>QLNU02015359.1:38930039-38944984 GCA_006491805.2 Dysdera silvatica | reverse complement strand
TTAATGTGTTTCCTTTACTCTCTTAAAAATACTTTTATTATGCAAATGTGGCGGTGGCGGACAGAGGATGAGCCGCGAATTTTTTGGTTACTATAAAAGTGGGTCGCGGATTACTTGGCTACTATAAAAGTGGGTCGCGGATTGAAAAAGGTTGGGAATCACTAGATTAGCTAAACATTATATCAATATTCAGAGGCTCCAAATATGAGGGGGGCCCCAATTCTTTTCGACTCACCAAAAATATGGGGAGAGGGGCAGGCCTCTCACACAATAGATGGATAATAAACAAATGCAGAATGCACTTAAAGTTGGAAAGACATAACACAAAATTCTATTAATTTTTATTTTTTACGTTTCTGATTGATTTGACCTAATATACAGTTATTTATTTAGGGCTCCAAAATTTTTCTTCAAATTGGCGCCCATTTTAATGGTTATGTGTTATTGATAACATATTCAAAAATGTAATTACCTATCTTAGAATAAACCGACTTACCAAAGAAAATGGCGGAAGGTCCAGGAAGGAAGATATCTCTGATAAAGAAATTATAGCAGTAACTGAAATAGAATATTCTGCTGTCAACACCTGTTACTAAATCCAATTTTATTTTTGAAAACGGTATCAATCTTCGTTCCTCCGCTATCAATTCTATCTGGCTTTATTTTCTGTTGGGTTTACACTGACAGCAAAATTGAAAAGTTGAATTTCTAGGTTTCGTAGTTTTAATCAAAATCGATGAAGAGAAGATTTTTGGGGAAAGAAAAGAGAAGGCCCAAGGAAAAAAAAACAAACTTAGTAGTTTTCCAGGAATTTTGTTAGAAGCTTGTTTGAGCCGGGATCATTGAATTAACAAGTATATATTACAAAGTAGTTTTCTGTTAGAATTGATACGTTACAATCGAAAGTTGACAATGTATAGACAGATTCGATGATGTTTAGTTAAATGCGCGTTTTCCTAAACGCGCCTATTTTTCGCCGCACAAATGAAAAACGTCAAGAATGGACTGAGACAATAGAAAAGCAATATACTTTTATTGGTTTTCTGTTGCCTGAATATGCTCTTGAAAACTTACATTGTTACGGTGCAAATTAGGCTCATCTGGGAAAACGTGTCTTTATAGGTGTAATGGAAAGCATTGCGTATTGGATTTTTATTCATTATCTTTTATATGCAAATAAAAACATTAAAACGTGAAAAAAAACAAAGTTTGAATAAAATTCGAAGACCGAAACTCAAAACCGATGATGGAAAGTAAATATAGGAAAATAAATGAAAAAAATTCAAAGTAATAAATGAACTTCGTATAAAAATTAGTGCACATATGAAAAAAGTGTGACTAATGATTGGACTTTACATATTATTTTTATTAAATAAGCATAAACAAATATTTACGTATTGCTTAAAAGGAAAATTTTGGATACTTTTACAAGTATATTACATAAAGATGCTTTGGTCCTAGACTACTCCCATTTTATCGAAATTTCGCTTCTGAACATCGTTTCGTCTTCAAAACACCATAAAAAATTTTTCATCATTAAATATGTTAAAAAGAGTTCATCACTGGGATATGACTTCATTTAGAACGAAAATGTCATGGGTTGGCGAAAATTTGTATATGAGGTGGAATATTGGGGCCCAAGACTCATGATGGAAGACAAAAGGGGACCCGAGACATCAGTTCGTTTACATATCGGCTTTGTCTCTTGCTAGGACATTATTATGGTGACGGTATTGTATATAATATGTAGTAAATGTATGCAACAATGAAAGTGTTTTGTCTGTTCAATATAAGAATTTTTGGACCCTAATTACGTTCCAGCAAATATTATATATTAAATATACCTGTAAAAATTATTAGTCATATATAAAGTGAGGGGGGGTTGAAATTTGTTAACCTAATTCTACATATTGCTCAGAGTTTATTTTGCTCTTTAAAGCAACATGTTAAAATTTAAAAAATGTGCGATCCACTACCCCTCGCACATCCCGCCACATTCACCTATTTGAAATTTATATTGGAATTTTATATGGGAAAACGTTCAGTGATAAGAATGGAGCACTTTGCTCAATATTCGAACAATTTTATACTTGCATACGCTTCCCCCCCCCCCTCTCCCGTCTTCAAAAAGTTAACTGCAGACAGGTCCGGCCCTATTAATTTTGCCACAGTCCCCTCTAAAATTTCCTAGTCCAGGCCAATTTCGCCACCATTCAACGTTAGTCGCCCCGTGAAGTGCATGTATTGTGCCTTCAGCAGAACCGGTCCTGACTGCAGGTCATGGACGCCCATAGCAGGGGCCCGAGCCCCCCTAGCCGTTTAAAAATTTTATTTGCCGTAACCTGCTATGCATTTACTTTCAAAAGTTTTACAGTCACATTTTAAAATAAGGTACTTTTTAGCTCATTACTAATTGTCAAGCAATATCAATTATTTTTGTAGCGTTTTGGTATCTTGTACATTCACTAAACTTCTCAACAGCTTTGAGAAAGAGGTAATAATTTTTCTCAGCGCCTACCCCAGAAGTACTCATATGGCCGCCCATATACTGCAGGTCGCTTTCGTTAAAGAAAATAAAAGTAGTCGTTAAATGTAAATGAAAGATTGATCAAATAAATATTTAGTTTAAACACCATTGGCATTTCCAATTAAATACAGGTAATTTTTCTCGATTCCTGTGTATTTAGAATGAATTTTTTGCCTGTTTCCGTAACCTATTCTCTCTCTCTCTCTTTTACTGCTTGAGTCACTAAATTTATAGCATTTTCTACACCTTGGCTATGACAAGAAAGAGAGATAATTAATAGTGGTCCTGTTTGAGTTTGAAGGAGATCTTTATTTGTAAAATTTTTTAGAAGTGGAGGAGGCGTGACAATTTCACTGTTCCAATCAATCATATTAACATAATCCTCTGCGTCAAAATTGCAGGGTTTTGGCAATTCAAAGTTTCTTATATCACCAGAGTTCATATTTTTAGCTCGAATAACTTCTTGAATTGCTTTATCTCTAACCTACCTTCTAGAAACTATCAGCATGGATAGTAGAATATTCTCAGTTTAAGCAAAATAAGAGTTATTTTTCAGTGACTTTTTTTTCAGTGACTTTTCCATAATTTCGCTACGTTCTTTGTCTAAATTTTTGATTAGGTGCATCATATACCAAAGGATATTTGCTCTTTCGTGTACCTCTGAATGTGATTTCCAAAACCAACTTTACGCATAAACTTGCATGATGATTTTGACAAGGTCCGAAATTTATTTATTTAAATTAAACAATAATATAAATTAATGTTTATTAGCGTAATGATACCAGCGCCGATGGTATGGCGTGATTAGATGGTGAAACGTTCGAAAGAAAATAAATATTTCTGCGTTCGGTGGGACCTGAAGTGGATGTGGAAGGTCGTGGGTTCAGGTCCCACCGAAGGGAGAAATGTTTATTTTCTTTCGAACGTTTCACCATCTAATCACGCCATACCATCAGCGTTGGTATCACTACGCCAATAAACGTTGATTTATATTGTTGTTTAAGGTCTGTAAAACATTACATTTAAGAATGAATGAATTAAACATTACATTTAATGAACAAAATAATAAACATTAAATAAATAAAATAAAAAAAATTAAATAAAATAAAAAAAATTAAAATAAAAATTAAAATAAAATAAAATAAAAAATAAAATAAAATAGAAAATAAAATAAAATAAAATAGAAAATAAAATAAATAATAAAAATAACAAATAATAAACATTACATTTAATGAACAAAATAATAAACATTACATTTAATGAACAAACAATAAAGATATATTTAATGAACAAAATAATAAACATTACATTTAATGAACAAAATAAACTAATAAACACATTTAATGAACAAAATAATAAACATTACATTTAATGAACAAAATAATAAACATTACATTTAATGAACAAAATAATAACACACACATTTAATGAACAAAATAATAAACATTACATTTAATGAACAAACAATAAAACACAACAAAATAAAATAAATAAAAATAAATAAAAAATAAATAAAAAATAAAATGAAATAAAATAAAAAATAAAATAAAAATAAAATAAAATAGAAAATAAAATAAATAATAAAAATAAATAAGTAATAAACATTACATTTAATGAAAAAATTAAAAAATATTACATTTAAACATTACATCTAGATTTTTTTTTACCAAAACATAACTAAAAGACACTATTAGCTCGTGTTAGCCACCTTGCATGATGTATTTTGCCTGGTGATATTGCCACTAATTGCTTTGTCCATTTTGGCAAATTGTACACATTTCATATAAATATTTGTAGACACAACTGAAAGTAATGTGCAAAAGAAAACTTTTTCCCAAATAATTTGCACATCTTTGGCAACAATTCTGTAGCATTCTTTTGCTGTTCTGGAAGCACTTGTGAGTTCTTCACGTTTCTTGTATATAAACGATGTTCAAAGACACACAAACAATTTTCAATGTGCAATTTTTTTATACTGCAGGAAAATTTTCATACCATTTCAGTTAAAAGTAGTATTAGGCCCTTTTCTTAAAATGACTTACGAAAAACATTGCAGTTTAATATTTTGATAGTGTAGAAAACATTAACCATGATGTCGTTCTTCCGTAACATTTTGAATACCATGGCATTACCCTTATACTACTAATTTTCTTGTACAGAGTTTGTCCCAGAAGTTCCCGGAATGATTTTTTGTAGTTGGCAACGCTGGCTGACGGGGCGGAGAAGTTGGTGGGGGATCTGAGCTTGGAAACGAGACCGGTATCAGTCGCCTGCGGGCAGTTGTTGAGGCAGGGTCACGCTCCGCGCAGAGGTATCTACTGCACCCTCGTCGATCAAAAAATGGACCAGTTTTTGGAGCAGCGTTATGCAATCAAATTTTGTGTGAAACTGGGTAAAAACGGGGCGGAGACACTCGAAATGCTTCGGAAAGCCTACGGTGACGGGGCGATGAAAAAAAGCCAAACTTTCATGTGGCACAAGCGGTTCCGGGAAGGTCGGGAGTCCGTCAACGACGACGACCGCTCTGGACGCCCGTCGACATCACAAACGGACGACTCGGTGCAAAAAGTGCGTCAAGTTTTGGACAATGACCGACGATTAAGTGTTCGGGTGATTGCAGAGGAGTGTGGAATACCCAAAACAATCGTTCATCGCATTTTAACGGAGGATCTTCAAATGAGGAAAGTCTGCTCGAAAATGGTGCCAAAAGTCCTGACGAGTGAGATGAAGGAGCAGCGTTTGTTGAAGTGCCAGGAATTGCATGAACGCTACGAAACGGACCCAGAATTTTTGGACAGAGTGATCACAGGGGACGAGACGTGGATTTTTCAGTACGATCCCGAATCAAAGCGCCAGAGCAGCGAGTGGCACACCAAGGAGTCTCCTCGCCCGAAAAAAGCAAGGATGAGCAAATCGCGAATCAAGGCAATGCTCATTGTGTTTTTTGACAGAAAAGGTGTAGTTCACAGTGAATTCGTGCCACAAGGACAAACAGTCAACAAGGAGTTTTACTGTGAAGTGCTCAAACGGTTGCGCAACAGGGTTCGACGCGTCCGAAACGAAATTCGCGACAATTGGATCTTGCACCATGACAACGCGTCAACCCACACCGCGCTCATTGTCTCCGAGTTGCTGGCCAAAATGGGTGTGGCAACGCTGCCCCAGCCGCCGTACAGCCCCGATCTGGCACCAGCGGATTTCTTTTTGTTCCCAAGGATCAAAAGAACCCTGAAAGGAACTCGGCATGGGACGCTGGAGGCGGTAAAAGCAGCCGCGACGACCTCACTGAAGGAGATTCCCGTTGACGACTTCCAGGGCGCCTTCAATGATTGGGTGAAGCGTTGGCAACGGTGCATCGAAGCAGGGGGAGAATACTTTGAAAAGTTCTGAAAAGATTGTAAACTGATATTGAATAAATGATTTTAAAAAAATCATTCCGGGAACTTTTGGGACAAACCCTGTATATTCTACTCTTAACTTTCTTTGGGATATTCTTCTTTTCTAGCACTCCAGACATACAGTCATCGCGCGTGTCAACCATCCTATCTGAATCCTGATTTCAATATTCCGTATCGATGTCCAATGTTTTCTTAAATAGCCTCGTCCTCCTAATATATCCTCTAAGTACCACAATAACGGAATTTATTGAGGTCTATACCCGATATATTTATTGTCTCTCGTTCTTGTGTTTTGACAGTTTCACATATTCCGTTTTATTTTCGTTCATTTATGCACATCGACTTTCAGTGTTTTTACCCACGTTGCCAGATTTTGTTGTACTACTTCTTACTTTGCGTCTCCACATAATATAGTCATCATAAAAAGTATGTTGTTGGGGACATTTCCTTGTATGTATCGGGTTTGCATTGTCATGATAATACTAAATAAAATGCATTAAGTGCTTGACTATGATGTACACCAAATTTTATAAAAACTTGTTTTAATAGTCTTATTTCACTTCCTCGCTCTACTTTTACAAATTTTGTATGTATCGTGGAGGATATTAAGGTATTATCTTCTTAAATTGACAAGAAATATTTTACTACGCAAGTGGGTTTACAAAATGTTGTCTGCAATTTTCATTGCAAATCAAAATTGTCTTAGAAACGTATAAGCTCTAATTTTATTCTTTCAGTTATTTGACAGCACAGAAATTTAGTTTATTGAAGGAACCTGGGTGTCAATAATGAAATTTTTTAATATTTGTTTAGCCCTTTTTCACAGATTTTTCCATTTACATACACGATATTGAAAATGGCGAAGATTACAATTACTAAAAATTAAGTTTTTCGAAGATTTCTTCTTCCGAATTGGCGTCGCCTTTCCCGATAATGTTCACCCTTGCCGAAAAACTGCGATAAAAAAGCTTTCTTTTTCTTTGCTGTCGGATGCATTGGCTATACGCCAGCAGGATGTGAAGCCCTTTACAGCTATTTCAGCTTTTTTGAAAAGATTTGGAAGGAGATAAAGGGGATGTCTTAACGCTTTCTGAAAGACGTACACCTACAACACTGGAAAAAAATTTACAAAAATTATTTACAGGTTTAGTGAATGTTAAGGCTCGACTTTAGTACCTATAAAATTAAAGTTGTCACGTAAAATTTCGGAGTTTGAAGATCGTTTTAACCTGAAGAGTTTTATAGATTTTCGATATAAATTTGTTTTTATTGAATTAAATAATTCTGGGAATTTATGAAGAACTTAGTAGAAGCATTGTAAGAGAATTATGATAAAAAAGGTTCTTTTAATTTTGAAGCTATTCCTTAAAATTTTATGGAAAAAGGAAACCTTTAAGAATTTTTTTGAAAAAAGTAAATCTTAAAATTTTTAAAACTGCAAGGAATTAAACAACAAAGAATTTAACAATCATTAAAATTCTTGATAATACCTATAAAGATATGTTTCAAACAATTTGAGCATTTCTTTCATTTCTTCAAAACTGTATGAAAACATCCTGCAAAACGTCCATAAAATTCTTTGAACAATGGTATAAAACAATTATATAAAAGCAGGTCATGAAAATTTCATGAAGGTATTTAGTAGTTAAAATTTATTTATTTTGGGTACCTGTTCTACGATTAATTTTTCCATAAGTACATTTACATTACCGCTTATAAACTCATTAGTTGGAGTTTTACTATTTACACTATTTATAGTATTTACTATACTTACACTATTTATTAAACTCATACTATTTACAATATTTAAACTATTTACTATACTTATACTATTTACTAAACTCATAGTATTTGCAATAGATAAACTAATTACTATGCTTATACTATTTACTGAACTTATACTATTTGCAGTAGTTAAATTAATTACTATGCTTATACTATTTACTGAACTCATACTATTTGCAATAGTTAAACTATTTACTATGCTTATACTATTTACTAAACGCATATTATTTAAAATATTTTTACTATTTACTATACTTATTATTTACTAAACTCATACTATTTACAGTAGTTAAATTATTTACTATACTTATACTATTTACTATACTTATACTATTTACTAAACTCATACTATTTACAATATTTATACTATTTACTATACTTATACTATTTACTAAAATCATTCTATTTACAATATTTATACTATTTATTATACTTACACTATTTAATAAACTCATACTATTTATAATATTTACTATACTTATACTATTTACATCATTCTATTTACAATATTTATACTATTTATTATACTTACACTATTTAATAAACTCATACTATTTATAATATTTACTATACTTATACTATTTACGAAACTCCCACATTTTTCATACTATTTTCTAAACTCACACATTTTCATGCTATTTTTCTATGCTCTCATACTATTTACTATACTTGAGCCTATCTATTTCTGTCGCGATAGAGGATAGAAATTTAAATTGTTCCCATGGTGTCCATCAACGGAATGGATATCGATTGAGGTACCCAATTTTTACGAAGTCCTATATATTTTTATCTACCGACAGCACTGATATTTTTTATTACATTATATATGGACATTTGTATTATAAATTATACGGATGTTTTTGTATGTGTTACGATAGACAAAGTATGTCGTTTGGGCGTTATACATATATTCTATTATACAGAATCTCATACTGAAAAAAAACGGATATAAATACAAATTGAAAAGTAATACTTACTGAAATAAAATGTACAAGGAACAAAGTGAAAAATATCTGATTTATCGATAAATCCCTAGAGGTCTGTGCGACGTCTTGTCTTGGTGTAGTTTTCCGTTTTTCATGAAGCATTAGCGTTGAAAGCAAAATGCTACATCTTCGTGTAACCTCGAGCGGTCCTTGGATTACTGCTACAAGGAACACTAATGGCTGGAGATTTGTAACAAGTGCACGGAAAAATGCCCATTAATAAAACGTAAAGCGCCTCTTCTTTTCAATGGCCCTTCAGAGCATTTTTTTTCCTTTTTTGTGGTTGGGATAGGTGAACTGCTGAAGGTGGCTCTGTTTTCCCAAATTTCAAGGGTTTCAATACGATAAAATATTGTGTACATAATTTAGATACCAAAAATCAAATGCTACGAACAACTTTTGTAATTTCAAAGCCGATCTTGTGTCTTATTAATTTTTTTATAATCAATTGCATAAAAATTTTGAAAATTTTATATATTCAAAAACTTGCTACTAGAGAATATATATATGATGGCTGAGTTTGAATTTATATAAGTGTAAACAGAGATTCGTTATAAAGTTGAACGAAATTAAAACGAACACGTTTATGACGTATGAATTTTACGAACCGTTTTCTGAAATGCCGTCAAATTGTACATAAATCCCCAGGTTATTTTTTCCTTTAACACAAACACGGTTAAGACGAAATACCTTTTACTACGAACTGATAAACAATGGCCCTTGGAAAATTCCCTTTGCTTAATGCAAACAAAACGCGTTTTATGAGATTAGAGCTTCTTATTGATAATTTCAACAGACTCTAGTTGCCTGACTAAACATGCGGGAGTAGCAACTTTTATATGCAATTGCATAAAAAATATTTCCCGTTGGCGTTTACATGCGATAAGAACTTTAAAATATTGTCCATCATCAGAAAGTTGTTGGAAATGGCATGAAAGCGATCATAACGAAAGAGAAAGAGAGTGATGAATTCGACATAACAGATTCACAAGCTTGTGATATTCTTCTTGATGTCGTTACGCTTGATCCATGTGTCAATGGACCGCAGTATTATGATGTGCAGTACTTCAACAGACATTAAAATAGTTGAAACCGTCAATGGCACCATAAAACCCTGGTCGGAGAGTAATAACTATTTCTCGGATACTGACGACGACATTGGCAACTATGGCAGTGGGGCCCATCTGAGTAATTTGAGGGGGCTAAGAAAAATCATTGCCTCTTTCAAAGGCTGTCAAACATTTTAGTGAATGTACAAGATACTAAAATGCTACAAAAATAATTGATACTGCTTGGCAATTAGTAATGAGCTAAAAAGTATCTTACTTTAAAATGTGCTTGTAAAACCTTTGAAAATAAACGTATGGCAGAATCCCAGAAATCAAATTTTCAAGCAGCGGCTGGAGGGGTTTAAGCCTACTTCCCCCATGCCTGCCAGGATTTTTTTAAAACTTATTATTAAAATTTAAAGTATTTTCTTGGCACAGTATGTAATCCGGAACAAATAAATATTTACTAAACCATAATATGTACATATAGTAAAACAAGGATTTTTCGAATCTATCAACTACACATAATATCCACATTAAAGGCACGTGTATGCTGTGGTTGTTGTTACAAAATGTGTATACTATAATTAAATAATATTGATGAAGTATCATAAAATACAATAATAAATTAATAACATATATACATATATGATAACAAACTCTGTATATGGTAACAAGAGATAGAATAAATAATTTACTAATGCGATCAATCATCCTTTACGGATAATACGAATTACTGTTAATACGAACAGATTTTATGTTCCCCTTGGTGTTCATCTTAACGAGGTTCGACTGTATTTACTTTTATTATTATGACAATCGCCTTATAGCGGGAATACTTACGTATGTTTTAGTTCTTGGTGGGGGGGGGACGTCTTACGGCTAGAGACACCACCATAAACACGTAGAATCGCTTGCAAACCAAATGATTCTCCAATCAGTGCTATTGTAACCTCATGTTCAGCAGCACTGGCAAAAATAAAAGTCGTTTTGTTCTAACGAAGATGGCGCTGGAATATCGAAATATCTGTAAAGACTGTTTCTCTCAATATAAATTATCTTAATATTTTATAAAACTACTCTTCTATCTATGCTTTAGTAAATTATATTTTAAAACTCATATTTCATATTTTTTAGTTTTGAAATATTTATGAGCATATAGTTGTACAAAGCGAAGTTTTACGAAATTTTTTATGGAAGTTTTCTCAGAAATGAGGGATCAAAATCTACTGAGCTGTAACAAGAAAAACTGAAGTGTTAATTTGGCGCAACATCTTAAAAAGGAATTGGGTGACAATTTTTATCAACTTTTTCAGGCGTAGTAATAGTAACACCAATGTTATGGCGTGGTTAGATGGTGAAACGTTCGTAAAGAAAAGAAATGTTTTTTGTGTTCGGTGGGGCACGATCCCACGACCTCCCACTTGCCGGGTGGAGACTCTACCCACTGAGCTACGAACGACAATATCTAATCCCTTACGAACGTATATAAAGTACTGAAGCCGGTTATTTCGCAGAATGATGTAGTACATGGACTACTATTTAAACCAAATTGCAATTGGTAGAGCCTCCGCCCGGCAAGTGGAAGGTCGTGGGTTCAGGTCCCACCGAAGGCAGAAATATTTATTTTCTTTCGAACGTTTCACCATCTAATCACGCCATACCATCGGCGTTGGTATCACTATGCCAATAAACGTTGATTGATATTGTTGTTTGATTTAATCTGCGTAGTGTTCGACTTGTATAAATAAATAAATCTTAAAAAGGTTGCCGATCATTTTCCTATAAAGTAAATATGAGCATTTTTCCCAAGAATATTGAACGAGTGCCCATTTGAAAAAATAATATTAAAAGAAAATTAGCGAAGAGAATAACATTTCCAGTAACCGATAAAAAATAATATATATATTATATTTGTGTAGCTTAAAATATAATTTAGTTTAAGCTAAGATTTGTTTGCCGGGATTCCATATTTCCAACTCACGAGTCGCCACTGAGTTAAGGCAATAGGATGGAAGCGCAGAGATCGCTGGTTTGAATCGAGTCTGAGCTGGTAGTATATTTTCTTTCCTCAGTATCTTAAACGAAAATTTTAGTGTCAACCATATATATATAAGTGCGGTGGCAAACCATAATCGTTTTACCTTAATTTCATTGCTAGAAAACAATTACTACCAGTTCGCCAATAGGGTCGCTTTGAAATTGATTATCCCAAAATCGCCAAATTTCTGACATCATGAATACTACACAGATCGAGGTTGGTCATTAATAATTGGAGAATAATTATCATTATGATCCCATAATCGTTGCCGCTGAGAATGTGGCAGTGAAACTCAGCTCAAGTTTATCAAAATTTCAGTATATATATATAGCGACTCCTATGCAAATTTCTGAGAGAAGAATACCTAAACAATGTAAATTAATCGTTGTACCCGGATATGGCAAGCACTGTGAATCTGAAATAGGAATTTCTGAAATAATTATACATAAGCGCTCTAGAGCAATCCTCAGATTACTGAACATAAGCACAATTCCAACGTTTACTTTCCTGTGAAGATGAAGCATTTCTATCTACCTCTCTCGCAAAGTGAACTTGTCCATTATTACTAAAAGAATACATATACCTATTTTTCCAAACTTTTAAGTTTCTAGTGAATAATTGGAAAAGAGACCAAAGGATTATCCTATCATTTATACACGCTGTCACCAAATATCATTTAAATTGCCTACAAAATAAAAAAAAAAAAAAAAATTGATCTGGAGCAATGATCGCTAATTTGGCATAAAAATAAACAATAATCTGCAATTACCCGACGATAGTAAACGTTGGCGCAACATTTTCGGTGTCGCCAATAAACACAATTTGCAACCCTAGAGTAATTTTTGATTAATGCAAAACTATAATGTAAATAATCAAAACAAACTTTACGCTGCAAACATTCTATGTTTATTCCTCGAATGATTAGAACAATTCCCAGTGGAACACTCGTCCATTTCACCTTATTTTATTAAAAATAACATCCTTGTAAATCACTCAACTTTAACACAGCAGTGAATAGGATGACGTCATAAGAATGCCTGAAAATGGCGGCTATGCTCCTGCTCTCTTTTCCAGGGCCTTTAGCCTAGATGAGTAAACAATCTATTAAATTTTTGTATTAAATTAATTTGTATTAAATTTGTATTAAATTAATTGTACTAAGGAAAAATACAGTGACATCTGTGTTTTTGAATTTGGAAGAAAATAAATGCCCTTAACTATACCAGCATTACTACCAATCATAAAAGTCATTAGTTCAACATATGTCAGTCCTTATTAGCTCATTTTTTATGATAGTACCCGTAAATAATACGTAAGCAGACTTACTCCTGATGAAGGACTGCTGCTGATGCGTCCGAAAGCTTGAGTGATCTTTTTCATTGCTATTTTACCAGTGTTTAACCTTTTTATGTATATTTCTAATCGTCAAATTTGTCACTAGTACCGGAATATATATTATCTATGTGTGATATTCGCATATTATGGTTATACGTACATTTGCACGTTCGGCACAAGTTTCAAAAGCATAACTTGTCAGAAGGTTCTTTTCCATGTATTCCATATATGTAAGAAGCTTAACCATTATTATACAATAATTTTTGCCACCCACGTTTAAGTAGCTCGAACTAGAGCTTTTTATATTTGGAGAAAAAGAGGCGCCGTCCTCATCCTGGATTCGAACCAGATTTGAAACCACATTTCCTCCAAATATAAAAAAAGCTCTAGTTTGAGCTGTAATTAAAACGTGGGTGGCAAAAATTATTGTATAATAAATTCCCCCACGAAAACTCACAAAAATCTCGCCCCGGAGGCTTTCTTGTGTTGACCATATTTGGCAATTGTGTTATCCCTGTGAAGGGTAATAATATCTTACATCTCTAACCATTATTTTTTGAATCATGAATTTAGTACTGTTACTTTAGTATAGGGGATTTTAAAGTGGTTCATATCGACACTCGGGCGTTGATACGAAATTGAAACGTCGACCGGAAGTGGTTTTTTTTTAATTTTAAGGAGGAGGTGTATATTTAAAGTTTTCTTCCAAACAATGATTGATTAGAAGATCTTTATCCATATTATTGTCTGCGATGTTGAACCCGTTTAATAAATATTATTAAGATTGCAAGATTTGAAATCTTGGTCATTGGAAAATGCAAAAAGTGTTTTGACTGCCGCTCAAAAAAATCTAATCAGATTCTTGAAATCGACAATTAATTGAATTGCAGATGCGGGTTTCGGAAGAACAAATATACTGATTTTGAAAGTTCATGTATTTCAAACTTCGGTTTCGTGTATATTTCATGTCGATAGGAAATGCACTTTTCCATTGAATGCTAATGAATTTTCAGAATTTGCAATTTTGAAAGGTTAAAGGTTAGGAAAATTAGGTTTGTATTGAAGGGTAGTTTTTGGTGCTGAATGGAGTATATTGAAGTATTTCACACCCACTTTTCTGTCTTTTGCCAGTGATAGACAGAAGAAAATTTCAAGTGACCACAGAGCGTTGACATTTCATTCTACTGATTGTCAGCGACACCTATTAGCGGAAACTTCAGTTGACGACTAATATGGGACAGCATAGTGTATCTGAAACGCGTCGATATATTTTACCTATAATGTATTAGACATGAAGTTGATACCCCCTTAACTGGTGTAATACGACCGAAGGTTATTATAAAACATGGACTATATTTCCTTTTTTATCTCCCCAAAAACCATACTAACAATTTCCACTGCTTATTCCAAGCCGAATTCCCATCCCCCGAATCTTGGACTTATATAACTTGGGAACGATTCTAAGCATTACAATCGGCCCCAATTTAACCGACTACTTTTTATGCTTACTCCAATTTTCGCAGTAGATCTTAAAATAGTGTTACACCATTTTACTTATGCAGCGCTTTTCTTGTTTAAATAAAAATTTTATTATTAAAATAACAGTTTTTTCATATTAGCCGATGATGTGGCAACAATAGATGTTAAATTACTCGTAATGAAAAGAATGATTTTCCGGTTTGTAGAGCACCTTTAGTAGGTACAGCACCTGACCGGCAATCAGGAGGTCGTGAGTTCGGGTCCCACCAGGCGCCGGAGAAATCGTTCTTTTCTTTATAAGTTATTTAACATCTTTTGTTGCCACATCATCAGCTAATATGAAAA
>QLNU02015359.1:38902157-38920796 GCA_006491805.2 Dysdera silvatica | reverse complement strand
AAGGGCAAAAACGACCTTGATTTTATTTCAGATTTTGTAGCCTTTTCATAGTAAGGTGGCTTGTTGACCATATTGACAGATGTACAAAACGAAACATCAGCACACCGTTAGGGCAAGTCACCTAGTGCGTGGAAGGCACAGCTTACACCCCTAATCGAGATCGCCTAATAAAAGGGCCAAGCTATGTCAGGGAGTGTTCTATGTTCTTAGGCTATTTACACCTACTGGGAAAATACGTATCCCCCTCCCATTACCCCAAGTTTGTCATTCCCGAAAATGACTGACATGCGGTCCGGTTTTGATGTATTCTTAGCTTTGTTAGCTTAAGAGTCATTCAATTCGCAAAGCGTTTAAAGAGGGCAATTAAGAATAAGCCAACAAGAGCCAAAAGAGCTTTGAAAAACAACATTTAATATGGAAGAGTCACGCCAGTTAACCAGAGATTGGAAAAATACAAACATTATCAATATATATGTATAAATTAGGCGTATATCTGATATATAAAGAATTTATCTGATCATTTAATTTCAGAGCAACATGAAAAGAAAAATCCGGTACTATATTTATAATTGTATTTAATACAATAATAAATGCACAACTTGCGTAAATTAAAACAAAGAAGAATAAAAACGTTCAGTGGAGTAGCAATTCAAAAATTTGGGAGGCTGGGGAAGATAATATAGAAGATTTAAGGAAGATAATATGATGCAGCGTTAAATAAAATAATGTGATGTAATATATAATGGGGGCCAAGGGCGTATACCAGGGGGGCTATCACCCCCCTGAGCCGAGATTACATCATAGAAACTGAAAATAAAAGCACTGGATACTTGTCTAAAAATAGGAAAGAAATCGCCCCCTTTGAAGGATTTTTGGATCCGCCCTTGATGGGGGCTTGAGCCCCCCCTTTTCTACGCCGCTGGGAACATTGCATTATGTACTTACTACGAGGAGGAATCAGTTCAAAAGAACTAATCTCAAACATAAACCCGCTGAAAAATGTAAAGAAGATTAAACATCAATGGTGTGGGGGCTGCAAACCTCAATTGTTTAACCGCAACCTCTAATTTATAGCAATGTTCCCCTTCTCCCTCTGGTTCACATGGTAAAGAAACAGAATGTATATTAGCTTTTTAAATATACAGGTAATACATTTACTTCGAAAACTGACCAGAACCGTAGCCAGGCTAGGACTATAGGAAGTTGCCCCTCCCCTGAAATGTAGTCAGCCCCCCCTGGGAAATATTTTTTTCTCAAAATCAAATATTGTAGAATTTTATTTTAAATTTTTTGTTTTGTACGAAATTGTACATAACAATGGGAATTGTTCTTTGACGTTAAAAATGTATTCAAAATAGCTTTCTACGGTAGATCTTGTGTACATAATGTTTTTTTATATACGTTTGAGTCTTCATATACTTTATAATAAGGATTGGGGAAATTATAGAGAGGTATACTAAAATTTATAAGTTTTTAATGCAAAATTTATTTTAAGAAATTTATTTATTAATTTTAAATATATTAGTCTACTTATATATTTAGTGTTATTAAATATATTAATAAAATACATCAAAACATTTACGAATTTTAATACCCCTCTGTAGCTTTCTGAGCTCCTCCCCCGAATCTTTCAAAGCCCCTGTAACAAGCATTTTAGAAGCATGACGTGAATGTACCCCCTTTAACTGGTGGCGGCAGTCGAAAGCACGCACCACATCCCACCAATCATCTTAAATCAATCATCCTTTTGACCAGTCGGTTATTGGACTGACCGTCCCTTTAGACGAATCGGCTTTACACCAATTGTCCGGGACCGGAGAGAGGACATAATTTTTAATGATAATTGTAAAAAATGGGTCATACACAAATATATTAACTATAATTATTTTATCACTTTAGATTATTACTATTACGGAATCATTGAAATAATCAATATTTTGAAAAAAATTTATGAGATAAATTTTCTGTAAAATTGTCGTTGCTAAATCGGATACAAGAAATACGTGAACCGAAATTTCTTCTAGAAAATGGAAACAAGGACACGCGGAATCTATTACTCACAAAAAGAGTGACATTTCCGGAAAACGTTTCTTCCGGTTTACGATGGCTATTGAATTTTCTTTTTGTAAAATCGGCGTGGGTTTTTTTTTTCTTCCGAAGATAGAAATAAGTGAAAAATGATCTAAAATGTTAAAAAAAAAGAATCAAATTTGAAAATCCGTTTTCTTTGTTTAAATTTAAATCTAAAGTTTTTTTAAGATTCTCTAACAGAAATATATTTGCTTGTTTAGTGATTTAGTTTCTTTCTCAAAAATAGTTTTTGCGATTCTTCCGCCTTTTAAATGTATTTTTTTTTCTTGTTCTGTCAACTGTGTTGCATCAAAACTAGATGACGAGAATCTTCTACGTATTAATAATAGTGGCACTGAAAATTAATTGCCTTCGTAATAAAATTTAATAAAAAAATGAGAGATGGAATGCAGTCTCTCAATTCTTTCCTGCTTTCGCGTGATAAGACTATTGTTTTAAGCTTGCGCTTAAAATTGTTGCCTGCGTTTGCGAAGTCTTATCAGTTAGATCACCTTTTCTTCCTCCATATGATAATTTTGTCAATGGATCTATATAAGCTACGGCATATTCTTAATTCTTTTTTCTTCCTTTAATTTCCAGGGGGGATAAAGGGTAGAGTGTCCCTTAAAATCGAAGGTTTTAGAACCTAACGAGACACCTCCTCCTTTTTTTTTCCTTTTACTATAGTAGGAGTCTGCGCAAAATATAAAAACGATCGGGTAAGTTTGACAAGTGCCGCAAGCGGATTAAAATTTCCACATTTTTGTAGTTTTCATGTTTTTTTCAATAGCTTTAGAACATTTTTCTGGACGTAAGTTGATAAGCTGTAATAGACATAGTGCGCGCTAATGGCAAGAATTTGCCAAAATAAGCACCAGATTAATGAAAATAATGTTTTATATTCCAATCTATCATTTTAAAAAAGCTATTAATTCGGCTGAGAAAAACAGCATGGTTCGAGAAAATTTTGACTGGTCCCAGACGTAGTGGCGCGTCTTGCTGGAAGTCGAAAGGGGGAGGAAGGAGGACAATCAGAGTAGTTTGCAATTAGTGACCAATGCTCTTCTGACTTAAGCACACCAGTTTACTAGAGCGACATATTGTGAAAAAACGCGATTTTGCTCATCAAAATGCCTCCAAAAGGGTTAAGAAGTTCCATATATCTGATTGACCACACAGACGAAGAAATAAGGGGATCAAAACTTCTATCCCGTATTCAAGTACTTATGTAAATATTTTTTAGAGCTTGAGACAAGTCAGATACAAGTGTTAACCTACCAATTTCATGGCTTGAATACCAACCTAAACCACTTTTTTGCTTCAACAGAAAACCATAGCCGCGACGATTATAGAGAATTTCTTGAGCTCGTTTGCATATATTTGGGCAAGACTCCAAACAAATTTTCTCTGTCTGGGGCTATTCACGACGCTCGTTTTATGTCCCGAGCGATCTTCTCCTTAAAGATTTTTCTCTTCCAAAACTATTTCTTTTTGTTGCCACGGTGTATGTAAAAGCCTGGTTTTCAGCTCCATGTGCTATTTCTGCCCTCTACAACGATTTGCTGTTCTTTTAAAGTCAGAACTCGTACGGAAAAGTTAATCTAAAGGTCTGAAGTGGCTTTCCAAAAGTTCTCTAATCACCACTGGTACCTCACTCATGAAGGGATCGGGTTAGCTCTGTTAGACGAGTCTATTCTACTGGATATGAAAAACGAAAGATGGTAGTCGTGGTTGGTGATAATAAAGTTCAGACTGACGGTTTACTAACCTCGAAAACAAAACAGGAAATGCGTCTCACTATTACTCCCAAAGATATTCCTCGGCTCTTGTTGAAATCCATTAGCGACTTTGTAAATCCAACGTCTTTGAAAATCCTTGAAAGGTATGGGTTGCAAGTAGATTTTTTGGATATCTATCCTGTTGATTGGAGCAACACAACCCTTTTTAAGTGAACTCAAGAAGTTTTTCCGACTTCTCAGCAGTGAACAACGGCGCAGAAAGAGCAGTCGCGCTGACTTGGGAATATCTTGATCAGGTAAAAAAAAAGAATGTAAATTCCAAAAATTATTATTAGTTTCCCAACATACTCGCAGAGTGACGAAGACGTGTACAAAGTGAACATTGTCTGCAGAGTTGTTTAAGTTATTGCACCAAATTGCCAATTTGACAACCAAATGTATATTTACCAAAAAAGTTAAATTTTCTGCATCAGTTTAATACTTTGATTTTTATGCATTCTGATGTTTAATAATGACCTCTGTTAAGGTTTTAATAGAAAATTGTCGTGATTAAACTTGTATTGACCGTTTGAAAGATAATAAGAATCGCGTTTTTTTTTAGAAAAGTGTGTACTATTTAATACTTTCGCGGCAAGGGTTGTCCGATTGTTTTCAAATTTTGTACAGACTATTACTTTAGTAAAAGGGAAAAGATAGGGGGTTGCTCATACCGTAGTCCAAAATTTTGAAATTTGCCCTGTTTAAGGGATGCCCTAACGAAGGGCCACCACAAAAGATCTCCAATTGCCTTGCTTTCTTGCAAATCGTTTAACTTCTCCTCGTATTTTGCTCTTTTCTTTAATTTCGTCTCCTACAGTTCTCCATGTATTTTTTAGTTTATCTCTCTCTCTTGACAATTCCTTAGAGGTTTCGATTTAGTCTGCAAACCTTTTTCCCTTTATTCCTGAGTGTATGCTCCAGCCAGCTATATTAGCATGGTTTTATTAATTATGACCGTTTTGTTTTGGCCGCAAATATTCCACAATTGTATTTTTTTTTCAGTGTACATTCAGTATTGTGGGAAGGCAGTTATTCATGGAACTTGAATATAATTTGCTATGTATTTTAATAAATTAATTAAGCCGAATTTTAAGAACTGTGCCCCTTAACTGGTCCCAAAATTTCTCACTATTATATGAAAAAAGGTGAAGGGAAAATAAATGTAAAATTATTTAAAACACTTAAAATTTTAAGCACACGTTATTACAATATACAGGATGGAGTACCTTCAAAATCTTTACGTACTCGTAATCAGTATCAAAAGTACTCTTAATTACTGCTGATAATTATCGATCATTCCCAGTAGGGGAGGGAAAGGGTTATGGGGAAGTGTCTATCCTTCTTGCAGTGGGAGTCTATATATATTTTAGAAATGGGCTCTCTACCATTTCCGCAAATGATACCACAAGAGACCCCAGTTTTTGTACAAGAAATTAAAAGCTATGCTTCATCTAACGCATCTATATTTATATTCAGAAAGTGTTATAAACATTTTCAGCTTCAAAAAATAAATAAAAACATTTTTTAAAGTTGAATATGTACGTGTTCCTTACGCTACCCGAGTATTAATCTAGACATGGGCCCCACACGAGTACTTCTAAGGGTGGGGTGAGCCAAGAAAAATTATTACCTTCTCAAAGCTGTCGAGAATTTTAGTGAATGTACAAGATACCAAAACGCTACAAAAATAATTGATACTGCTTGACAATTAGTAATGAGCTGAAAAGTACTTTATTTTAAAATGTGACTGTAAAATTTTTGAAAATAAATGCATAACAGAATCTGGCAAACCAAATTTTTAAACAGCTAAGGGGGCTCGAGCCCTATCCCCCCACAAATGGGCGCCCATAAATGTGTCCTCTATATGTGCGTCCTCTATATGTGTATGTGGGGTGTCCTTGTAGAAATTGTAGAAAACTCGTTTTCCTATAGACTGACAAATTTTTTTAATTCGAATTACTACACGTTGCCGACACTTCCCGAGCATTAATCCGTATATATTAATATCCGCCCATATTAATATTATAAATAAACTAACTTCATCTAATCAAACCATCACAAACGTAAAACATATTTGTGAGACCTTCGACGATCATTTTATTAGTTTTCCCTATTCACTCTCGGCATCTGAAATTGGTTATACTCGAGATTTTACATGTCACAATTGTAATATTTAAGACTCCATATATCTTCAGGAAATATCGGATATTATAACTCATAAGATCATCACCAATTTAGAAATCAATAAGGGACCTGGTTCTGATGACATCCATCCTACTCCTGTCAGATATACAGCAGATGAAATAAAAACTCCACTTACATGCATTTTAAACCTCATATTCAGAGATGGAAACATCCTTATAGAATTTAAAACATCAAGAATCATCCCCGTATTTAAAAAGGGATCAAAAATCAAATGTTTCCAATTACAGACCTATTTTAATTCTGTCAGTATTTACAAAAATTTTTGAAAAACTGCTTCATAATAGACTATTGGATTTCTTTGAAATATACAACATAATTTACTATAACCAGTTCGGATTTAGAAAACACAAATCAACTGAACATGCCCTTATTACAGCTACCGATCTTATTTACTCATCATTGGATAATAAAGAGTCTGTACTGGGAATATTTTTTGATTTATCTAAAGCTTTTGACACTATTAATCATGAAAACCTAATCTATAAACTACTGGTCGCAGGGGTCAGGGGTAATAAAAATAAATTGTTTAGGAATTATTTAACTAACAGGATTCAATATGTTCAAACAGGTGAGTACGCTTCTAGTATTGAACAACCGATATAAGGAATCCCTCAGGAATCTACTCTTGGCCCATTGCTCTTTATCTTTTACATTAATGACCTATTTTTTACTGCAACTCAATCTCAAATCATCTGCTTTGCTGATGATACGAGTCTTTTTCATAAAAGCAAGGATTACACGAAACTTTTCTCAATAGCCCAAAATGATTTAAAAACTTTACCAAATATTTCTATAATAATCACTTAACACTAAATACAGATAAAACTAAATGTCTTTTGTTTACTTATTTTAGGAACTTTCACGACTTCTCCCGATACACAGTTCTTATTGGAAATAATCCAGTTCCATTAGCAAATGAAACCAAATTTCTGGGTGTAATATTGCAGTCTAATTTAAAATATGACAATCGTATTGATTACGTGTGTTCAAAAATAAGTAGAAATATTGGCATTTTACGCGGCATCAGCTACTGTCTTCTAATAAAAGTACTTACTGATTTATATTATTCCTTTATTTTTTCTAACATTTCTTATTGTCACCTAATCTGGGGATTTACCAAAAAAGCGAACATGAGAAGAATTCAGACCATACAAGATTCTTAGACATAAGAAAACTAACGCAAGCATTGCACATAACTAATTCTGAAATATTGAGCACATATAACATCTTACCGATTGATAAACTGTTAAGTTATAAACTTGTTTTAATCATGTTTTTATATATAAAAACTATCAATAGTTCATTCTGTCTTGATATTCATCTAACGCAGCAGCATTATCCAACCACTTCCAGAAACGATTATAGAACACAGTGAGTTACAATCTTTCGTAGTGTGCCGTAGAATAAGTCATGCTTGCACAAATGTATGGAACAATCTACCGCAATCTGCTCCTCTCGAATAAAACGACCACAATTTATACAAATATCATCATCAACATGATATATGTATATGAAATATAGCTTTTTCTATTCGATGGCGAATACTTGGAGATGTTCCGTTTTTTAAATCACGATATACCATTGAGTCAAAGCCTATTACAGTTGGAAAAAGGAGTGTTTTTTATATAAATATTATCCAGATGCGTTAGATGCAGCATAGCGTCAAGTTTCTTATCTAAAGACAGAATTGAGGTCACCCATGGCCCCTGTATAGAGTTGTTGAAACATGTTTCTTCGATGGATTTCAATTGTGATTTGAAATGCCCAAAAAACATCATTTCTCGGTATCACATCTACGAAACCTCTATAGATTCTTAATCAGCGTGCGAAATACACTTAGTTAGTGCTAATAAATTTTAATCACTAACAGGGGATAATTTTCTACAAGGAGTAGAAATCCCTCTTTCTTCTCATGAGGATTTGTATTTTACTGCTAATAATTCTCTCCAAACGGGGCGCGGATTTAGCCCCGAAACCCCCATTCTTCAGTCAAGCCCTTGTGTCTGTGTGCCTTAAACCACATTTTACATATAAAATACGCGTTTCGAATAGAAAGAAACCACTAATGGCATGAGAATATAACATGAAAACAATTCTCATATATTTAAAAACTAGAGAATATGTCATTTAATACTCGTCTATATAACGACATATTTATGGGGAAACAAGAAGAAGAAAGTTAAAAAAATTAGTAAAAGCACACATTTGTTTAGTGACAGGAAGACATGGTATTTTAAAAAAAGGGAAATACCGAAGTTTGTGAAACTCAACTCAACAAAAAATCCAATATTTAAATTTTCAGGACAAAATCTTGGAGCACCAGATGGGATCTACAAATTTCTCCTAAAAGTTAAAACTTTAAGAAGGGGAATATTTTTTAAACCTTGTGTTTTAAGGATGCTTCCTTATAACACAGTCAAAATTTTCAGTCTTTTGGAAACAAATCAGTTTGACAAACATGTCTACTTAGCTTTTCTGTTCTGCATCTCTTAGATGTGGCTTTGCATACGATCGAATCCTTATTATCGGTTTGAGAAAATGTGATGAAATTCAAGAATTGTGATTGAAATGTACATAAAATGCAAGAAATATATAAAAAAATACTAAGGTGTTAACATTTGTCATATAGTAGCAAATGAAAGGCTCAAATATCGTAATTTTTTAAATTAAATAGAACTTTAAGATCACCTTTATGTAAGGAAGTCAAGATGTCATTGGTTACGTGAGTAATACATTTGTATTGAACATGCAAATATTTTATATTGACAGAACTTCTTTTTAGTGTTCTTAGCTACGTTCCATCACTGAGGAAACTGAGTTTTCTAAAATTCAGATCTCGAATAATTTGATATTTTCCGTATGCGTCATCGAGTTTTCCTTTATCAAGCGAAGTTAACAAAGGGAAGAGTGGTTCACGAAACGTTGTGGAATCTTTTATTATAGATCGGACGACTGAAGAAATTTTGTTAGTTATATTATTTTACGTGCATAAGATAAAATGATAATAACGGTGATAAGGAAACATGACATGATAATGATAGCCAGATAAGGACATAAAATAAATAAATAAAAAATAAAATTAAAAAAAAACAGAAAAAGATTGATGTAGAAATAAATATGATGCAAAAGCAATGTACAAAAGCAAGTATTTGAAATTAAATATAAAAGAGGAATTTTAAATAATATGTAAAAGTGTCAGCCATTGGAAAAACGGTAAAAGTAGGTTAACCCGAACTTCTGGATGCGCTAAAAGCAGTCTTAAATCACACAGCAGATTAGTTGCTAACCTTCAATCCTGATTTCTGGAAAAACTCGGGTTCTGAGTTTTGTATTATCGGTAAACCTACAGTTCAGGAAAACTCAGGTTTCAGAAATTTGTATTTTTTCTCCAGAAGCTCAGAGAAAGTGCTGTCGATTTCTTTATGTAAGTAGCTGTAATATGTTAATGGAATTTTTGTGAGATCCATCTTTTTTGATCCTCAGGATTCCAGAAAAGTAATCTGTAGTATAAATTGTGTCAATAAATTTCGGTGCATGGGTTCAGAATCAGATGACGTCAAGATATTTCTCGAAACTTGTTTTGAAGTCCTTCAAAATAATCGCCTTTAATAATAGCGCACCTCAATGAATGAAGGTACAAGTACAAGAAACTCTAGGCGAAGCCTTTTTTCAAGATGGCGTCCAGCTTGCTTGTCACATGGCTTTTAATTTCGGAAATTTCCAAAATCCTTATCTTGCATGATTGATTTTAGTTGTGTAAAGAGAAAGTCGTCCAGGGGAGCAGGATCAGGTGAGTATGGGGAGTGATCGATTGATAAAACTATCCTATTGGGCAGAAACTTCTGCACAATTAAGGCCATATTTGCCAAGTGTCGAGAATATATCTTGTGCTTTACAAACTCCTGGACCACAATGAGCTGGATGGTTTCAAGATTGATGCGCAGCAGGACCTATGCCAACATTTTTACTATGAGACGACGATACTTGGAGAAAAGTACCAATCGTTTACTATATTTTCTGTATTTCAAGCAGTTTCAGGCTTGCCAGTTTGTGAGGGAGGGGGATTGTTGATGTTGTCCCGTTTTTCTCTAGAAACTTTAAACCAGCTCTTTAAGGAGGTGGTGTTATCTTTGTAAACTACCTTCAGCATAGCATGCCTGTCTTTCCATCATATTCCAAGCTTCTAACAGAATAACCAATTCGCTTCTACTCCATTTTCTACATTCGACTGCATGTACTTTAACTTCCATTGCTAATACTTCGATAACAGAAAAACATTTCACCCATAACTCGGCCAATGAGCGGCACGACAAGGCATGGATTGGTCTATCTTATACGCATGCGCTGTTCGTGCCCTGCTGCCGCAGTCAGAAATATGACATCATTCACTGAATCTTATTGATACATACATTGTGTTAGTGGTCTGTGAATTGTTTTTGCGGAGTTCCAGGCCTGTTGGTGTCCTGTTGTAATGCTTGTTCTCTTGACGTGTGAAAACATTTTTTACAAGCAATAGTAAAAGTATATATCTCCTCATGACTATATATGGAAATATACTGAAAATTCTTTGTAATAAACTTTTAAAAATTGAGAATGTTTCGAATTTTGGAATTTATCTATGAGTTTCTTTACATTTGGTCAGAGGATAAATTTTCCAGGCTTTAAATACAGGTGAAAACAAATAATATATAACTATTCATTCTGATGATATGTAATGTCAACACTTTCAAAACTTATTTTCTTCTCTCTCTTACCTTTTATCTTCTCTTTCTTTTTTTTTTAATATTCTCTTTCCCCTTTTCTTATTTTCTCTTCTCTTTCTCTTATTCTTTTTCCTTTCCATTCTCCCCTCTTCTCTTCCTTTCAGTGTCCACTTTTTTGTCCACAACTTTTGCTACTTTACACGAGCATCCAATTTTATTATGTACAACGGCATTATCAGCAATTCAATCCTCCTCTTTAGTCTTGTGGATTTCTTCTAATTGATTATTCGATAATTCACAACTGTGAGGTATGTAGTAGAAAATGACCAACGCTTTCAGTAAACGCGTTTATTTATTCGTTAATGTTAAATAAGCATTAATAAATATATTAATAAAATACACCACAAAATATTAACGAATTTTAAATAGCCTATATTTATCAGAGCTACCTTCCCCCGTAACAAGTATCTTGTTATAAGCTTGCGTCTACCATATAACCCTGTAGGTATTGAAAGTATATCGAACATGGTGATAAAATGAATGAAATGAGATACCCTGATTCACAGATATTCCTTAGCTTTCTCTATCTAGAAAAAGAGTAGAGAATACTAGTAGTAATACGAGTAGAGTAGAAAAAAGTGTAGAGAAGTTACTGACTCCTTTAGTTCTACGTAACTTTACTTCATTTAAAGGCTAGCAACATCTCGCAGGTCCCTTTTGACCCACAGCCCATAATAATTTCCGATCTTTTGAATCAATAAGCGATTAATATATTTAATGATCATTAAATGTAGAGTGGACAACGCTTCGAACGACTCTGCGAATTTACGAGCGAATTACGTAATAAAGGAAACTCATTTTGCTGATGGCTTTTCGCCAGTGACAAGAGGCTTTGTAGTGTCTATGCTCTTGTATTTGATTCACAACAAACAACTTGCATTGCATGCCAAAAGAATTCGGGTCATCGCAATCATTTTTTAAGAGTACATTGGAGACCTGCCAGTGAAAATTGGTGTACATTCCCATACTTTAGCAGTAGATAGTCCATATTTTACAGAGAGGTTCGTGTCCGATTCCTAAACCAAAGTTCATATATTACTGTGAGTTACAAGCATTGCAGCGTGATCTCATTACTAGTCACGAAGCATCTCACTTTCGTTATTGTTGGAGCAATAACGAAAAGAAATCATTTCTAAGATATAAAATGAAGGGTTTGAAATACGTTTGTGTAAAGATTACATCAACATATTTAAAATAATGAAGCTGCAATAAAAATTATATTTCATTGATGTTGTGAGGTGTAAGTAAATATTAAATATGAGGTTGCTTTGAGGAAAGTCATCAATTTATAAGTCGCGCAATAATATTTTAATAGTGATCAATTATATGAGAAGATATTATTAAAAATATTTATCAAAAACGTGCTTTGTGTATTCATTGCGATATAAAGGAAAACACTTTCACAGCTTTCTTTCGTTTTTTTACCGTTTTAAACAATATTTTATTCAAATTTCGATTGCTCTATTGCAGTGTCAGTTTTAGTTGTACAAGAATTTCCTTTATGTTAGTTTTAGTTCTAAAACAATTTCCTGTTTTATATGACACATATATAATTCAGAAAAAAATTTACTATGATGAGCTTTCGTATTCCAGAGCTCACTTGTTTGAGAAAACTGGTAATAACTCGTTATGTATTATTAATAAATTTGACACCCACGTATTTGTAACTCAAACTAGAGCTATTTTTGTTTAGGAGAAAAAGAGACGCCGTCCTCATCCCGGATTCGAACCAGGGTCCCCGCGTTGAGCCCGCGGTGTCTTGACCTACTAGACGAATGAGAACAAGAAAAAACGCTTTTTTCTCCGTATATTAAGTTGTAAGATATTATTACCCTTCACAGGGATAACACAATTGCCAAATATTGGTCAACACACAAAGCCACCGGGGCGAGATTTTTGTGAGTTTTTCGTGGAGGATTTTTTATTACAAATAAATTTGACACCCACGTATTAGTATTTCAAATTAGAGCTATTTTTGCTTTGGAGAAAAAGAGACGTTGTCCTCATCCCGGATTCGAACCAGGGTCCCCGAGGTGTCTTGACCTTCTAGACGAATGAGAATAAAAACAAACGTAGGTCAAGACACCGCGGGCTCAACGCGGGGACCCTGGTTCGAATCTTGCATGAGGATGGCGTCTCTTTTTCTCCTAAACAAAAATAGCTCTAGTTTGAGCTACTAATACGTGGGTGTCAAATTTATTTGTAATAAAACAATTCCCCACGAAAAACTCACAAAATTGTCGCCCCGGTGGCTTTGTGTGTTGACCAATATTTGGCAATTGTGTTATCCCTGTGAAGAGTATATCTTATAACTCGTCATATAACAGCCAATTAGAACCTGACGTCACCTTATTGGCGTACGTTGAAGAAATCGAATTTATTCCATTTAAAGAAGGAGAAAAGCAAATCCCCGTGTGAATGGATGTTATAACACGGAAAAAATATGGCATTATGAAAATTCAATTCAATTCAGTTTATTTCCTGGGCATCATTCAAGAAAAAAAGAAAATACAACATAAATAATAACATAATAAGGTTGATGCCAAGGAAGCGATGAGAATAAATATAAGGATTATATCAAAATGCTATAAATATGCACTGTGACAAAAATAGTCAAAGTGTCTTAATATAACCATTTTATCTTGATAAAGCTTTTTTATTTATTGATAACAAACAAGAATATGACAAAAACACAATGATAATTACATTTATCCCAGAAATCTGAAGGTTTGATAATTGAGCATTTAAATCATTTAAGCATCTGACTAACAGGTATATGATAAATAAATTTTGAGGTTCTTGTGTGTGTGTCGATTATCTTGTTATAAAGTAATAGAATTATTTTATATACTGTTCTCTATAGAGGGACAGCGTTTGTATCAGAAAGTTTTACCAACAACATTTCTAAGGTGCACACAACATATTGCCATGAAATCCTCTCCTTGATATATATGTATAATATAATTCCCTCCCTCTCTCTCTTCTGATGTATATACATACATCATCACACTCAGCCATTATCTATCCACTTCTAGATGAAGGCCTCTCCAAATGTTTTCCACACAAGTCTATCTTGAGTAATTCGCTTCCATGTCACCCCAACCTGTTTCTTTATTTCATCCACTCATTTAGTTTAAGGACGTGTCCTATGTCTTCGGTGATTTTTTGGAATCCAGTTCTAAATTTTAGTTTTCCGTTGTTAACAGGATCTTCTTGCGATATGCCCAACCCTTCGCTATTTCGGCTCTTTTACTTTAACAATGATGTCCTCTAGTCCTATTTACGTATATATATATATACAGTATCACCTCTCGTAAGGGACAACTTCGAATAAAGGACACCCATATTTAAGGAACAATTCCTCTGGTCTCCAGTATGTGTATGATGCATGTATCAACAATTGTACCTCCGAGGAAGGGACACCTCTGTCTGTCTGTCTGTGGAAAAATGTCCGGTACCGTAAGTGTCCCTTATTTGGAGTCATCCCCGTATGTAATTTTCGTTTACAAGATCATTTTACTTTCCTTTATCGAGAATGAGAAGAAACGCATTTTATTATTCATACAACAAAAGCAATTACACGAAAGAAGAACTTTTGTTTAATGTTGTCTTGCATTGCTTAATCTGTTATCGTAATTGGGTTGCGTTTTACTTCTCCAATATAAACACTTTTGTCTGTCAGAATCGAATTTTAACGACGATTTTAACAAAAGTTTTATTATTTTCGCAAAAGAAATTGTTGGTAAATCGATTTCGTCGAGAAATAGTCGTTTTTTTTAAGCCGATTTCGAATTTTTCTCCAGTCGATTATGAAGGCTTTAGAATATTTTCTTCACGTATAAAAATGCACCAAGGACTTTTCTTTTTGACTTTATTTTACCGAGTTTTATCACAAAGCCGCACTGAAGTCTGGGGGGGATAAGGGAAAATTGCGCAATTTGCATGATAAACTCTGCTATATCTGACACCTAAATTTAAGTAATTGAAGGCAAATGATCCTCCCTTTTTACAATAGCTTATGGCATTAAAGCCTTGATGAAATTTTAGTGAAAAATCATAATTTATGTGTAAGAATCCACGGGTCTACAATATTAAGCATGATAAGTCCAGATACCAGGAATAATACAGAAGTGTTAAAAGTATCGAAACCTTGACTTATAAGAGGAATCTGAGGAAGAAAGGAGATAGAGGAAACTCAAGATAAAAATGAAAAGTAGGTGCAATGGGAAATAAAGATTCATAAAGGTAATGTTTCTGCTAGATAACTTATTTTTCTAAGTTTTATGTAAATTTCTAGTTACGTACATAAGCCTTTTTGGTGCGTGCTTTCCACAAATATATGTATCTTACTACACTAGAAGCAGTACACTAGTAGCACTAGTACACTAGTAGCATAAAGATTTGCAGTGAGAACGATAGTTTGCTCAAGGTAATTATACGTTGTATTAATGCGTCAGAAACGCCATTCGAAATACTTTGGTTTTCACTCTAGTTACCTCTATCTGTGTAATTTGTGCGATTGATAGTTATGATCTTATTCCCTTTCTGTTATCCAGCAATGTAATAAATGATTTAATTCATTATAGAAATTTGGATTATTTGAGGTAAAAAAGTGTGTCAGAATTAGCAAAACAAAGGATATACGGCAAGCTAGGATTATACAGTCAGGAAGAAACATAAATATGCTTGAAGAAAAGTCCTTAAATGAAAAGAAGAGATTAAGAGGCAGACCATGAAATATATTGAGGAAAATTGTAGGAGAAGAAACTAAAGAAGGAAGAAAAAACATAGGGAGTGATTAAGAGACCTGTAGAAAACTGAATCATGTGGAAACCTCTTGAAGAGGTCTAAAGTCCCTTAGATTACGGGATTTCCAAACTGGTCTGGGCGGGGGTCCTGGCTCCTTAGGGCCTCAAATGTTTCGGTTTAGAGCGCCATGACGTTAACTAACATTTTACATATCACACGATATGAAAATAATTATAACATCTGATTTCTAAATTTTTAAAGTTTAGGTGCCGTCAAAAGATAATTTATAAGAGTTAATGAGATTCGTGGATAAAAATTTTGCAAAATGCCCGTTCCATGCAGTGAAGGGCAGGATTAAACAATCCATTGTATTGTGGTTTTTAGTAGGGTTATGTATTATTTTCTATCTGTTACCTTTTAGTTCTAACAAACATCAGTATTAAGAAACAATTTTTAACGAAATTCTTTAGGCGTAGTAATAGTAACGCCAATGTTATGGCATGGTTAGATGGTGAAACGTTCGCGAAGAACAGAAGTGGTTTTTTCGTCTGATGGGACACGATACCACGACCTTCTACAATCCTGGCAAGTGCTCTTACAAACTGAGCTAAAGACGACAAACAACCAATCCTTTACGAACGTATTTAAAGCTTATTTTCCGAAACCAGTTATTTTGCAGAATGGGGCAGTACATGGACAGCCTTTTAAACCAAATTACGAAGAGATCCGTATTAAAGTCATCGCAAAAATTCATTAAAAAAAAGCATCAGTATGTTATCAATATTACAATAGTGATATTGACATGCTCGCAGAAAATATGTCTCACTTAAATTTATACTTCAATTGAATTTCGTAGTGGTTATGCCAGGCATTTAATAGCCTCTTAAATTACTCTTCAAACATCAGAAGGCTTTAATGTCAACGAAGTCAGTAAAATTAACTTTATGGTTTAAAATGTTGGCCCTATATTTAAAGATAAATGAACAAACTATATTGTAATTAAGAGTAATTATATTAACCACATGACGCGTACAATTTTTATATATTCGAAGTGATAGTCTATTGGCTAATATATGGAAACACAACGAATCATACAGGAAGGTGCAATAGAGTCAGAAAGGATTCAACACAGTTTTTGTTTGCGATCGTAACTTTCTTTCATTTTTCAACGCTGAGATATGTTTTGTTTCGAAACAAATTTTTCACTTTGGCTTTTATATTTTGAGTCAAGCTTTCTTCGATGTCAGATTTGTGTATTCGCCATGCTATTCTGGGTTTATTCGTGCCGGCAACTTTTACTTCCTTATCTTTGATCCGATAACGGTCCCAACTTCTCGGTCAGGAAATGGACCGTACATCCTGACAGAACAAAGTAAGACAGAATCTGGATTTGGAAAAATAAAGAAGAGAATTCGCAGGAAAACTTGAACAATGAATTCGGAAACAAGCAGAAATCGGACTTAACCCTGTTTTCAGTCAGGAAAGAGTATAATATTGATTCTATTACGAATATATATGTCAAGGTGATTTTTTGACATGGTTGCATAATGCATTTTGTATATATGTAAATAGATTTACGGAAGAAGTGGCAAGTTAAAGAAGAGCAATTTTATTTTTCCGGCTCCACAAGCATGCATGTTATAGCAGATAAAGCATATATGCATTCGAGATACTTAGGAACAATAGTTTGTGTCTATTTACACTGAGATATCCTTTTATTAGACGCACTTACATAGTAGTGTGTTTAGCCACTTGTAGCCTTCAAAATAGCCTGAATTCGTTTAGGCATGGATATCTAATCTAATACTAGAAGGGCTGTTCTTCTGCATTTGTATCTAAACATGTGACCACATGTTTTAGAACGCAGTTAGATAACCCATTTACATACCCAGTAAGCCATGTATTTAATACGGAGACCACCCACCAGTGTATTTTATCAGTAACATATACTAGTAAGTATTCATATTATATATAAAACAAAAAATACCTCTTTATTTTCGAATTCATTTTCTTTTTTGACTCTCTCTCTTTATGGCTACATATGGAAGCCCGTAAACTTAGTTTCATTTTTTAGTAAAGTATATGAAAAATAATAAATGATTTTCAAATTGATGAGCAGTTTCAATAATTTCACAATACGCATATTGTGTGCGTTTGTAATTACAGGGTGTTCCGTCAAAACCGCATAAATTTTGCACAATAAGTATTCGTGTTCGAAGTACACGAAAAATGACCCAAGAACCTTATCTCTATGACACATAGTTTCCGAGAAAAAGGCGAAAGAATATGAAGCCACATCCGATGCTATGAAACTAAGCTGTATAGGAAACGTGAACATCAGAACTTGCACAAGGCATTATGTTTACATAGAGGAGCGTTTAAAATTACCACATCGCATATCAAGGCATGGATGCGAGCACCGTGAAATGGCTGACTGCATATATATATATATCCAGTATCGTATTGTCTATAAAAGTAAACGCAGCATGAACAGGAGAAACCCAGTCGCTTTCTGTAGTAATTGGTGTTCGATATACCAATCCCTTTAGATGGCCCCACGGGAAGATATCCAAAGGCGCCAGATCTGGTGATCATGGCGGCTTGTTATCTGTGAATCAGATATGACGTCATATTTTTCTTTCGCATTTTTCTCGAAAACTGTGGGTCATTTTTTGTACTCCGAGCGAGGATTCTCCCTGTGTAGAGTTTCTACGGTCTTGATGAAACACCCTGCTTTGAGTTGGAATTCCAAGTTTTTTTTACAAAATATAAGTTTTGTTTTTTAGAAATTAATTCAGAACGCAGCTTTCATTCCATCTACAATTTTAATTCACAAGTTTAAAAAAAATAAGAAATTTAATATGTGCATTCAGGCTCGACTTGAAACAGTTCCCCTTAGGTCGCTTAAGAGTATATTGACCGTTAAGCTACTGAGCATGGTCATGCGTGGTCTTTTACCCTACGCATGATTGACAGAGGAGGAAACTCTGGCAACTAAAAAATGGAAGGTGAGAAGGGAATATTTACTGGAGTTAATGTCAGTTGTTTTCCGATTTTGACATTTTTTATCCCAC
>QLNU02015359.1:38887330-38902057 GCA_006491805.2 Dysdera silvatica | reverse complement strand
GATCGTTAGAGATTGCCAGAATTTGCCGCAGCATCATGGTCACTGCTTTCAGAGGACGACGCAGTTTGTAAGTTTACAATAGCAACAAAATCTTCATCGTTGCTGTCGTCACCACTGATATCCGAATTTAACTGCTCCAAGAGGTCAAGGGCCTAATGTGTACGCAATCCTATCAGCATTGCTTATACGGAAAAATGCTTACACACTAGTCGAAATCCAAAGCTCCTAGGACACTGCTGTGGAAAGTGGCTTCGAGTTTTGTTCTCGATCGTAGCTGTAGCAAGACTAGTTTCCCATCAAAAATTCTTTTCCAGCGCCTTTTACTTTTCTCCTGTAAGTCAAAGCGACAAGAGATGCGCGTTTCTCCATGCGCGGAAAGCAAAAATGAGACATCGGGCATTCGAAAACAGACATTTACTTAAAAATCGTTCATTTTTCTTATGAGCGTCAAAATGACCCCTGTTGGCTGTTCTGGATATTTATATGATTTTTTTATTTTAATAATTAACAAATAAATATGAAAATTGGCCACAGCACACTTGGAACCATATTAGGAAAAGTAAAAAAAATGAGCTTCGATGCTCAACTGTATGTTCAAATAAATGATGGGAAATTGGAAAAACAAGGATCAAAATGACCTCAACGGAGTTTCTAGTGATTAAGGTTATTACAAATAAATTTGACACCCACGTATTAGTAGCTCAAACTAGACCTACCTCTAACTATTTTTGTTTAGGAGAAAAAAAAAAGACACCATCTTTATTCTGGATTCGAACCAGGGTCCCTGCGTTGAGCCTGCGGTGTCTTGACCTACTAGACGAATGAGGACAAGAACAAACGCTCTTTCCTCCGTATATGAGGATGTAAGATATTATTACCCTTCACAGGGATAACACAATTGCCAAATATTGGTCAACACACAAAGCCACTGAGGTGAGATTTTTTTGAGTTTTTCGTGGAGGATTTTTTATTACAAATAAATTTGACACCCACGTATTAGTAGCTCAAACTAGAGCTATTTTTGCTTTGGAGAAAAAGAGACGCCGTCCTCATCCCGGATTCGAACCAGGGTCCCCGCAGTGTCTTAACCTTCTAGACGAATGAGAATAAAAACAAACGTAGGTCAAGACACCGCGGGCTCAACGCGGGGACCCTGGTTCGAATCTTGCATGAGGACGGCGTCTCTTTTTCTCCTAAACAAAAATAGCTCTAGTTTGAGCTACTAATACGTGGGTGTCAAATTTATTTGTGGTAAAACAATTCCCCACGAAAAACTCACAAAATTGTCGCCCCGATGGCTTTGTGTGTTGACCAATATTTGGCAATTGTGTTATCCCTGTGAAGGGTATCTTATAACTCGTCATATAACAGCCAATTAGAACCTGACGTCACCTTACTGGCGTACGTTGAAGAAATCGAATTTATTCCATTTAAAGAAGGAGAAAAGCAAATCCCCGTGTGAATGGATGTTATAACACGGAAAAAATATGGCATTATGAAAATTCAATTCAATTCAGTTTCTTTCCTGGGCTTCATTCAATCAAAAAAGAAATACGATATAAATAATAACATAATAAGGTTGATGCCAAGGAAGCGATGAGAATAAATATAAGGATTATATCAAAATGCTATAAATATGCACTGTGACAAAAATAGTCAAAGTGTCTTAATATAACCATTTTATCTTCATAAAGCTTTTTTATTTATTGATAACAAACAAGAATATGACAAAAACACCATGATAATTACATTTATCCCAGAAATCTGAAGGTTTGATAATTGAGCATTTAAATCATTTAAGCATCTGACTAACAGGTATATGATAAATAAATTTTGAGGTTCTTGTGTGTGTGTCGATTATCTTGTTATAAAGTAATAGAATTATTTTATATACTGTTCTCTATAGAGGGACAGCGTTTGTATCAGAAAGTTTTACCAACAACATTTCTAAGGTGCACACAACATATTGCCATGAAATCCTCTCCTTGATATATATGTATAATATAATTCCCTCCCTCTCTCTCTTCTGATGTATATACATACATCATCACACTCAGCCATTATCTATCCACTTCTAGATGAAGGCCTCTCCAAATGTTTTCCCCTCAAGTCTATCATGAGCAATTCGATTCCATATCACCCCAACCTGTTTCTTTATTTCATCCACTCATTTAGTTTAAGGACGTGTCCTATGTCTTCGGTGATTTTTTGGAATCCAGTTCTAAATTTTAGTTTTCCGTTGTTAACAGGATCTTCTTGCGATATGCCCAACCCTTCGCTATTTCGGCTCTTTTACTTTAACAATGATGTCCTCTAGTCCTATTTACGTATATATATATATACAGTATCACCTCTCGTAAGGGACAACTTCGAATAAAGGACACCCATATTTAAGGAACAATTCCTCTGGTCTCCAGTATGTGTATGATGCATGTATCAACAATTGTACCTCCGAGGAAGGGACACCTCTGTCTGTCTGTCTGTGGAAAAATGTCCGGTACCGTAAGTGTCCCTTATTTGGAGTCATCCCCGTATGTAATTTTCGTTTACAAGATCATTTTACTTTCCTTTATCGAGAATGAGAAGAAACGCATTTTATTATTCATACAACAAAAGCAATTACACGAAAGAAGAACTTTTGTTTAATGTTGTCTTGCATTGCTTAATCTGTTATCGTAATTGGGTTGCGTTTTACTTCTCCAATATAAACACTTTTGTCTGTCAGAATCGAATTTTAACGACGATTTTAACAAAAGTTTTATTATTTTCGCAAAAGAAATTGTTGGTAAATCGATTTCGTCGAGAAATAGTCGTTTTTTTTAAGCCGATTTCGAATTTTTCTCCAGTCGATTATGAAGGCTTTAGAATATTTTCTTCACGTATAAAAATGCACCAAGGACTTTTCTTTTTGACTTTATTTTACCGAGTTTTATCACAAAGCCGCACTGAAGTCTGGGGGGGATAAGGGAAAATTGCGCAATTTGCATGATAAACTCTGCTATATCTGACACCTAAATTTAAGTAATTGAAGGCAAATGATCCTCCCTTTTTACAATAGCTTATGGCATTAAAGCCTTGATGAAATTTTAGTGAAAAATCATAATTTATGTGTAAGAATCCACGGGTCTACAATATTAAGCATGAATTAAGTCCAGATACCAGGAATAATACAGAAGTGTTAAAAGTATCGAAACCTTGACTTATAAGAGGAATCTGAGGAAGAAAGGAGATAGAGGAAACTCAAGATAAAAATGAAAAGTAGGTGCAATGGGAAATAAAGATTCATAAAGGTAATGTTTCTGCTAGATAACTTATTTTTCTAAGTTTTATGTAAATTTCTAGTTACGTACATAAGCCTTTTTGGTGCGTGCTTTCCACAAATATATGTATCTTACTACACTAGAAGCAGTACACTAGTAGCACTAGTACACTAGTAGCATAAAGATTTGCAGTGAGAACGATAGTTTGCTCAAGGTAATTATACGTTGTATTAATGCGTCAGAAACGCCATTCGAAATACTTTGGTTTTCACTCTAGTTACCTCTATCTGTGTAATTTGTGCGATTGATAGTTATGATCTTATTCCCTTTCTGTTATCCAGCAATGTAATAAATGATTTAATTCATTATAGAAATTTGGATTATTTGAGGTAAAAAAGTGTGTCAGAATTAGCAAAACAAAGGATATACGGCAAGCTAGGATTATACAGTCAGGAAGAAACATAAATATGCTTGAAGAAAAGTCCTTAAATGAAAAGAAGAGATTAAGAGGCAGACCATGAAATATATTGAGGAAAATTGTAGGAGAAGAAACTAAAGAAGGAAGAAAAAACATAGGGAGTGATTAAGAGACCTGTAGAAAACTGAATCATGTGGAAACCTCTTGAAGAGGTCTAAAGTCCCTTAGATTACGGGATTTCCAAACTGGTCTGGGCGGGGGTCCTGGCTCCTTAGGGCCTCAAATGTTTCGGTTTAGAGCGCCATGACGTTAACTAACATTTTACATATCACACGATATGAAAATAATTATAACATCTGATTTCTAAATTTTTAAAGTTTAGGTGCCGTCAAAAGATAATTTATAAGAGTTAATGAGATTCGTGGATAAAAATTTTGCAAAATGCCCGTTCCATGCAGTGAAGGGCAGGATTAAACAATCCATTGTATTGTGGTTTTTAGTAGGGTTATGTATTATTTTCTATCTGTTACCTTTTAGTTCTAACAAACATCAGTATTAAGAAACAATTTTTAACGAAATTCTTTAGGCGTAGTAATAGTAACGCCGATGTTATGGCATGGTTAGATGGTGAAACGTTCGCGAAGAACAGAAGTGGTTTTTTCGTCTGATGGGACACGATACCACGACCTTCTACAATCCTGGCAAGTGCTCTTACAAACTGAGCTACAGACGACCAACACTCAATCCTTTAAGAACGTATTTAAAGCTTATTTTCCGAAACCAGTTATTTTGCAGAATGGGGCAGTACATGGACAGCCTTTTAAACCAAATTACGAAGAGATCCGTATTAAAGTCATCGCAAAAATTCATTAAAAAAAAGCATCAGTATGTTATCAATATTACAATAGTGATATTGACATGCTCGCAGAAAATATGTCTCACTTAAATTTATACTTCAATTGAATTTCGTAGTGGTTATGCCAGGCATTTAATAGCCTCTTAAATTACTCTTCAAACATCAGAAGGCTTTAATGTCAACGAAGTCAGTAAAATTAACTTTATGGTTTAAAATGTTGGCCCTATATTTAAAGATAAATGAACAAACTATATTGTAATTAAGAGTAATTATATTAACCACATGACGCGTACAATTTTTATATATTCGAAGTGATAGTCTATTGGCTAATATATGGAAACACAACGAATCATACAGGAAGGTGCAATAGAGTCAGAAAGGATTCAACACAGTTTTTGTTTGCGATCGTAACTTTCTTTCATTTTTCAACGCTGAGATATGTTTTGTTTCGAAACAAATTTTTCACTTTGGCTTTTATATTTTGAGTCAAGCTTTCTTCGATGTCAGATTTGTGTATTCGCCATGCTATTCTGGGTTTATTCGTGCCGGCAACTTTTACTTCCTTATCTTTGATCCGATAACGGTCCCAACTTCTCGGTCAGGAAATGGACCGTACATCCTGACAGAACAAAGTAAGACAGAATCTGGATTTGGAAAAATAAAGAAGAGAATTCGCAGGAAAACTTGAACAATGAATTCGGAAACAAGCAGAAATCGGACTTAACCCTGTTTTCAGTCAGGAAAGAGTATAATATTGATTCTATTACGAATATATATGTCAAGGTGATTTTTTGACATGGTTGCATAATGCATTTTGTATATATGTAAATAGATTTACGGAAGAAGTGGCAAGTTAAAGAAGAGCAATTTTATTTTTCCGGCTCCACAAGCATGCATGTTATAGCAGATAAAGCATATATGCATTCGAGATACTTAGGAACAATAGTTTGTGTCTATTTACACTGAGATATCCTTTTATTAGACGCACTTACATAGTAGTGTGTTTAGCCACTTGTAGCCTTCAAAATAGCCTGAATTCGTTTAGGCATGGATATCTAATCTAATACTAGAAGGGCTGTTCTTCTGCATTTGTATCTAAACATGTGACCACATGTTTTAGAACGCAGTTAGATAACCCATTTACATACCCAGTAAGCCATGTATTTAATACGGAGACCACCCACCAGTGTATTTTATCAGTAACATATACTAGTAAGTATTCATATTATATATAAAACAAAAAATACCTCTTTATTTTCGAATTCATTTTCTTTTTTGACTCTCTCTCTTTATGGCTACATATGGAAGCCCGTAAACTTAGTTTCATTTTTTAGTAAAGTATATGAAAAATAATAAATGATTTTCAAATTGATGAGCAGTTTCAATAATTTCACAATACGCATATTGTGTGCGTTTGTAATTACAGGGTGTTCCGTCAAAACCGCATAAATTTTGCACAATAAGTATTCGTGTTCGAAGTACACGAAAAATGACCCAAGAACCTTATCTCTATGACACATAGTTTCCGAGAAAAAGGCGAAAGAATATGAAGCCACATCCGATGCTATGAAACTAAGCTGTATAGGAAACGTGAACATCAGAACTTGCACAAGGCATTATGTTTACATAGAGGAGCGTTTAAAATTACCACATCGCATATCAAGGCATGGATGCGAGCACCGTGAAATGGCTGACTGCATATATATATATATCCAGTATCGTATTGTCTATAAAAGTAAACGCAGCATGAACAGGAGAAACCCAGTCGCTTTCTGTAGTAATTGGTGTTCGATATACCAATCCCTTTAGATGGCCCCACGGGAAGATATCCAAAGGCGCCAGATCTGGTGATCATGGCGGCTTGTTATCTGTGAAACAGATATGACGTCATATTTTTCTTTCGCATTTTTCTCGAAAACTGTGGGTCATTTTTTGTACTCCGAGCGAGGATTCTCCCTGTGTAGAGTTTCTACGGTCTTGATGAAATACCCTGCTTTGAGTTGGAATTCCAAGTTTTTTTTACAAAATATAAGTTTTGTTTTTTGGAAATTAATTCAGAACGCAGCTTTCATTCCACCTACAATTTTAATTCACAAGTTTTAAAAAAGTAAGAAATTTAATATGTGCATTCAGGCTCGACTTGAAACTTTAGATTGCTTAAGAGTATATTGACCGTTAAGCTACTGAGCATGGTCATGCGTGGTCTTTTACTCTACGCATGATTGACAGAGGAGGAAACTCTGGCAACTAAAAAATGGAAGGTGAGAAGGGAATATTTACTGGAGTTAATGTCAGTTGTTTTCCGATTTTGACATTTTTTATCCCACTCAATATCTTCATGCGTCTAATAAGATTCTTACCACAAATGTTCTTACTACATTAATTCCTATATTTAAATTGGCTTTCCCATGCACAAGTGCGCCCAAGATTCTCTCCAGAAACCATTGCACAAGTAAAGATAACATGTATGTATCGTAAAAAGTCATCAGCATTCGCAATTTGTATAAAGCGTCTTGCAACCTACTACGGACGCAGAAGTGACATGCTTTCGCAATCCATTTAACTGAAGTTTGTTAAGAATTTCACAACGCTTTTAAAGGATACGTCTCCTCCAAGTTCGCAAGCTGCATGTTTCCCAGGACTTAACAGAGTGCTTACTTATCGTCGTGTTATAGTGGTTTAATATTCAAGGAAGTTTCATGAAGTTAACGATAATCACAAAAATTAGTTGAAATATAGTTGGATCGATTTCTTTCTAAAGCTGCACGGAAACTTTCCTTAATTCATTGGCCACCCGAACATGCGTGTTTCTTTATTGCATATACTATGGCAATCCTTTATTTTAGCTGATAAATTGTAGATGCCAACGACCTGACGATGAATCTATCATCGAATATTCGTTAGTGTCATGCAAAACCTATCATCGATTATAAATCTTGTTTTACAATATTCTATTAATGGTAGATATGCTTTCACGGAACTTTTTCATATAAATAAATATTCAGATATTTTTATTGCTATTTTATCTTTTGTTAGCATATCATAATAGGGTATAAATTATTAGCAAAGTAGAAGAATTTGGAATAATTAATTAAATTTTTAATTAGATTAACTATATATTAATTTGATACATAATTTACATTATTATATAATTTAAATTAGGTTGTTAGGATTATGGTTATGTAATGCTACAATAATACAGCAAATTAATGTATAGATTATGATTAAACATTAATTTTGGTATTGGCGCATCAATTATACAGGTGTGCAAAATATTTCGTTGATTGAATATGTGAGCTATTTTGTCCATCATATAAGTGTTATGGCCGTTACACAACATTTGCCAAATACGTATGCGTTTAAATTACGTCAACTAGATTTGAAAATCGCTAACTGTATTTGAAAATCGCTAACTGTATTTGAAAATCGCTAACTACATTTGAAAATCGCTAATTACATTCGAAAATCGGACAAATTACAGTCAAACCTAGTTAACGAGAACTACTGTTAAGATGAACTGCTGTCTGAATCTTTGTAAAATTGTACTTAAATTCCATCGATTGATTACTTTTAGTTCTTTAAGAGAAAAACATGGTTAACAGAAAGTACCGTTTAACACGAACGCTACGATAATAATCACTCTTTGAACATTTCCTTTGCTTTACATGAACAACACGCTCTTTTTTGTCACCCTATGCCATTTTGTTTGAGTTCTATTAGTTATTTATTTGTTTGTCTGCCTGTTTGAAATAGAGAACTCCAACGAAGATTAAAACAGCGTCAATTTTTAAGGGGAATATATTTTGTTCTGATATTCTCAGGACAAATGTTGGCAATCCAGAGCATGTGTACCATATGTGGCATGAGGACCATATTTTAAAGTCACACGGAGTGATTTGAAAGCAAAAATTTGATTCAAAATATGGTTGTTAAAATGGAAAAGAACATTTGCATTTTTTTTCTTTCAAATAAGCTGCATCTGTGTTTCTACATCATTTAAAGAACATTGTGAGATATTGGTGGAAAAAGTTTGCAAAACAGTAAAATTGCATTCGGGCTGAATATGTGAACGGCTATTAATTTTATTTCTATCAACTAGGCAGGGGCAAACTGTGCCACTTGCCAACCGGCTACCGGGCTGGAGCGCCCTCATGGGCAAGAACTCGCGCCCTTTGAGAGGACCCAGTCCGCCCCTGCAACTAGGCGATGCTCATATAATGTTCGTACGTAATTAATATTGTCAAAATGCCTGCTGCAAACAAGTAAAAGCTATTTGTTATTTTCAAAACCCTTGGGCTTGTGAATGCGCATCGATACAGTAAAACAGTATCTGTGATGGAGCTTTGTATTGTTCAACAGTTTTAAATCGTCCCCCAAGTGTATAAAGCTATTTTCAAGAAAAAGACTTCTTTTAATGTATTAGCATAGGCGCGTACGCAGAAAGTTCTTAAGGGGGTTATCACAGAACTACAAGTCCATATATATATTTATATATAGATATACAACCTTTCATCGCAATGGGGTGTTACAACCCCACCAAACCCCCTGCATACGCCAATGTGTATCCGGAATATAATAGAAAGCAAGTGAAGGAAAATCGTCAAAGGTCGATATTTAAATTTAGCGGGTTTCAATTAACATTAACTCGCAACTCTCTAATCAGCAACCATCTAATTCGCAACTCTCTAATCCGCAACTCTCTAATTCTCAAGTAACTCGGTAGATTTGTAACGTTAACAATAGCCATCATTATTGCATTTACGGAAGACCTTTACCTTGTCCTTTTCATTGCGTATAGACAGGCAGACAGGAAAGCCAAAAGCAATAGCGGGTTCAATATCTATTGAAACCCGCTAAAAAGCTACTTAATTTGCCTTAGTAGGTTTTGGATAGTAACACAAACGTTCACAATTTTATCGCTGTAATCTGTAATTTTGGGTATAATTACATCATTATTTGAACACATCATCCTTAGGTTTTAGGATTACGGTGGTATGGTTATAACTTCTATGGGAATCGAACAGACGTTATAACTACACCACCGTGGTCCTGAATCGAACAGACGTTTCTGGACTACGATGGTGTAGTTATAATGTCTGTTCAATTCCAATAATATCGTATCCGCTTTTCTGTTCACCGTATTCTTGGGCTCAATTCCTTGAGCAAACAGTTCAAATTCCTCCGAAGAACTCAATGTCCCGGCGCAGCATTACCTTAGCTATCCTTGCGCCGTCAAATGCTAACAAACTCTAAGAGTCCGCCGACTCCTGCCCCAGTTCTAAGAAATAAACGAAGATCTCTGCAATACTATACGCGATAACAGCAAGGTCGTCGTTAAGGCAAATTACGGGGGGGGGGCATTTTTTGCTAGTGTTGACCCGAAGTAAATAACCACTTTAACCTTTTAATGTATTGAAAATATTGCAATGGTGTATTTCAATTCTAGGGGGAGCAACTGACTCCCCTGCCCTCCCCAAACCACGCCCATGGATAACAGTATGTATAACATGCATAACATGGATAACAGTGCCATTAAATTTAGTGGATGTGCACCTGTGCGGACATCCAGAAGAACTCATTACCCCCTCTAGACCCCTAGGCTTTATTTTGCCGGTATAGGGCTGTATACCCGGTTGTGCTGCGGAAAATGTGCAAAAACAATTTACTATATTATCATGATATGTATAGTATATATCGTAACGAAACAATACAGTTTCACCAGGAGATTCCATAAAAAAACAGCTATTTCGAGACTGGCCAATGATTTAAAAACACGACGTTTCCGGAGCGACTGCTTTCTTTGTCAAGTGAAGGCAGAATTGGCTCAGTTTGCAATTGGTTATTGAAAATAAAAGCGTTTTTAAGTCTTACGTCAGTGTCGAAATAATTGTTTGTTAATATATATTATACTTATAGAAAAAACTCAGGAATTTATTTTAAAGATTTGTGATATTCGTCAAAATGACTTCTATTACACAGTCTTGAAAAATCTTCACGAGCAAAACACAGTAGCCGAGAATTTTTCTTAGTTGTACAAATACGGCATCGCTTTTGAAGACGTTTCTTTTGATCTGTGCTTTCAATCTGAACAAGTTGATGAAGACTTTTAGTTTCTTTTCCTTTACTATTTCCACCAGAAGACATTTGTTCATAACTCTTATCATACCTTATATTTCTTCAGGAAATTTTATAATAAAATCTTTGAAACTAACATATTGAACACCAGCATTTCTTTGAATGACAAGACCATTCGAAAGCATTCTAGGAGCCATGTGAATACCAAACACTTTAAACCACGTCTACGATTTGCGAGATGGATTACGCAAGTATGGTTTCAGTAATTGATCGATGTGGTCAACAGGTCCCATCACGAAGTTGTACTTTTCAATATGCAATGGCTTATGGAGAAATTCTTGCTTTCCACCCCAAGGATGGCGTACTTTTTTACACGGTGGAGGGAACGACGTACCGGGTGTACGCCCCAGTCGCTGATTACTGAAATGAGAGGACGTACGCTGCGTACGTCTTGGGAATCAAGAGATTAAATAGTCCTGCGGTAGCGCAGCGCTAGCATCTTTATCCAGCACACTGTAAACCCTGGTTTTACCCCGAAAAACGCCACTCCGTAAACAAAACAAAAAACATCGCTTAGCTGCTTACTGCACTTCCGGATTTGGTTTCCAAGATTTTAAGATACACTGCCTTACCGTGTTGCAGTGACACTGCGTTCGTTTATCGAACCATTAACCCGGGTTTGACTACAGACGGTATCGTACAACGAGTTCCGCTTTCTGTCCATTGTAGTTCTTTTAGCACAGAGGTTTGGATCTCTCGGAAAACTGCAGGTCCCGTCCTCTGCATGACCTTTACCCTCCTTGTGTCAGTCCTTGTAGAATCACTGTAAAAGTCCCATAGCCAGGGGCGGCTCGAGGTTGTTTTTGAACCCGGGTAGCCTGGCATGGATTTCTTTTTGGTGCCCCCTTCAGGCGAAAACAGGAGATTTTCACAGATGCACAGTGAGCCATATACCCTATAAAGTGGCCAAAAGTCTCTGAAAGAATTTCTCTAAATTTGTGTCTAAATTTTAGAGAGATTTTCTGCTGTTGGGTCAATTAAAAAAATTCTAACTTGACTTCAGTTTGGCGCCCTCATCCAAACCGGGGCCCAGCGCTTAAGCCGCCCTGCCCATAGCTACTAAGGGTGATCATACGTCGTGTTAACGTTTCAGGAATTTTACATGGGGCGCTTTGTTTTGTGTTTCTGCTGCTCCCATTTCTACAATTCATGCAAGTTTTATATTCTGATATTTATGAACGACTCAGAACTTATAAAATGACGTCATAATGAACTGTCTTTTAACACATTATGCTTTCTTAGCGGCTTTCCCACCAGTGGCGTAGCCGGGGGGGCATATTTGGGTCATAAGTCCCAACACGTCAATAAGTCAAGACACGTAATGCGTATATACGTTACCCTCATCAATGATTATTATCAACCCACTGCAGGATGGTGGTCTCTCTGTCCTCACACGTACACGTAGCATGGTGAGATAAATACAGAGGATTTAGCCTTAAGCTCTCCACGCTGGTCACACGTGTTGGCGAGCTAGACCTACATTTTAACAAGGAATCTGAACTTCGGCCGCATAGTCAACAAGATCCTACGTTACGACGGACTCGTTGTGTCACCCTCCCATCGGATGACCCTTCTTCTGGCTGCTGTAAATTTAGTCAGCAAACGGGAGACGGTATTTCCAACGGAAGACGACTGCGAGCCTTGTATGATATATGTGTGTTCATAACACTGTAGCTTTCTAAATCCCTCCCAATTTGCAACACTAATGAGATTTGTATTCCTCGACAAACAGTAAGCCCTAGAGCAGGACCACCTTAGATGCCCTTCCGTCATAAGACACAAATGAACAAACAAGCACTGTTGAAATTCATGCCCTGTTAATAAGGAATTCCAATAGCAACGTTGCACTTTAACGTAGGCGGACGTTTCCAACTTCAGTCAGACTTCAAAAGACAAAAACAAACTCAAATATTATAAAATACCCTTGGTGCAAATTCACCCTTTCGGATCTTACGCCTTAAGTGTAAAAAATTAACCAATTATTAATTTCCTTAAACATATTTCACACGAATATGCAATATGGACAAGTACAATTTCATTACGGACTATGTCATTTTCAAAGAGAGGGAATTCACACCTCGCTCTCTGTCCTACTTTTCCCCTTCTTCCTAACAAGGTTCTTATTTTCCCTTTATAAAATCAAAAGCCAAAGATACTTCTCGTTTCACTATCGCACAAAGTCTCTTTCGATAAAAGCCTGATCTCCAAACAGTGTAGAGATATGATATTAATGATAATAATAATAATAATAATAATTTTATTCATTCTCTGCATGTACATAGCACAGCATGAAGCTGCTTACATATTCTATCAGGTCCCAAGAAAATATGGTAGTACAGGTATAACAAGCTCATGACCTGACGCTAGAACGCTTCCTTTCATTTACTCATTAGTCTCATTACACCACTGATATCGTTATCGACAATTACTATTTAAACTAGACCAATTAAACTATATTAACTATAATAATGGCACTGTTTTAAACATTTTTTGCCTCTTTCGTCTGTATGTAACATACATTATTAATAAAACAAAAATTTTTTACCATCACGAAAATAATTGAAGGAACGAAACATAAAATTCTTATTCTGATTCCTAAAAAAATTGCTAGTCTCAGCATAGCATGACCTTGTCTGCTCTTGCGTCTTAAATCATAACCGAATAAAATGCAAATAAATTGAGAATATGGCAATCTACACATGTTGTCTTGAAAGCCGTCATTGGAGCATGAACGGTAACTTATGCTACACTAAAGAAGTTTCTACGCTATTACCCCAATATCACCTGAACATTATTTTTTTAATGTCTCACCTTGTTTGGCGCAGAAAGACCCTTGCTCAACTTGCGCCATAAGGATACAACAAACCAACTATGTTTTTTTAAGTACTACGATGGCGTATAGGTAAAGAGTTGTTCATTGTGCCATTGACTCGGGTTTTATTTCATTAATAATATAGAATGCATTTTCTCTGGCCATCGTAGTCCGAGGTTTTGTTTTCCTAGACTACAGAGCTTCAGGTTCTTTGGAAAACCGAAGGTTCCAGAGAAGCATGACCTTCCGCCAAAAAACAAATGATTTTCAAACACTAAATTTCTGAAATAAACATCACGAACTTCCTTGAAATATTGTGGTTATATGCAAGTGATATTGCAATTTTACCTGATGGTGTTAAAAACTTAGGTTTTTTGCTTTGAAATTTACGTCTTAGATTGCTCAGGGCGTCGAAGACCGGTGGGTGTGCTTCTCTTCAGTCTACCGCAGTGTGGTTCAGGGCAGAGTAGAGTATCAAGGGGTTATTGCAGGATCTCCAAGAAACATTGGACGGAACAATAAACAAATACCGAATTTCATGACACAGCCTCAAAAAGTTTCCTTTCTCGACTATTGAAGTCTTCATATCAACAATAAGTTACCTAAACTAGAATCTTAAATAATTTGAGAAATTTTATTAAAACGCAGAATCCAATGAGCACCTGCTGATGCTATCAACGGTTTAACAATGATACAGTGATACAAAAATCATTTTGATCGCGCGGTGTGTTCCGCTGGGACTATCTTTAATCATCAGAGTTGGTTTGTTTGTTTGTTTTTTGGTTTTACGGCTCAAAGACTACAGTGGTCATGCTGCGCCGGGACCTACTGTTTTCCGAGGAATCCGAACCTCTTAAGGCCTGGGGAACCAAACCCCGGACTACAGTGAGCAGTGCGATCTTTATGAGATCTCTGAGTAAGCGTTCTTTTTGCACTGCTGGGAGTCGAACCCGGATTAGCCGCGCAATAGGAGAACGCGTTACCACACTGCGCCACCGCAGGGCTCACTTTAACCAGAGTTGGCAATCTTGGTTTAAGACAATATATTTTTAATTTTCTCCCTGATAAAAGAACAACCAGCCACCTTCTCTTTCTTGGTTGTTCACGATACTCAATGGAATGTTTAAAGTAAGATCCCGAAGTTTAGGAAAAACTGCTGTACCCTAAGGGCCTCTTCATCAGCCTTCATTTTGTTGTACACTTCCGGTTTCATAACACAACGTTTGCCATTGGAAAATTAATAAAC
>QLNU02015359.1:38869687-38887230 GCA_006491805.2 Dysdera silvatica | reverse complement strand
GCCCTTTGTTGTTTGAGGCTCCGAAACATGGATTAGCACATGAATATGAAAAGCTAAATTTATGGAGATAAATTAGCAAGCTTTCAAAAACAATCGTGCATAAAATATTTCCTAGTCAAGCCAAGGCATTTCTGGAGAAAAAGAGTATCAACGCTGTCTTCGCTACACCTCCACGCATGTTGAAAATCTTGTAGGTGAAAGTGCGGAGGGGAAGGATATGGTGAGAAGAGTGCTTTTTTTAAATCAATATAAATAAGAAGAGAGTGAAAGATGGCCTCGGTTGACAGAGGGCTTTTGTGAAGACTAAGTTAAAAATTTTATCTTAGGAATTTTATGGTAGTAACTTTTTTATTAGTTGATAGTTATAGTAGAAGATTGTATGCAGTTAAAAAATGCATTTTTACCGTAAGTACCATCAATTTTTACTCAAGTTGCATATATTATTTTTTTTTATTCGTTTTTTTTCTGCTTAAACAATTTTTGCGACTATTCATGATTTGATTATACAAGTTTTGGCACGTATTTTTAGGAAGTTGCCAATTTTTGTGACAAGTGCACTTTTTTGCAATCATATTTGCGGCAGATTAGAACCAATGTTGGCAAGGATCGAAATATTTTTTAAATTGTTATGTCGCATTTACTGCTACCGAATTTTCAACGAATGATGCCAAAAGCGTTACCATTTCACAGAGCAGACTTCAAGGATTTCCACAACGATGCTACGAAAAGTTACAAACAAACACTCTCACCTCATTGAATTTGGACGACCATCAAAAAAAATTCTTTGAGGAGTTCTATTTCTAGATATCTGAAAATCAGAAATTAGATTATGATGGAATGAGAAAACGTACCCAATCCAAAAACTAAGGTTGAAAAGTAGCAATGCAAATTTTTTATTTTTTTTTTACTGTAATTAAATATTTTATCATTATCAAACATCTATTGTTACAATTTATATACGAATTTTCGTCTCTAGATTTGTTGTTTTAGTTATTCCGTTTTTAAATTTTTTGACTTCTGCCATTTATATACGTTGTATCCACAGCTATTGAATCCAGAACATTCATGTTTTATGATGTCCATTTTACTAAATTTCCTTAAATGTATCCCGCCTCCACACAAAGACATCAAAGGTTCCATTTCTTTACTCTATATCATTACTTTATTGCGTTCTTTCTGCTTTTGAAACAGGACCTGCAATGTTGTTAGGTTCCACTTTTGTATTTGAGAAACCTTCTGCAAAAATGTCGAGGATAACTTTTTAAAATTTCTTGTTGAATGCAAAACACGCACGTTTATTCTCATGCATGGAATGCTGTTCAATACGATAAAAAATGATAAAATCGTTCGCCCCTTTCTGCAATTTTTTAACTTTTAACTGCAGTGGTTTTTCATATCACGTGATGCGTGGGATGTACGTGGCAAAATGGAAAAAATAATCCATTTTTGTTCCATTTCGTGGCACGCAAAAAGCACCTTAGGTCATCGAATTCGTCAGTGACCGATTTTACCATGTTTAGTTAGTTCATTTCAGCGCATTTAAATAACCGGCATTTCGCGTTTCCCATTCCGTTTGTCCGAATCGTTTGACCGATACATCAAAGCATGGAATGCCCATCGATTTTTTCAAGAAAAGAATCGATTTTCTGAAAGTTTATTTAACCTGCTCTTGTTCTTCCTCTTTTCAGCTTCAGGAGCGTGAAAAGTGTTTGAGAACTGTCCTGGAAAACGGTTCTTTTTATCCCGTTTAAACTTAAATATTAACTGCAAGAATCAGGCACATTTGCATTTCCATTTTGTTTCTGTTAGGTAGATTTCAAAATGCCATGTATTGTTCAAATCAAGGGATATCCTTCACTCGTCTATTTAAAAAAGATCCCGTCTCTTTCACTTTAGAATTAAATTTTGTTTATTATTGTGAACTTTCGTGAAATTATAACTAACAAATCAACAAGCCGTAGGTAACAAAATAAACTAAACAAAAGACACAAAGTACTGAGGAGGTAAAACTGAACGGACAGACAAATATGTATTCGTTTTCATATGTCATACATCGAAATTTAAATTACTTAAAACAGCCTAGCCATTGTTCATTTAATCTTTGTATCGTATGTAGTTAAATAATTATTGATTAATTATGTTCTAATTGATTAGTTAAAGAACAAAAGTTATAGTTGAATTAACGAAATTAATTTAGACACAATTAATATTAGCGAAAATGTGTTGTGAAAATTGAAGGTTCTCATACATCAATTAAAATGCGATCATTTTTTCAAATGTCAATTCTGTTCACTTAATTGGAATGAACAAATTGATAAGGTTTGTAAAAGAATAAGTAAAGGGATTGGAATATTGAAGAGATTACAAGATTGAATATCCAAAAAGATTAAAGTTCAGTTATATTATTCGTTTATATACAGCCATATAATATATTGTAATTGTATTTGGGAAAATATGGGAAAAGTAAATAAGAATAAAATGGAAAATGCAGAAAAAATCATTAAGATTCTTGATAGTAATACTCAGTTGCATTGGAAAATAATAGATGGAAATAATAATATAATGCCAATCTCAGAAATAAATAGATACTGTATACTTAACGTGATGTATGAAAGAATAAAAAAAATAAACATGAAGATACTATAATGATTCAAAACAAAAAAAATATTATAAACATAACCAGAGATAAAGATAATTTGTATCTACCAACGATAAGAACTGAACAATTTCGAGATTATATAGTGTATAAAGAACTAAAGTTTGGAATGAACTCTCTGATGATCTTAAAACATTGAATAATCAATAAATCAATCAAATCTTTTTAAAATACTTAAGAATAAAATAATAAGGGAAATAGGAGTTGGTAGTGGACCTTCCCGACCAACTATTGGGTAAATCAGGGTCATGAACTTGTTATACCATTTTATGTATTTACTCATGACCAGTTTCGGTGATTATGTATTATGACGTATTATGATCAAATACGTGTTGCATTTATGTTGTCCTCAGGTAAAATTTACCTTGTTTAAATAGTTGTTAAATTTACCTTCTAATCTATATATGTGTGCATTATGTATGGAGCAATATGTATATTGTATGTGGTGTATGCATAGTGTAATAAATGGCGTGGTGATGTAATGAGGTAAATGATCACATGACACAAATAAAATTTATGTTTATATATGTTTAAATGGTTGTGAAACACGCAGCTTGGGTTGCATAACTTACAAAACAAAAGCTTCTCTTTTTTTCGGCTTTACAGTCTCTGAAAGACCTGAGCCTTCTTAAGAATAATCGCCTTCTCTCTTTCTCCTAATACCTTCTTTCACCGTTTTATAGACCCGTTCTTCCGAAGTCCATACGTCTGACGTCCAACGAGGAGAATGTCGGTAGCTCCACTAGTCATCTCTTCCTAGAGTATTCTTCCCTTTTCCTCTTCCTCCTGTGGTTTGATTCTCATAACTGTTCTATAGTTTCTTTCATTCTTTTTATATGTCTGACATGACAAAACACCTAACCTTAAAAGACACGTAACGCCACTAAGACCCGTGTGTATATAATAAACATATCTATCTTATAAATATATATATATATATATACATATATAAAATGACATTGATTAACACAATAACTCTAAATCGAAATACTGTTACTCGAAATCTAAAAAATGGGTTTAATTATGCGAGAAGCTAAATATGTTAAATAGAGGCAGTTAGAAGTATACTGCAGCCCACAATTAATTTAGACGAATTTTTAAATCTACGTAAAGGGGATATTTTATATTTTGACTCCTTAGTTTCATACTAGACGTGTATGAATAATGGGGAACAGGAGGGGCCGCTGACCCAGTCCTCACAATATAAGGGGCCTCAATTTGGTAACAATATATGCTAGACGTGTATTTGAAGGGCCTCTAAAATATGAGTTAATCGGGGCCTCGCATTTTCTCTGAAAGGCCCTGATGAGGACGTTTAACATGTAGTACAAAATACGAATTTGGTCCTATTAAAATACACTGGAATTATTTTTTATTTTGATCATATGTTTATTGAAACAAACAATCGCTGCTAATGGGATCAAGAAAAATTTAACTTACCACCTGTCCGTAGAAAATAGGGAAAGGATGGTTAAAACATGGAAATCATTATTCATATAAGAGCTTTACAATCGTTGGGTAATACCAGTTTCCATTTACGAAATTTTAGTCCTCCTCCTTGAGCTAATGTTTACAGATTCGAAGAAATTTAAAAAGAAACTTGGTTTTAGAAAATGGGTTTTCTGCACTTGTTTAAAATATTTGATTTACAGTTATAGAAATTGAACAAAAGGTGAGTTATTTAAAAGGACCGAAATTGCGTAATAGAGAGGAAATTTATGGTTTTATTTTCTTTGAATTTCATCGCAAACGCTGAAAATACATTTTGAAAAATGATCTTTTAAGAATGGGTTTGAGAAATGATTTATATTCTTTATATTTTGGTTATAAATCTATCCGGATAAAGGATATTTCACAATATTGAATTTTCTTTAAAGTAGTAGTGCTTTTAATTTTAATTTACAGGCGATGTAAAATACTTTTACAAAAATTGAAATATGCTCCTTTTAAAGTTCTTATCCTACTGTAGTTAAACGTACAAAATTGTGCTTTAAAAATATACTTATATTTATTTAATGATATAAAAAATTAAAACACACGTTTGGGAAGTTCTTGCGTTTAAAATTAAATTAATACGCATCTTTTAATCTGAAGCGGAGTTGGCTCGTTTGTTTTGAAAAAATATTAATTTAACCACATTTGCAAGTGACGCTGTATATGTCCCAATAATCGAAATTTGGTGTGGCATTTTAAAATTTAGAATAATGATGTTTTTCGGTGGACGTGAGGTCTACAAGGAAATAATATTTTTTGAGAGTTGAAGAAATTTCTTGTTGAGAACTTGGAATATCATGGGCGCAAATTATGTCTTTCAAAGCACTGAAGTTTACATTCCTCAAACTAAGAGAGCATTATGCCAAAGATTAAAAAATGTTGAATAATATGAAATTTGATAGTAACTTTCTAGACTTTAGTACAGAGCTAATTAAAATAAAAATAGCAAATCAGCTGTTGACCATAATGTAGAATTTGTCACCTCTCTGAAATCGATGTGGTAGAAAATGACGGATTATTAGAGATATAATTTTCTTTTTTGTCAACAGGTGGCACCACATGCACCTAAGATCACCTTCCCTTAACAAAATATTTTTTTTTCACGGATGGCATCAGACCAAGCGTCACGTTTTGTTCTGAGGGATATAAATCAGGGTATCGAAATAATGTTGGTAATAATTTAATAAATCCTAACCAGAGAACTACTTTGAGATTCCATTAACACATTATCTACCGAGTCGAAGTAATTGGACCTCATCTCTAAATCCTAAACCGTGAATCCTTTGGATATAATATATCTCTATATTTAAATAATATCTATAAATAAACTAGATCAGTGTTTCTCAAAGCTTGGTCCGCGGCGGCTTGTCAAGTGGTCCGCAGGATTATCATCAAATTTCAGAAGAAAAAAGTAGAAACTGCCGGCGAAGCTAGAATTTAGGTTCAGGTGAAATTTAAGAACTTTCTCATAAATATGACCCTTTATAAACTTTACTTTACGGCATTTTGTGAAAGGTTTGAATCCTCTGAATACATCCATGTTTTCTATATTGCTTATTATTATTTAATTAAATTAGTGATGTCATTTTCATTATAAATTTGACGAAATAAAATTGTAACCCACATTCTTTTTATCAAATAGCGTTACTCTTACATTATTTTTTTTTCAGGTAGGTTTGGCAACCAACCCATATTTTAAGAACATGGTCGGAGATTTTAGAATTTTTCTTCTAAGAGCTGGAGCTTTTTTAAAGTTAAAAACAATTAAAAAACTTCAAATTTACCCCAAAAGGTGTTAAAATTCGCTACAAATTATATTTCAAGAGATGAATAAATCTCCCCTGCCAGTATACGTTTATAAGACTGACAATAAATCACATAAATCGAGGGTTACTTTGGTTATGACTTTCCTTGGGAGAGGTGTGAGGGGGATAAGTGGCCAAGTAGGGTTTAATAATATTAACTATAGTCGGCAACCTTAATTACAGGAAATACTTTTTAATAGGGGGGGATTCCTACCCCCTTGATGGTCCGCTATAAATAAAGGAATGCTTAAAGTGGTCCGTGAGTGACCAAAGTTTGAAAAACACTGAACTAGAATTTTAATTTAAACTTGTGTGTAACTAAAATTCTTCATTTAAAAAATTCATCAGTATCACACCAAAACTATTTCATCAGCCATAAATGTCCCTTATTTCAATGACTTAGCTATTCATTTTCATCATAATGCTTTTAAAATTTTAATTTTTCTAAAGCAGAACGTTGTATTATCAGACTTCCTTCTTTACCCATTTGCTGGCCGGGTGGATGTGAACCATGTGTGTAATAATGAGATATCTAATTCAAGGTTTATTGACTATTCTCTATCTTCTATCAACTTTTTGTATATATGCTCATATTCTACCTCAATTAAAATTGTTAAAAAATTTTACTTGTCATAATTCCTTCTAATGTTTGTTAAATGTTTACCTGTGCTTTTTCAAATTTCAGTAGGGATACGTTATTTTTTTCCTTCTGAAATTTGGCGAAATGTCACGAAAAAATTGATATATTACTATTAAAACCATACTCCCTGTTTTCAAATCTTCAATTTAATTATGCTGCGAGCTCCGTTCAACAAAACATCACAAGGAATTTAAATTGCTCCTTTGCGATTTAATTACAGTCAAGGTTTTCAGTTTTGCGTAAGATTTACATACATCTTAATTACGCTTTTGTTTGTGCTTACTTCCTTTGAGAAAAACCTTTTTTCTACAGTAAATAGAAATTGCGCAAAGAACATTTACCCAAGAAATTTACATACTTTTATGTCAAACTATTAAAAATCCTTTCTGAAAATTTCAAACTGCATTTATAGTTTTTCCAAATGAGATATTTTAGTCCTGCAGTTATCCAGGAACAAAAGATTGGGGGTAAGCTTTAAACTTAGTAAAACATATGTATATTACAGCTTCTAGAATTGCTATTGTAAACCATTTTGAATTTAAGTCTGTACAATTTTATTAAACTTGTTAAATTCCTGTGAATTTTAACAATATTTCGAATATTTGTGTAAATTAAAGTCGACATTACATTCATTCAAGATGATATTTGAAGTGAAAAATATTTTTAAAATTTCTGGGACGTTTTAAATTATTTTATAGTATAAGTTGGCTTTATAGAGTTATTTTCTAAGTCCAAATTTCAATTCCACTCTTACCTTTATCAACTTTATACGAAGTGCATAATAAAAATCCATCTCCAAACTTAACCCTTATGCACATTTATTTAAAGGTTGGCGCTCTCTCCATGTTTCGTTCATGTAAATTAGCTATATTCATAGGGGATGTTATATATACCCCAATTTTGATAAAATTATTTAAGATACTTCTTCTCTCTAGCAACTGCTTTAATAATGATATTTCGGCAGTTATAAAGCCAGTGCAATACAACTAAAATCGAAATCTATTTATTGAATTAAAGTTTACAACTAATTACTTTTCTGTGATCATTGTGTAAGCGGCGCTGCCATATTCTCGTGTCATGTACAATTAAATGACAATCGATGAGACCGTTAACAAGGGAGGGATTTAAGGGTTAAACCCCCATTTGAACAATTTTATTAAATGTAAAATTAAATTCTCTATGAGAGAAAGAACCTTCCTATCAAAACACCTACTTCCCATCAAACTCCGCTTTTTAAAATCCTATGCCTGGGCCTGATGATAATCTCTATTTAGCAAATGATTGAGGGAAGTCTTGTGTACACTAAATGAAGAAAATTTATTGCAGCTACTATCAAGACTACACAGATCGTTACCAAAGAAATATAGGCCAATTTTAGTCCTCAAAAAGCAGAGGTTGTAGGGTAATCCGGGGGGTATATTATTTGCTGTACACGGATAGGAAATTGACATCGACTAAGGTTATTTATGATCACTGGAAAGAAGAAAACATGTAAGTGTATGGTTGCATAAAAGAATAAACTAAAACATGTTACATAAAAGCGCCATCAGATTCAACATAGCTCGTTTGATCTTGCGTTATAATGATAAAATCCTTCAACTTATAATCCGATAAAGGAGTTGGTAAACAAAATTCAAAGTTCCTTAAAGCATTTGATCAGATTTGGGGCTTATTAAGTTTTACTTTTACATGAAACCACATCTATATCTGTCAAACACGAAGAGAGAGAGAGAGAGATCCCCTCTTTTTCTTTGAACAATACATGTTTTATTGATATTTTATTTTTATTTTACTATATAACGTGTCAGTTCATTTTATTGTTCTAACTTAAAAAAATGTGTTGCGTGTTAGTTTTTTTGTACGGAACCTGTTTAATTTTAACTAGCAGGAAAGTTATTTTTGCAAGCAATTTTCAGAAGATAATTTAGCATTTTATTTTGCAAATATAATAAGTTAAAAACAAAAATGTTTTAATGTTTGCATAAAATAAACTTTGTTTATATTGTAAGCTCTTTATATCTCGTTATACTTTTTATCATTATTTTGTTCAGCGAAGTTTCAGGCTTGGACGTAAATTTTCTGCTGTAAGCTCTTCTTTATTTAATTACTTTAGGGTTTCTTTCTTGGAAATTCATTTAGTTTCCTCTAAAAGTAGGGATTTTTTCTGCGGCAAAGTGTAATAAACTTGTTTTCTAGTAAATACATCCAGAGAACGGCCTACAGCAAAATCTTTCCTAACCATGTCTCAAGGCTAGTGACCGGACCTCAAACATTAGCCCCCGTTGCTATGATACGGAATAGCAAAGGCCCATTAAGCCTCACGTGGGCACGTTGTCTCAATCATATTACGATGCCTGTAAAATACACCGAAGCATATATAGTATATTAGCATTAATAAAACTACATTGTGATGCGCGATGAATGAAGATATTGATTTAAAAGAAATTTTTTTTATATTGGATGATATATACGAGACCAATGAGAGGGGGGGGCAGCAGGGGCTGCATCAGGAGGCACGGATGAAATCTAAAGACCCGCGTTGGCAGAGGCCTATGCTTTGGGGGGCCCTTCTCTACCCCAAAAATATTTTGGTACGATATTCTTGCTTTCTCATTTAAAAATGAAAAAAAAAAATTATACTGTGACCCCCCCTCGAGAATTTTCCCGGCTACGGTCTTACGTACAGGTACATATATGCAGTAATCTTGTAAAAAATAATTAAATAATAAGTAAAAAAAATGCGTTCTCATTTCATAATTTTTATTCGTGGAGGGGGGGGGGAATCCGCTCCCCATAAAAAGAAAAATTATCTATGACACTGTCAGGGAAGAGAGGGGTCATGGGGGGCCGTCGAAGTGAGACTGGGGGCCCGAGTCGGCTCTCGGCACTCCTGGCTGTATAAAGCAAGGTTGAGCAGTGATAGTAAAGTATGGATGTGTAACATTTATGTCATAATCGACGAGTGCCATCGATGTTTGAAAAACATCTCTGCGAAATGTTTTAAAAAGTTGTTTTGCCGACCTGAAGTCATCATTGTCTTAATTTAAAACACTTAACTTCTTTTGCCTTATTGAAGAAGATATCTTTAAAATGGCTGTTTCTAAATATCGATGTTTATAGCCAAAAGATATCGAGGGTTACAATTTAAAAATAGAACTTGTTTAACTAAAAACTGGTATGTTTAATGATCAATGAGGTGCTGTAAACCTGATATTACAGAAATATTAATTTATTTCAGAAAATAGATCTTAGTCATAATTTCTAAATTGAAGAAGTAAATTAAAAATAAAGTAAGCTAATATATAGTATAATGATATATAGGTGAATTATTATTTGCGAAATAACTTTTGGCATACCATTGTGGAAGTCAATTATTTATTTAAATATAGCCATGAAATTTAAGATGAGGACATGGAATCATCTATAGACTTTAAAAATTATTTATTATTAGCACTTATAAGCGAATCTATGGGGGTAGCCAGGGACCCCCCAACTAAAATGGCCGCATGCCAATTTTTTATTTACAACTGATTTATCCGGCTTTATTGGTAAGGTGAATAATTCTCATGTATTTGAGCTAAATTTTTCCAGATTCTCTCATGCTTTCATTGTATTAATATTTTATTTTCCCAAATACATTTCATTAACCATCAAAACCCGCGGATGTAGCCAAGTTAACAGTCTTTGTTATATAGACGCATATTACGAAATTTTAAGCATGACGAAATGTAGCTGAAGCCGAGTCATCTAAATTTTTAATGAGAGTGAAAATTACTAAAGATTTCAATTTTATTAAAATCCTTGGAGATTGACGACAAATTTCTTATAGATTAATCCCCATTATTATTACTACACCGTGCAGTTTTTAATCATAGTGAATGGCGCGATCGAAGCCTACATACAACAACACAGCAAAGTCCATGCTTTAAAATTGAATTATGGTGATATTATCGATATATTGATAGTAATTTTAAGCATATTTATTAGAGGGAGAATATTAATTTTTATGTTGAAACTTGTGAAACGGGTATAAAATACATATGGAACAATCTCTCAATGGTACCCAATCCAAATTTATTCTGCGTTCCCGTGTACCGATGGCTAACTTAAAGAAACATGATTTAAGATCAGAGTCAAACAAATAAGATGCATGAAGGAAAAGTTTTACTCGCGAGCGTTCTTTTGTAAAACGCTTTGTGATGCTTATTATATAATTACTTAGACGAAATAAATGGCTTCAAAGAAATTTAAACGCCAGTTTTGCATTGGCAATTTCGCCGAAGCATAATATCAGTTAGCCTATTCAGTTAACAATAATGTACATGAAATATAACTGAAACAGCTGTGATTGGTAATATTTTGATACGAAGGCAATGAATTTTGAGTATCTTAACCTGTTATTTCGAGAGATAGTTCCATGGTCGGACTCAAAATAACGTCATAAAGATGTAATTTAAAAAAGTAAGTAGTAAGTGACAACGTAAGACATATAGAAAGCCATAAAGAGATTAAGAAAAGAAATAAAGACACAAGAAAGAAAAGAAATAAAGACACAAGAAAGAAAAGAAATAAAGACACAAGGAAAAACATAAAGAAGACACAAGGAAGAAAAAAAAATAAAGACACAAGAAAGAAAAGAAATAAAGACACAAGGAAAAACATAAAGAAGACACAAGGAAAAACATAAAGTAGACACAAAAAACATAAAGAAGACAAGGAGAAACATAAATAAGACGAGGAAAAACACAAAGAAGACATAAGGAGGAACATAAAGAAGACACAAGGAAAAACATAAAGAGCACACAAGGAAAAGGCATGAGGATTGGTACAAGGGCAGGCAAAAAGTAAACGCAAAGAAAAATATAAAGAATATTGAACGGATATAATGAAAGATAGAAACAATATAAGAAAAAAGGATATGAAGAAAAACCTTATGACATATATATAAAGAAGGCATAACGATTATGAATAAGACATAATTGAAAATATAAACGCCAAAATAAAAGGAATAAATGATACAAGGAAGAATACATAGAGAGATATATTCCCGTTTATTAATTTGTGATTAAGCTGTTCTTGTGTTCGGGAAATTCATAAGCAGGGCTAGTATTTTATTATACTCCCTCGTACCTTGTCTTACCTTATAACTGGGTCCTTGTCCAAATAACTTATGTTTATTCATGTGTGAAAATGTTTTCAGAAAAAATATTGACCTATTTTTCAAATATGATGTTAAATAAGATTATCGATATTTAGCCATGTAATTAATAATTAAATAATTTTAGCTGTCTAACGAGGCTTATTGATTGTGGCGGACAACTGATTTCTTGAAATAAGTCCACCAGTTTCTTTTGGAGCAACAACCGAAGAAACTTCCTTTTCCAGTTGTAGTCTCTCGTAGCAGGAGCTCCTCTATTTACGATCAATAATTCCTACAACGATGCTTTGACAGATGTGTTGCATAATGTAAAAGGAAACGACTGTGCTGTGTTTGTTTCTAACCCAGACAAGATTAACCATTCTACAACTTTTCTGTAAGGGAATTGTTCATTTGAAATAAGAATTTTATCCAACTTTTCAATGATACAACTCGCATGTCTCTTTTGTCAAAACCCTATTACGGTTAAATTTTACTTTACAGCTATAGGATTGATTTAGAATTTTTGAAAAAGCCAGTATCGATTTAAACGAACTGAATGTTTTTATATCTAAGAGTAAATGAAAGCTGATCATGAAGATCTTAGAAACGATTTTGATATTCTCTGGAGCAATTATTGTAAAAGAAGATTCCCGAGTTGCGAAGAGAAATCATTAGACTAAATGGAAAAGCAAAGTGAGTTTAATAGTTTTGTGGATTCAAGGATGCAAAGGAAGATGACAGTGATAGATGTTGAATAGGTTTACGAGTTTTTTTCGTTTATTGATGAAAAGCCAGTTTAAAATATTTTATTAGAATTTTTGTTTACTAAAAAAGAAGACTTTTCGATTATTGTCCTTGGACGATTCAGTAAATTTCTACTTCCCCTTTGACTTCCATGTTGAAACCGAAGTTCTTGTATTTCGTCTTCGTCATTTAAAATTACAAAGGATTATTTCCAATTTTCAATTAGCTTCAATTAAAAGTAAACAATTTTTTATTTAAGAGACTTAAAATTTTAAAATATCTGATTTTTATGTTGCATAATATAGGTGAATGTTTGGAGTTGGCTCACATTTGAAGTTACGCTAGGCGACTACTTGAAGGCATATTAAAAACTACATATATATATATATATATGTGTTTTCTGTACCTTTTCTATAATTTTCCTCCATTTCTTCTATATATTTTCTATACTTTTTCTATGCATCTTTCTATACTTCTATAAAAATTATATTATACATTTTCTATACTTTTATAAAAATCGTATATATATACTGTTTTTATACTTTTATAAAAACTATATACAGGGTGGTCCTAAACTATATGTCAAAAATGTAAAGGCAGGTAGAGGGGACCTAAATAAGCAGATTTCGTATAGGATTGTGTGTGCGGTAATGTCGCCTTGAGCCGGTAGAGAGCGCTGATGACTGCGGCGTATAAAAGCGCTTCGCTAGCTGGATTCATCATTTCCCGCACGGATCTCGAGCAGCATGCATCGTTTCACCAATGCGGAGCTGGCCGACATGCATTTCATGTATGGGGCTGCACAAGGAAATGGATTAGCTGCTCAAAGGATGTACAGGGAGCGATTCCCGGATAGGAATCAGCCGGATCGTCGAACATTCGAGCGTCTGCATCGGGAGTTACGCATGAGTGGATCATTTTATGCTTCCAGGCGTGGAACTGGCTTTGGAAGATATCGCAGAACTCCTGCAGTGGAAGAAAGAATACTGAACACAGTCGAGGATAATCCTTCGACAAGCTCGAGAGCTGTAGGACGTGCGTTGGGTGTGAGCCATCAAAGTGTTTTAAACTGCTTGATTTAAGATTTAACCTGCTTGGATTTTTTCTTCTGGGGTCATATTAAAAGCCTGGTGTACGAGAGTCCCGTCACATCTGAAGAAGATCTTGTTGCCCGCTTCTCTGTTGCTGCTGGACATGTGATCGACATGCCTGACGTCTTTTCTAATGTACGCCGATCCATGCGCCGTCGCTGTGAATCTTGTATCGCTGTTGGTGGCCGCTCTTTCGAGCACCTCTTGTAAACTATTAATAAATTTTTGTTTTCTTTTGTCTTTACTTGTCTTTTCAGTTTCCTGTGATTCATACTGCTTTACAAGCTAGCGCTTTAATGTGTCATTACCGCACACACATTCCTATACGAAATCTGCTTATTTAGGTCCCCTCTACCTGCCTTTACATTTTTGACATATAGTTTAGGACCACCCTGTATACTTTTACTCATGTTGTTCACTCAATCACGTAAAAATTTATTTTCATAAATTGCAATAGATTGTTGCATCTAGAAAGAGTTTGATAAATTTACAGCTGTTTCAGTAGCCACATACTACCCTTTTCAGAACGAATTTTTGTTCACATGCCATGCTGAAAAATCTGATGGTTAGGACAAAAAAAAATTTTATGCGTCTGCGGCTATATCTCTTGTTGTGGAGCAAAGAACATATTTCCAAATATCTGAGATAGTATTAAATAAAAGCTGATCAAAACAGCTAATTGGATCAGCTTCCATTCAGTACTACTTCAGATATTTAAAAAAAGAAAAAAAAAATATTCTTTGTTCTACGTCATGAGACATCGCCACAGACGAAAAGTTTTTTTTCTCCCAATCAATGTACTTATGATGGATGAGACGGCAACGCTGGCTTTCACGCGTATGGATAATCCGTTTCGTTCCGAAGGAGTCAGCACCTGGCTACTGAAATAGCCATAAATGCATTAATTTCATTAATTAAATAAAGGGCCTTTATTTTATTTTTAGGATAAAAATGGGATATGATAATACAAAGGTGATATTTTTTGCGAATGGATAACATGTATGGATATATGCATGCATGCATACTTTAAAACTCTTCAGAGATTTTACATCAAAAATTAAAAATAACACACCAAATTACATTCTTATATATGTGAATTTTCCAGGTCAATTAAGTATGGATTTGTGGAGGTAATGGTTCTCACGATCTCCGTTGAAAACCAAAGCAAAGAAGGAGTCCAAAAGTATACAAAAGAATAAAATTTAGCTCCAGTAAAAAGCAATTCATGAACTTCAGTTACCTATGAAACTAAAGAAAGAAACACAAAATATATATTAAGAAATATAAAGTGTAAATTAAATAAAATATATTATTTTTGTCTTGAGAGAAAGGAGCCATTGAAGGATTTTTAAAAATCTTAAAAATCCGGCCCCCTCGTTATTAAAAAAATAAAATATAAAAATAAATAGATATAATAGATTGATTGAAGCAGGTACGCATTTTACGATGAAAATTATACATATACATAAGCATATACACTATCGTGCTGCGCCACATACTCTTAAGCAAACATAAAAGATATAGGGAAATTATATTTACAACCAATTGTATTTACAACTAATTTTATTTACAACCAATTGTATTTACAACCAATTTTATTTACAACCAATTGTATTTACAATAATCAACTATATTTACAACCAATTGTATTTACAATAATCAACTATATTTACAACGAATTGTATTTACAATAATCAATTATATTTACAACCAATTGTATTTACAATAATCAATTGTAATTACAACCAATTGTATTTACAACCGTAACTTAAAAAACGTTTTCGACGGACCGCCATGACCTTTCGTCGAAGAACTGCTATTCTACTCGTTACCCTGCTTGATATGTGTTTTCAATCTAAGTATTTCAGCGCATAGTATTCTTTGATTTCAATATTTAATTTCACTGTACTTCCTAGGAAATTATGGAATAACTAACAACTGAATGTCCTTGAGGTGGATTCCTATTATAAATACACGATATGTGCTAATAATATAATAAATACAACTAAACCCATTGTGTTTACTTGAGTGGATTTAATACTGTCGGAAAAGTTGGGGCCCCTGTGTGGAGGACCAGAGATTGGAAGTCACATTTAACAATTTTGGTTCTATTTTATAATTAGTTAATTTTTTTAGTAAAGACGCGAAGTTTACAGAGTACGATACGTTGTAAACAGCAAAAAATAAATTGAAATAAATGTATCATTTTTAAGTCTAATTACTTTTCTTGCAAATCTTCGAAGTTAATACATATTGTACAAAAGTTCCAAAATCCACTATGGTCCAATGAATGTTATTTAGGATTTATACTATTTTTCCGGTTATATGCGTTTTATAATGAAATATATTGCATATAGTATTGACTACTGTACGTTAAAAATATTATCATATATGTTAAAATTGATACGAAAAAAGTTGTTACTCTTTATGACATTAACGAACATGATTTGTTTCCATATTATGACTGGAAAAGTATCCCAAATATTAATATTTTAAAAGTTATCAGACATTAAACTTTACAATTTGATAGTAGTAAAGCTTGAAACACACTCACTCCGTGTGTGCATAATACATACCCCACAAACACATAGATACGGTGCGAAAGGGAATTTAAACGTAGTAATATCCGCAGAAGCAAACGTTACAGAATTCAAATAGTCTGTGGGTTCCGGAACTGTTCTCTGGCCTGTCAATATCTCTCATAACTGTTCTCTTTCCGCACTGAGAAATTTCCGAGATGGAATGCATCTATTTCTGTATCTTTTCTACACAAGACACTATTTCGGCTAGAGAGAACTTTAAATATATGTAAGCGATATTTAACCATTTTCATCTCTCGACAGGCGGAAGTTAATTGCCAAAATTTTGCGACACGTCAAATCTAGATACTAAAATTCTACGACACACCAAAAAAATATATTTTTCGCCAATCTGATAAAAAAAAATAGGTAAATAACAACAAATAAATTAAATTGGTATAATTTTGATTAATTTACAAAATATTGATAATAAGTAGTATCTCTAAGCAGCATATAATAGGCATACTTATGTCTTCTCGGACGTACTAGCGGACAATCTGCTAGACTTTTGGCTCAGTTGGTTTACTAATTTATTGTGTTCTGCAATATAGTTAACCACCGTTCCATTAAATGCTATGATTGTGTTGGCCGTTACCATTTTTCATTTCAAAATCTCATGGGACCGAGGTTAGTGTCTGAGACTAAATAGTCAGGAATTTGCATGATTTAAAAATTCTTATGACATACCTATGGATCTCCCGCACGTCAGTGTGCCATGACGCACTGCTTGAAAACCGTATATCTACATAAATATTTGACTATAATGGCCGCTTTCTAATAGGAAAGTTGTGACAGCATATTGTTGTGAGGCAGTTTGAATTTACCAAGTGTATTCTTTCAAGTTTTGTCGTTGAATTCTTCTGACAGCCTTGCCTGGAAATTTTCGACCAAACTGTTTTTAATAATTCGCACAATAATAAAATTATATATTAAATAAATTATTTAATTATAATAGGTGTTAATGATAATAAATTATTTAATGATAATAAATTATTTAATGATAATAAATTATTTAATGATAATAAATTATTTAATTATAATAAATTATTTAATTATATTTAAATAAATCGAACACTACGCAGATTAAATCAAACAACAATGTCAATCAATCAACGTTTATTGGCGTAGTGATACCAACGCCGATGGTATGGCGTGATTAGATGGTGAAACGTTCGAAAGAAAATAAATATTTCTGCCTTCGGTGGGACCTGAACCCACGACCTTCCACTTGCCGGGCGGAGGCTCTACCCACTGAGCTACGAAGGACAATATATAATCTCTTTACGAACGTATATATATTGTTGCCAGTTATTTCGCAGAATGGTGTAGTACATGGACTACTATTTAAACCAAATTGCAAAGAGACTGGTATTAAATTGATCGAAAAGCCCGTT
>QLNU02015359.1:38851087-38864701 GCA_006491805.2 Dysdera silvatica | reverse complement strand
AAGAGCTGTAGATCCATGTTATTGTAAGAGTTTACTGTATACCTGGCCGTATTTCTCATACATCATCTTGTGTGTATGTATAAGGGAAGAAAGAGGAGAACCTTGAATCACACGGTGTTCTCAGTAGATATCATTCTATCTCACTAGCTCCATACTTTGGCTATTGCTACACAAAACAGAAGTAAGAAGAGATAATCATTAGATCAGTAAATGTCTCCAATTCTTACGTAGCACTCATTACTGATAACATTAGGTAATATAAGACATTGAGTGGCCTAATATCTACGTGTCGATTTCTGGACCGATATGGAAGAAATGTGGCAATAACTAATCACACATATGTAGTTAGGTTTCAATTTCCTGGCAGAAAATGCGATAAATAATTAGATTATCGCTTTAATTCATCGTGAAAAGGACACGTTTATTTAAATTAATAACGAATGAATAACCGATGGCAGAAATGGATTTTTATTACGTCGCTTATATTAGAAATAAATCGCAAGTAGAAGATGTATGAAAACGGCTCATGCATAAACAAATGTTTCCAGATACAGATTTTGCGGCGCCAATAAGCACTATGACATAAACAGAAAGTTCATAGACATGTCTACAAACATGTCATTAGACATAAACAGAAAGTTCATAGACATGCTACAAACTTGTCATAAGACATAAATAGAATGTTCATAGACATGTCTATAAACATGTCATTAGGCAATAATAGAAAGTTTATAGATATGTCTACAAACATGTTATTAGACATAAATAAAAAGTTCATAGACATGTCCACAAACGTGTCATGAGACATAAATAGAAAGTTCATAGACATGTCCACAAACGTGTCATGAGACATAAATAGAAAGTTCATAGACGTGTTTATAAACATGTTATTAGACATAAATAGCAATGAAATGAAACATCAAATGACTGAACACGTAAAAAAAAGACGTAGGTATAAGTTTATATCGAAAGTTCTATTAACCAAAGGGGAACTCCTTAATAATTACAGGCAAGTTAGGAGAGACTGTCCAGCGCGATTACGTTTCGACACCCCACTTTTTGTATAGCTCATTCAAGAGCCTGCGTCTTCTAGATAAAGAAAAGGAAATATGACGCACACTCAGGCTTGTGTTGAACTAGATAATCTTTGGTTACCACCCCATTATAGTGAATACTATGCCACCAAGTCCAGCCGTACATTCGCACCCTCCTTTAAGTCTTAAGGAGTCTTACCTTTGGTTAGCATACATCTAGGAGAAAAGAGACACCTACAACTGAAATCAGTGACCAAGCAGTCAAGGTAATGGAAGCTTAACTTATAAATTGTAGATTCGAATCCATCATGAGCCCATGGTAAAATTTTTCTTTCTACCTAAAACAACAGATTTTAGTATGAACAATACAAAACGCATTGTATCAAAACTTGACCGCAATGGAGAATTTTATTATGCAAACAGAAACTTCAGAGACAAGCGAGCGAATACGTCTTGGATACTATAAAAATAGATATATGTAAATAAAATTACATACAAATATATATATATGTATATAACCAAATACTATATATATTCAGACTTGATATAAATAAACGCGTAATTAAAGTTTTATGCAAATAATGGAATAATTAATCATCGTCATGTAAATCGACGTCCAAATAATTTAATGGAAGTTTGGTCCGAACTTGTTCTCGCTCTGAATGTTATGAACCCGTGGTTAATGTACGAACGCACAGCGAGCACGTTACTAGGAAACTTGCGAACATTTTCTGGTAATGGTTGCTCAGTGAAGCGAAAAATGTACTGCATGTTCAATTTACTTGGGCTTGTTTGCCACGAAAAGTGGGAATTGACGAGGAATTGAACATAACTATCGAAGCGAACATTCTTAGAAATTCGATCGATTCCGTCTCCGTTCTCTCGTCAAATTAAAATTAGAATTATAAATTGAAATTAAAAGAACTCGTAATTTAAAAAATACGGATAAATGTTTCGGATCTTTTAAAATTACAAATGATTTATATATATATTTTTTTCTAAATAAGAGAAACTACCAATTTTTGTCGAGAGTTACCAGTTTCGAAAAATATGTTTTCTTGAATTATCTTAGAAAAAATGTCTTAAAACTTGCTGTCAAAAATTTAAAAGCTTTGAAAATCGATTCAATAGCAGCAAAATTACTTTGAATAAATATAAATGAGGAGTATTTTATTCATATATTCTATTGTATGAGTGAGAATACTGATTGACAAAGGTAAAATTAGCTAGAAAAAGTAGCAGCTGTTATGGGCATTCGCAAATGTGACTGATTTATAAATGCCTTATGGTATAAATTAACCATTTAAATTGTTTAAAGCTTAAAAAGTCACGTAATAGGAGTCTGGGGAGAATGCTTAGATAGACAAACAATAAACATTAATATTTTATACTCGACAAACTTAACAAAATGGAAAATTTGAGGCGAAACTCACATTTTTACAGCAATAAATTATTCGTTTACTGCAAGACTCACGTAAATTTTCGACCTATCCTTTTTTTTTTCAAACTTGCGTTATAGCTTTGGAGGATGTTAATGATGCATTTATTATTCATTCTAAATAGGGATACATTGGAATTCTCTATGACGTTGAGAAAAGTTTACTCCATTTCTAGATCGGGTTAAAGAGGAGGGGAAAGTATATATTTTAAACTGCTGAACAGTTACGATATCTAAGATATCGCGAATACATATCGTAAATTGATAATCGAATTTTGTAGCAATTAGATAGATGAAATCGGCGAAATTTGAAAAAATGAAATCAGTAACAACTGAACAGATGAAATCTATAAAAATTGAACAACAGAAAATAATAGCAATTTAATAGATGAGATCCGAAAAGCACCACTTGGTGGCAAAATTTTATTTTCTTTTTCTTTCAGAAACCTTTTCCCTATGACCTCAATAACATCTATGCCAATTTTCCGGGATATCTGCTCTTTTAAATCAGTCTCCAGACGGTTCTGAATAAAGTCAGTTATTTAGCAACCACACTATATATGTTGAGTATAATTTATAATGTATGTGTATAATTGCATATGATTAAAAATTTTCGCATCGCAAAATTTCTTCAAAAATCGGCTTGGGATGTTCAATTTGGAAACCATTACTTTTGATTATAATCTTTTTGTTTTATTATTACGGGGTAAACAAAAAATTACAAGTATGTATTGCAAAGAAATAATTAAAAATAATAGATTAAAATCGTTCCTTCAACCTAAATTACAAACCCATGTGAAGCCCTGCGGTGGCGCAGTGTGGTAACGCGTTCGCCTAGTGCGCCGTTAATCCGGGTTCGACTCCCAACAGTGTACAAAGAACGCTTACTCAGAGATCTCATAAAAAGATCGCACTGCTCACTGTAGTCCGGGGTTTGGTTCCCTAGGCCATAAGAGGTTCGGATTCCTCGGAAAACAGTAGGTCCCGGCGCAGCATGACCATTGTAGTCTTTGAGCCGTAAAACCACAAAACAAACAAACCCATATATATTAAAGGAGAGTTTTAAATGTCTATCTATATACGCCATCTACCAACAACCGTGGGGACACTAGAAACAGGAACATGAGCATGTAATCGCATAACACCCTAACATATAGTATTTCTACATTTGGGCTACTTTATTTCAATGCTGATGGAGAAAGGCTTTCGACCAGTTTGCTGGTAACGTTGAGTTGAATTCGTCTCGATTCCGCCTCAAAAGCGACAGCACTTGAACATGTTCAAGCCGCTAAACACATCGCGATCTTCAAGAGTAGGTCAACTAGATTTCCGTATTTGCCCCCTTACATGCTCTAGAAAGCTTTCAGGTCGTCATTGTTCATTTTTATTATTATCATTATCATTACCTTAGTGGGCAACAGACATTGATTTGGGCATGAAGCCAAAAATGTGTTGGCGCCATCGGAATGCTTTTTCGATCTTGCTTCAGCAGCCTGTCTAACCCACTAAAACCTCAGATTTTCATCATTCACCCGCTACGTCGGTTTGTCCTGTCCGGCCTTTTGGCGGTGAACTTGTGAAGCCGCCATTGGTCTTCACCTTAATCGGCGTTCCATTTCCTCAAAATGGCGTTCGATGGGGTTGAGATCAGGACTACGGGCGGGCCAGGGCAATGGCGGACACGGATTTTCTTTTTGGGATTTGCAATGATTTCTTCATTTATCATGAAAGTTGGAATTTTTTACAGTGAAAAAATATATTTTGGGGGTCATGACCCCTGTGACCATCCCCCTGTGTCCGCCCTTAGGCCAGGGCAATCATTTCGCATTCATACCTTCATACGAGTATATGATGGCTGCAGCTTTGTGACAGGGTGCTTTAGCATCCCGGTAATAACATTCGTGTATTCCGTAGAGCTACTACAGTGTCAGAAGCACCACCTAATTGTCGAGAATGTCAATTTAGTCATTCGTACTCGTAGCATCAGGGACAACTATCGGTGATCTAAGTCCACATCAGCTGAATGGAGTCAATACATAAATTCAAGTTATGCAATCCATAATCCCTTTCAGTAGCAGATTTACGTATAGGATAAGTAGGCTCAGGAATAGGGCATCGTTATTTAGTAAGGTCCCCCGCAGAGGCTTAGTGCTATTTAATTGTTTTTTAAATTTTAATTTCGAACCTGAAACTTTCATATATTTCTTTATTTGCATATCCGTAATTAGACCACTGTTTATTATACCATATGAAGGTCAGCTGCTCTCCGAAAGTTCCGATTTCGTCGTGTCAGCCTTTACTTTTTTGTTTAGCCTATATGTATTATGCCTATATATATATACTTGCGGCAAAGCAAATCTGGTACACTGTTAGGGTTAGGGCGACCTATTCACGACCGAGCAACAAGTATTCGTTCACAAATTGGCGAAAAATGAGATAACCCTCAATATTATTAGACTATTTGTCGCCTAATTTGGAATGCAGAAAAACGCGGTTGCCAAAAGTACAGGAGCCAAATTTCTCGCCAAGCGAACGAAGTCCTCTGAGTGGTCAGTTACTTTAATGACGTCAGCGCTTGCTATAATGAGTCTTTTTCCTAAATTTAATAAATACCAGATTTTATTTGCACCAATATGCCTATGTTTTATGTATTTTAGCATAATTTTAATGTTTTATGTACGAAATGTATCTTCTATTAACTCTCTTAACGTAAGAAAGGGCGAACTATATTGCACTGGCGAAATCATACTGCTCTGCGAATTGTCAATGTATCAGGTTAGCTTTGCTGCGAGTATAGTAATGCCAAAATTCCATTCTTTTAAACTGTCGCTGAAAATCCGGTGGCCAGACAGGCCACCTTCTTTAGGGTTTTTTTTTTGCCCCTTTGACCTAGTGCCCATAAAAGACTTAATCCGGCGTTGGGTGTTGTGTTTCTGGGCGATTATTAGTAAATAGGGCATATGGGTCAGGTCTTAGAAGGCCACGAGGAGGTTTCGTAAAGCTTTTCTGGAGAACACATCTTCAAGTGGAAGATGAGGTTTAACTACACAAGTATCGGCCTAAAATCCTAATAAATGCTACTCAGGGTAAAAAGCAATTATCTACGGATAGTGTGCCATTATCGATCTGTAACAAACTACCCAAACCTTTACATTCATCAACTGCGCATACCACACCCAATAGAACATGCGATATTAATCGGTAATGAAACACAATTTCCAAACAAGACGAAATAAAAGGGACTTAAAAAAACTAAAATTAGACCGTCTCGTTTGAAGGGCAACGATCATTATAAAAAAGTAATCGTTTAAGTAATTACTTTAGGAAAAATTATTAGAAACACTTCTTTATAGAGCAAATGATGGGAAATTTGATATTAATAAAACTATGGGCCCCTCGGTGCTGAAGTGGCAGCTCGTTCACCATATTTCGGTTATGTCGGCTTCGGCTGTCAACTGTGCTGAAGAAGAATGCTTTACGACTAATTGCTCACCGTAGTATGGAGTTTTTTCCCTAGACTAGCGGTTGCCAACCTTTCGGACCTCACGGACCACTAAATTCATAATTTTAAATCCCGCGGAACATTAATGTAAATTTTTTGAATACAGGGTTTCTCCTTGTAACCGCATTGTAACCTGCAAGTGATTTTCTCACCAATGGCCTATAATTATCTCAAGTACAGTCTATAGATACAAAAATTTACAATTAATTATTTTAATAGAAAGTTAGAAATTAGTACTTAAAAATTTAGGAACCTATCAAGTACATTTCATGAATCTAGTGCAATATAAAGGCGACAATTGTCATTCAGAATATTAGAATTTCTTAGAATATTATTTTTGTTTTATTATTAATAAAACATTAAAAATGCAAATAATGTCCAGATTTTTCTGCGTACCGTTGCAGCATGACTCTTACTGTCCTTGCGCCGTATAACGCGCACAAAGAAATAATAAAACTACATATAACATAGATTTTCAGAAACTATTAAAAAATTCAAAACGATCGAAATGCTATAGTCAAGATGCGGGTATTATATAGATACTATACAGGTAAATGCAGATACTATACAGGTAAATACAGATGCTATACAGGTAAATACAGATATTATAGGTTATATACAGGTACTATGTAATGTGTTAAAATAAAATATAGAGCTAAAAATAAATCTGCTTTTATAAATTTATACGCAGAGTTGTAATATCTTGTTATCGCAGTGTTAATATCGCGTTATTTGGGTTACCTTTCCTGATTCGTGTCGCTGAGAGGCGCTAGGTGGCGCAGTCAATCTAGGGTCGACTTACAAAGGCACCAAAAAAAATGGCGCCTACCGATCAACTGCTCACTGTAGCCCGGAGATTGGTTCGCCAGCCTTTAAGGGGTTCGGATTCCTTAGAAAAATGCAGGCCTATTGCTTTACAATGGTGTAGCGCAAATGGGTTAGCGCTACGATGGCGTAGCGCTAACGTATTCTGTTATCGTACGATTAGCTCGGCTCCAATCCCTAATGGTATCGTAAAATCGGCGCAATTTTTCTGGCCACCGAAATATGGCTCTTCCTTCCCTTGATGGTAAAGGTTCAGACACCTCGGAAAGATCCGAGTCCTGGCGCCGCTGGATTTTGCTGCCCTTGCGCCATAAAGACACAAAGGAGACAGTCAACGATGGAATAGTTGTTCCCTTTTCGGCGATTAACAAGACACAATTTTCTTAATAAATTGACACAATTAGTTTGAAATACCTTATTTTAAGACTGGATACTGAAATTACTTTTTACACCATTACACGGCTGACAGAGACAATTGTTCTCGTTCCATAACTTAGCGTGAGTACAGGAGTTGGACGAAAATACTGGAACACCTTGCAAAATTCATGTCTTAATTTACACTTGTGCTATAGTGTAGTTTGTAGGTGGCGATGTCTGGTTGTCATAATGCAATTACCGGTATAATCTTGTATGTAAGTTGGAAGCATCATTTGTCTTCAAAACAGTGTTCTGTGCAGTTGTGAGTAAATCATATCAGAGCTAATGGATTTCCAATGTGGCCCAATTGTTGAAGCTCGTATGACAGGTGTTTCTGCAAGGTAGCTGACGGTTTCAGAGTATCACGAGGCACAGTATCCAAGATGATGACTGCACACAGTGAAACTGGAAAAGCCATACCTGATAAACACAAGCATGGACGGAAATATGTGTTGAATGACAGAGGTAGACGAAAGTTGCTTAGGATTGTAGTGCAAACTAAATAGTCCGCAACTGTAAAAGTGACTGTTGAGCTGAATATGGCGCACACAAACCCTATCAGCATCAAAATAGTATGAAGGGAATGCAAAAGCAAGGTTTTAATGGATGAGCTGTCATTCCAAAATAACTCATCAGTGATTAAAATGTTACTAAGAGGTAGTGATTCCACGGCCATAAAACCTGGACTATGGAGCAATGGACAAAGGTCATTTAGTCAGATAAGTCAAGCTTTACACTATTTGCGACCTGGTCGAATTTACATCTGGAGAACGCTAGCCCAAGCCTACAGTAAAAATTATTTGCAATCAAGGATTAAACATGGCGGGTGTTCCATCATGATATAGGCAGCCACATTGTGATATTCTCCTGGACTCATCATTGCCTTCAAGGTAACGTCACTGTTAACTATTACGGGACCATTTTCGGTGAGTCCATTCCATGGTGCAAAGTTTGCACCCTAATGTTTATGATATTTATTAAGATGACGAAGTCCTTGTTTCCACAGCTCACATCATCAAAGACTGGTTTTCTGAGGACCAAGTTGAAGTTTCACATCTGTTGTGGCATTCACAATCGCCCTATCTCAATATTATGGAGTCCTTGTTTTCAATGTTAGAGACAAATGTCCAAGCGTGCCATCCATCTCCATCACCATTAAGGGAATTTGCCAATATTTTGCAGGAAGATGCTTACAAGATGCCCCTGAAAACTATACAGGATCTTATCCATTTCAAGAACACAGTAAGCAGTTCTGAATGCCAAAGGTGGTCCTAAAACATATTATTATTGGTTATGTGGTTTTTGTAAGGGTTATCATATTTTTGTCCCAGTCCTGTAGCTTCAAGCAGTCGGCTCTTGAATAGCTATTCATTTTGTAACGTGCTTCTTCCCATTTAGTGAGGGGCTCATTACTTTTATTGTATAATTTGTTAATTACTAGCCAGCACTGCCACACGTAGCGCTGCCAGTAAAGGGACTTGTTAATTTAAAATGCTTCGAGTGCGTCATGATGACGTACATTTAAAGTGAGTTCTTTGATATCTTCGTTGGGCTCTTTCTGATGGTCTTTGTAACTGCATTACGCTTGCTCGTTCTAATCAGTAGTTGAAGTTGATGGCCGCTAGTTAATACTGAGATTTTCAACTGGCCGACTCGATGTTTATACTCTATGTCTCATACGGACAATGACTGTTTTACGAAGTTAGAATACCGTACCTTTCCGACTTCACCTCGCCGCTGTTAAATAGGATTTACAAGTGGGCTAAGATTGATCAGGAATCCTAATTTGTGCAAAAATTCAAGAATAGTTACTTACCTCCTTGGACAAGCGAACAACGACTTTTGAATTTGTGCATCCACAACCAACTTCCAAGACAAGCTGCATCCTTGGGTGAAGGAACTACAAACTCCGAATTGCGTGTTTAAAACCAGACGTTATATCGATTCAAACGCTATAATTGCTTATAAACAGCCTGGAGATAATATTAAGGACACCATCCTAAGTTTAAGGGGGTACATAGCCCATAAAGTTTCAAAAATTTACCTTTTTTTATTTTTTTTTTATAAGAAAGCCAAAATATTTCTGACCATTTTAAGACCAACCGTTTAAAAATATCTACATTAGAAGTTGAATTACGAAAAAAAATCTAAAGAGTACTGAATCTTCAAGGATATCATTTTAAAGGGACGCAGAGTTTGTTTACATTTAGTTTCGATGTTTTCGTATTCATGTATTCGTTTAAGAATTTTATGCGCATTGTAGGAGACGTGTCTACATACATACTTTCTTATTTTATCAACAGATGCAGGACAAATGAAGTAAACTACTCTACGCACTTTATGTTTGTAAACAAACCAGTGTTCCCTAAAACAAACCACGTTTTTGCGATTGCCTGCTGCTTGTTCCACGTTTGGTTTTTTGACCTCGTTTTTGCGATCCAGGTTTTGAAATCCTATTTTCTTTCTTTTTTAATACATATATTTATATTATGTCGTTTCTCTTACTCTATATATTATCTATATATTATCAGTGTTATGGCGAATGTTATTCCCACTAAAAAACCTGCATCCGGAACACGGCCAAAAAAAAGAAAATTTACCGGAAATGTACATACACGAAATCATAAAATGCTGGACGAAAGCACATCGAGCAAAAAATTAAAGCTGTGCTTTGAAGAAGATTCTCCTGTAGATCAAACTTTTGAAGGGTACCGAATATTGGATAAGGGTCTGATGTTTGAGGCCCTGGAACAACTCCTTTCTTGCAAGGTATGTGGTTGCAGCATTACCATCAGTGAATTAATTACCAGTGGACTAGCATCTAAATTTATTTTGAATTGCTCAAGCTGTGGACAAATCGGTTCTTTTCTCAGCAGTAAATTTATTGGCCCGAAGAATGCTGTTGCAGAAATAAACCGTCGGTTTTTATATTCCATGAGATGTCTGGGTCAGGGATTGTCGGGGATGAATATGTTTTGTGCTGTAATGGATTTGCCACAGCCAAATGCAGAAGGGTCGTATAATCGACAAATCAAACACCTTGAATTAGCCACCTCGAAAGTTGCCACAAAATCCATGAAGAAGGCTGCGGAAGATGAGGCACTACTTACAGGGTCATCGAACATCATCATTAGTGGGGACGGTACCTGGAAAACCAAAGGGTATATGTCTTTGGTAGGTGTGTGTACTGTTATTGGTGAACAGTGTGTGAAAGTTATCGATAAAGAAGTAATGTCAACTTTTTGCAAGGGGTGTGATGCATATAAAGGTATTCGACGTGGTCCAAACTTCGATAAATGGAAGGCCTTACACGAACTTGAATGTTTGAAGAACCATACGGGTTCATCGGGAAGTATGGAGGCGGTAGGCATGTGCCGTATATTTGAACGATCAGGGGCACTAAGAGATGTTAAATACAGTGGATATATAGGAGACGGGGATTCAAAAACATTTTTATCCATAAGGAATTTACAGCCATACGATGATGTAGACATTAAAAAAATTGAATGTGTTGGTCACATTCAGAAGCGCATGGGAGCCAGGCTAAGGAAAATGAAACAACATATGTCTGGAAAGAAATTAAAAGATGGCAAGTGTCTTGGAGGAAAAGGCCGGCTCACTGATAAAGAGATAGACCAACTCAGTTCCTACTATGGGAATGCAATCAAGGAGCATAAGGACAATTTAAGTGCGATGAGGAAAGCAGTATGGGCTGTCTTCTTCCATAAAGGATCAAGTGATGCTGATCCACTGCACCATTTTTGCCCCAAAGGAAACATATCGTGGTGTGCTTACCAGCGAGCTATTACAAAAAAAGCAACTGGGATATTTCGCCATAAACAATCTTTACCTCAGGCTATCATGAAGTTTATAAAACTGATTTTCAACGACCTGTCCCATCCCAAATTACTGAGTTGTTGCTTAGGAGGGAGGACTCAAAATCCAAATGAGTCTCTCAACTCAATGATTTGGAAGTTTTGTCCCAAAACGTCCGGGTCAAGACGTCGAATTGTAGACATCGCTACAAATGAAGCCATAATTCAGTTCAATGAAGGGGGTAAAGGACGTCTCCACACTATGAAGGCTTTTGACATCCAACCTGGAATGCAGGCAAGTCGTATTTTAATAAAAGCTGATGGACGACGAATTTCACACTCCCTATGTCGTGCAACCAATGTCACAAAATGCCGACATCAAGTGAAAAGACGCCAAAAATTAGGTGCAGCTGAAGCTGTGAAGCATGCCGAAGGACCCTCATACTTGTCTGGTGCTTTTTGAAGAAGCTTCATCAAAACAGGTTTGTAATAAAAACTTTGCTTTTAGTTTTTTAGCAACAACAATCAATTTTATCATGCGCGCAAGGAATTAATATAGTATTTTGAATTGATGAATGAGTGATGACGTTGTCATTGATTTAAAACAAATGGCAACAGATATATTTTCCTAGCATTTTATGGAGGGAAACTGTATAATGATGTTGCATGCAATTTTTCATACCTGAGTTTGTGTTATTTTAATATAAATTGTTGAAATCTGGGCTGTTTTGGGACATTTTTGAGGCCAGGGATATGTGCTCCCTACGTGTTTCTCTCAAGACTGTATATTTCACCCTTGTGCCCAAGATATTTACAACTTCATTTGTGCTGCTGTAATGAAATTTGTCATGCTCTTGTAATAATGCATGGTAAAAATTGCAAGAAATTAAACATTTTTATATATATTAAAAAAATAATGGACAAAAAACAAATATCGTATTTGGATCGCCGCTCCAAGACCGCTGCGAAAACTTATAATTAGGTGGAAAGCTAACAGAAGTTGCAAAAAATTTAAAACTATAACATCCAAGGAATGTTCTACATACTCATCTGTTGTATTCTAAACAAGTTTATGAAGGTAGGTTGATGCAAATAGATAATAACTCCAATGTTGACAAATATTTTTCTTTAAACGCGTTTTTCTCAAAACAGTAAATTTTATCCTTGCGCGCAAGATATTTAAAAAACTTTTTACACTAGTATAATAAAAATTAGCACACTCTTGTAGCCATGCATAATTAATAAAATGACGAAAAAGATAAGAGATTAAGTAATAATATTTTTATCTAGATGCATTTTAATATTGAAAAAATGGCAAATTTTAAAAGTTTTATTTTTTATTGTTTTAAAAAATATTAAGTATCATTATTTTCTTAAGATTTTTCGTTAGTTGAATGCTATACTCATTATTTATCATTTAGCACATTACTTTTGGTAATTAGATAATAACAACCAATTATATTATGCGCGCAAAATGGTATTAAAAATTTTAACGAGCAAAATCTAGTATAATATTTTGATTTATTATAAAAAAAATAACAATACATAAATACATTTTGTTAATGATTTTAGTAAGCTCATAATACAATAATCCTATGTGCAAATTTTTATTTTTGGATATGTGTTATTTTAAAAGTTATAGAATGTTGAACTTCAGCCTATCAGAAGGCATTTCGTAACACTTAAGGGGTATGTGCCCGCTTAAAGTGAGTAAGTTTGTAGAGGCAACATATTACGGTGAAAATATGTCCCAGATTTGAGTAGGACTTTAGGATAGTTAACGTTCATTATGACTTTTAATAATATGAAGATAACGGTGAGTCTTGGTAAAACTATATCTTTGATTATGTAACATGATTGTTTTAGATTTAGTTTTCTTTCACTAGAGAATGAATTGTATGAGGAAAATGTATAATTACTCGTGAGTAATGTTATCAATGTATGTTTATAATCTTGAACCAGAGGAAACTTATGTTTCTTCATGTAAACTATATTAATGGAAAATTGTTCATCGAGCAATAGGTCGATTAACAATTTTAAAAGGAAGAGGGAAGCAGATGTTATGCCTTTAAATAAAAGTTAAAGCCCTTAAACCAAATTAAATTAATTAAGATCCAATAGTATTAAATATTTCGTTTTTCCAATGTATTTAAATATATAATAGCAGCTAGCTTGAAAGTCTTGTACACGCGCTCAATATGTAATAACCAAAGCATTGAACTTATGGCGTACATGGTCCATATGGATCTATAAAAGATTTCATTGGCTCCCGTAACATCTCTTCCCATTGGTTAAATTCCAATAGTCCCATTGGATAAAGTTTCGGATGTATCAAAACTATAAATGAGAAACATACAACAAACTCAAGGAGAATGCCCTTGACTGACATTATCCTTTGCCCCCCCCCCGCAATACCCACGGGGGCGTAGCAATCTACTTTAAAAACTCCCTTAACGCCTCCCCCCCTCGCTACATCCCCCTCCATTCATCCGAAGCAGTTGGAATTCAAATCCAGGACTCATCCAATAGACCACTCAACATCTTTTCCATCTACTGCCCCTCCAGGAAACCCCACCCACTCAC
>QLNU02015359.1:38803521-38850987 GCA_006491805.2 Dysdera silvatica | reverse complement strand
TAAACACATGATATTATTTTAGTAGCCATGCCTTCCAGTAATTAATGATATTTTTGGTTTTGCTTTCTGCAACATATTGTCTTAATAAATTTGGCCATCAAGGTTTAAGCAGCTTTGAGAACAAATGTATCTGGAAGAAGTTCCGCTCCAAACATTTCCAGTATCTGGAATCTTGAATAATTTTTCAAGTCAAGTGGACAGCAATGCTGTTTTTTCCTTTGGAGAGTGTGACCGAGTTGTTGTTCCTGTGGATACGATCACGTCAACACACACTGGCTCCTGTTAGCGCCGGAATCAATCACCAAACCTCCGATCAATTTCCTCATAGAAAATGACACGGATAACTTATTTTTACACCTGTTGTGATGGGATGCGGCCACGGGAATTTCGTATGCGGGATTTGCGATTGGAAAAATCGATGTTGACTATAATTATTATTGTTGTTGCTCTCGTGATGAATGAATCGATTATTAGTTCCATCTCTGTGGAATCGGGGAAATCATTTCGTTTGGTAATGCCATGATTCGTCGAGAAAATCGTTGCGCAAGTGCATTCGGTCATTTTGGTGGCTGGTTATCAGTATCTTCAAGACCATTAGCACAACCTTTGTTTTCAAAAAATTATTTTTTTAATTAAAATTTTTAGAAAAATTACTTTTTTAATGGAAGTGTTTTTACATAAATATGCTTGATAATTTTCAAGTACGTTTGAAATCCTTAATACATTTAGTCTAAAATACGAATTATCAGGGAAATATTATTTTATAAGAATGTTGTATTTAAATGAAATAAATGAAGTTTAAATAAACTAAATAAAATGAATGAAATAGTACATGTAAATAAATAAAACAAATGCTCAAATGTAGATCTCAAAAAAGTGGAAATTGCAATTTATATGTATAATGTATAATATGATGGTATAGTGTTTATATATTATTATATGCTACATCAAATCTTCTGTTTTTAAAATCGAAATCGTTCAATAAAATTATAGCAGATATATAATTTTTATTAAAATAAATTTTTCGATTAATATGAAGACCCACATGCATATATTATTAAATAACTTGTCTTTGAAGTTATACTTTAAATGCCATCATGCACACATGGGCGGATTTACCACTTTGCCCCTAGGCTATTTTTGCCGCCCTCTTCCTACCCGTCCGCCCCAATCAGTGACAGGAACATAAATATTGCTACATTCAGTATATGCCAAAACTTTTGTATCGACAAACATTAAACAATATTAACTTATATTGAAGTATTATCTCTTCTTGGTATATAATAAATCAAATTCAATTTTATTGAAATAAATTTTAATTTTAGCAAAAAATAAAAGGGCCTATCAAGCACTGGAATTTAAATGGAAAGCATGACGTCTAGCTTTCTTCTCGGCAAAACATCTGATTATATCATCAGATACCATCAGATATGGTATTGATTTTGTTATATCAAACTTAATACACAAAATTTTGCCGCCCCAGTCTATAGCCTAGTATAGTTTATTAGGAAATACGGCACTGCATGTACATTTTACCAAAATGATAGACATTTGCAATATATTGGGAAGGCTAATAAGGCGGATTGGCGAGTGGTTTAACCCTCCATTTTTCCCATTTCCGTAACTCTATTTTTATAGTTACTTCACAAGAGAAGACTACAGGTTTGCATCAATTAGAAATGGAGTTGGATTCTAAATTATTGACTCAGCTGGCTCCACACATCCTTACTTGATTTCAGTGCATCTATTCGGTTAGATACCCAGGGCCCGATTAAGAGAAATGGGGCTATAGACACATTTTCAAGTGGGGGCCCCCCCCTTAGGTGCGGTAACAGTTTAAATTTCTCAAATTTGGGGTGAACTTCCCAAAATAACATCAAAAAGTAAGCTCTTATTTAAAATTTTTTTAAATACCAATCCAAAGTGAATAATCAGAAGTTAACTTGTAAAAACAAAAGATATAAACTGGAATTTCGGGCCCCCTCCAACTGGGGTCCTAGGCCCGGGACTCGCGGGACTGGTCAGTAATCGGGCCCCGTAGATACCAGCATGTCTTCGAAAGGCAGCATTGTTGAGAAGTACTGTTCAACCTAGCTATTCACTGAAAAACCCCAGGGGGATTCTTCTCTCCAATAGTGGAAGATGGAGGTCAAATACAATAATAGTGATGATAGCATGATTAATTATTATTACAAATTATTCTGATTATTAAATACGTTTTTGTACAGATTGTGACTGTATTCCTATCTCTTTCTCTTGTTTCCGGTTCCTCTATCCTGAATGAACGTACTTTCTTCGCTTATGCAATCACGAATCACATTTTCTTCTTTTTCTCGTTTTCCCATCGCGTAGGGTCTTTTTCTATAAAAGCTTGTTCTCCAAATAAAGGCAAGATTTCACCATCGTGTAAAACTATGATACTAGATAAAATACAAAATTTAGCATCGAATTAAGGTGGCTCATTTTAGGAGAATACCAGGGCGTTGATGACATTTACTTCTGATGCTTATTCCTAACTCACTTCTAACATTCAATTCTATTTATTCACTTCTGTTTATTCCTAAGGGCTCAGCTCCCAAAAAAATCACAATTTCTGGATGCGAAAGTCCTTTTCAATTAATATATATATGCTTTAAATGTCCACATCGCTGCAAACCTTTATAGAAAAGTGAAAAAACTGCTCGCGAAAAATAAATTCGAATGAAATTAATTAATTTATGTGGAGGGTTTAGGGATGATACTAAAAATAAAAATTTCAGCTTAAAATGTAAGGTCCAAAAAAAAAATAAAAAAAACCCAAGGAAAATATATTGAAACGCAAAACGTGGAAAGCACCGCTTCAATTTCTTAACAACATAACTCAGCAGTAAAACAGAAACTTTTCGACAAGTATTTTTCTTTGTTTTTCACCATGGAAGTTTGAGATGCGCGAGTAAAGGGGAAGAAACAATTTCTCAAGGGTATTGTAGAAACGGCCATCTTTTAAAATTTAAGATATCGCGAGCTCTATAAATATATATATGTTTAGAAACTACTAAATTACAATTATTATTTTTTTTATAAAGACGGAACTGCCAAAAAAGTAATATATCAAAATTACTTTTATACAGTGGATAAAATTATAATAATAATCTTGTTTCCACGTTAAAATTTTTCTGCAAAATCTTAGTATGCGGACATTTAAACACAATATTTAAAAATGAAACTTATCTTAAATCCAATATTAAGAATGTGAGATACTCATACAAATCTAAGTTTGTGATAAATTTAAATTGAGACAATTGACAAAAGATTGCTGATTCAGTTATTTTAAAATCGATGTGTTCGTATTCGGATGAGACCAAACCTATAAAAAATTATATTTAAATAAAATATTTATTTCAAAATAAAAATTTAAAAGGACTTTTGTTTTGGCTGAATCCAGATACAAATTAATACAAAAATATCATTACTCATTCACCTAGGTAATCTTGTAAGTTTAATGTAATAAATATGTTATTTTATATATGATTACATGTGATTCGCATAATAATGCATTTATATTAAAAAAGCTTGTAATGTACAAATTTGCATGGTGTTTTATAAAATGTATTTACTACGACTATTTGTAGTCAAGCTTATTTTTCTTATTTAAATAGATAGACAATAAACTGATAAAAAGGAGTGGATGAATAAATAAATGAATTGAGGGAGGGGGAAATATATTAAAAAAAGCTTTAATAGTAACTAAATTTTAAAATCAATTATTAATTTACTATAGATGCAAATAAAAAGCTACGTAATGCTTAAAATATATTTAAATAAATCTTATTTAAAACAGCGTTTTTCACAGACCCTGGAGCATTGTTATATGTAGGTTTAACTGTTTATAAGTTGTGTTTTTTAACGTGTAACGTGTTTTGTTTTTAATGCTTATTATATAAAAAGAGATTTATTTAAATACGATATTAAAGCTCACTGTTAACATGTTTACGGGATTAATTTTGAGTATTTTGAATATCCAATGATTTTGTGAGCTGTCAATTGAAATATGCTTGGGATCATATTTTTAGAATACGGATAATTTCCGAGTTAGGCAAATTTATTTCAATGGATTATTTCCATGTCCATGAAGTAATTTATGTGAAGGTGAATTATCAAGTAGCAAACATCAGTCTTTTTGTTTCATGGATTTCTTAGAAACTGAAATTTGTGAAAAATTTAAATTCGTACAAATTTGAAATTTTGAGAAAATTCTTAACCATTTAGGCCTTTTGTAAGTAATAAATGACAAAAACTTCCATTATGACGTAGAAAATTTAAAAAACATTTTTTAGGTTGAATTTTTGATACTCTACGGAAGGAAAATTCAAAATACAAATATTCTGAATATTCAGTGAATTATGTTTATATTCAAAATTCTCTTTTTCTTATTTTTCTTGGAGCATGGTATTTACTAGGCATAGCATTGTCTCTACTAGATGACTATACACTGTGGCGATGATCAGCAACCAAATTCCTTCAATTGCGCCTTCAATTCATTAAAATTTATCCACATGTCTCCATATAACATCAAATAAATATTTGATTTGATGGAGATCAAAAAAAAGTGTGGGGCCGCTCAGGATATTCCACATCACAATCACCAAGATATTCAGGATATTCCACATCACAGTCACCAAGATATTCTTGATAAAACCAACTATGCCTGATGTCGAGAAGCTGTTTTTTTTTGTGAGTTGACATCACCAGAGAGAGAGAGAGAGAGAGAGAGAGAGAGTGTGTGTGTGTGTGTGTGTTTGGCAGGGCAGCGAAGTCATGCAAACAGAGATTAAAATAGTGAATGTGATTTAAAAGTTTGGAGAAAGAAGACATGTGTGATGGACGCATGCTAAAAGAAAGAAGGAATGATCAATTTTTATATAAAAAGTAGAAAGAATGGAACTAACTAAGAAAACAAAGAGAAAATCCAGTTTAATGATGATGCAAAATATGAAAGCCGTTTTCTTCCAAAGTACATATTTCAGTAAATAGATTGAAATGCTTTTATTTTTCTGTTTCTTGAGTCAAAGTATACATATTATTTCCTTTGTTAGTCAACAGTTTTACAATACTACACCATCTTCAGCTAAACTTAAACTCTCAGGAGTCCAAAGAACGTGGTTTGCCATATAAAAATTTTACAAACCAGAGTCAATAATTTTTGTACTAAAATATAAAAAATGGACCACCGGTGTGATTATATATTTTATGATTTTTCCAGCTTTATGAGATTATAAAACTTAACCTTCTTTATATAAAAGTCTTATTAGATTCAGTATATCTCTTCATCTAATCTCCACTTTTTAATCAAAATACAAAATCTGACAAGAAAAATTTTCTTCTGGAACATATATAATAAAAATTTATCGGAAATTTCTTGTTTACCTTAAAATTCTCTCCTTGCCTATTGAACGGATTAAGAATGATACAAGGGACGCAAATTTTTTAAAAAAATAATTTTTACTTTTGCAAAACCATATTAGAGAGACAAGTAAATCAAGGCTTGATATTAAATTTTAAAATTCAAAATTTAAAATCAGAAATTCTTTAACAGGAGACATCAAATAGATTTCACTTAATATAGTATTAGAATAATTACATAGTTTTTTATAAAAATGTTTTAAATCCATGTTAAATTCAATATTTTATGAAAACTACGGGCCTTAATATAATTTCTGTACGGAGAGACAATTATTTTAGGAGTATTTTAATAAGAAATCTTAGGATCTGTGACTTGTCGCTTTAATATCCTTTGATTCGGAAGTTCCTGCGAAATTGAAGTTTACTCTCTTTTTTCGTATTTTTTTATTCTGTTTTCCTGAAAGGAAAAAGTTAATTTTTCTCATTTTAACAGTTTGATTTTCTTACGTGACTTCTACCTACGTCGGCTTTTTCGAAAACTTCGAAACGAACTTTTTATTTCTTTATAAAACTTCTGCTTCAAAAATACATTATATTAATGCAGTTCGTCTCTAAGTAAAAAAATTAAAGAATTCTCTTCGTTTCAATATTAGCATTCACCATATTATAAAGCATTAATGTACGAATCTTGTCTCAAAAATAAGATATAAAAGAAAATGACACTGAATATTTAATCAACAAAATTAATAAAATTTAACGAATACCCGTATTCAGATTTATTCTTATACGTACAATGAGAAATGAATGAGGCATGTAGCTCAACGCTTTATCAATCACTCGATCGATCGATCAATTACTCCATCCATCCATCCATCCATCCTGTCTGTCTGTCTGTCAATTAATTAATTTATTAACTAATTAATATTTATTTATATGAGTTTGAAAATCTTTTACCTTATATACTTTTCGTAGTCAAATTTCATAAAGTGGACAAACTGAATTTTGCAATGTCTAGCTGCCTGCAAATAGTAGATTTAGATAAATTCTTCAAGGTGTTTAAATTAAAGAAGTTTGCCAAGGCAGAATACGAATTATTTATCGGGTAACGAAAATCATCCTTGTGTCGTATTTTAAGCCAATCTGTGTCTGTTTTTCTGTAGGTGACAATGATTTATCATGCAAGCTATCATACAGGAATCATACTATGGTATTGCAAAGTTTCACCATGAAGGAAGCTCACTAATGATAAATGGCGTATCTTTGTCTGCTGTCTTTGCAATACTTTTCATACTTAGTTGGTAGTATTACCAACTGTTGATGTCTTCTCTTTCTAAAGATCATTTTATTTGGAAAATAATCTTTGGATTCATACTATCGAAGTTGTTTGCATAAAAGACGTAGAATGAAAGGTTTTTTAACTACATGTAACATCGATAGAAGTGCCGCAATTATTTCGCTGACTATGTGAAAATAAGATCAACTTTGACAAATAGTAATATTTTTCTAGTTCATTAATTAAACTTGCATTTGGTAAATTAAATGATTCATATAATTTTCTTGCACATCATTTTCGTATGGCCTTGATAGTTTATACATAACGTTGTGATATACACTGTAACAAAGGAAAGAAAAACACCTTGAACACGGTGATGTGATTAGCTAATGACCGAAAATTCGGGCGATCATGCACTCGAAAACGAACCACCCTCCAAACTGATTGGTTTCCAGTCTGATCACTGAAAGGGAGCAAGTGCTATGTGTAGCTGCTGAAGTGCAGAAAATATGGGTTTAAATCTCAGTAAATTGCGAGATATGGGACACTTTCCTACAGTTCTGTTGTTCCAGATTATATTTTAGTGGTGGGATTAACTAACAGGGATATCTTGGTTGCGCGACTTTGGGAGCTGATAATCGGGAGCTGCCTTCATATTGTCATTTTTGCAAAATATTGCCTTACGTTTTTTATTTTCGAGGCCAATTTTTAAGTTTTAATAAAATTTTTTAATTAAATTTTAATAGAATAATGAAGCAATTTTAATTTAAGATATGTATTTGTTCAGAAACAGAAAACTTGGAAAAAATTATGTCTTACAGTTATTTAATCTTTGCGTTAAATGACCGTGAAAGACAAGCTGATACATTTTTAGTAATTTTGCAATTAATTTCGCACACCATAAAAATCTGGCGAATTAATTAGATTTCGTCCATGTGTGATTAGTTCATCACTTAACCAGGATTAAGTCTTTATTCAATAACTGTTAATTTGATGAATATAATCAAATAACTTAAGCTAGATCATTGCCCTAAAACTCGCTTTTTTTGAGCACAAGACAATTTATTTTTTCGCATTTTAATTTCGGTTATGATATCGAAATTTAATTGATTGTAACATGTTTTTAATATTCACTTGCGATACTTTATTTTGATTATCTTAAGCACGAGTCATAAAATAACTTATCTTTTTATGAGGCTGAAACAATTAACCACAAATAATTATTTTCATTTTTCACTAACACAATAAACAATTTTTATACGGACGAAGTGGTACTTCCAAAATTATCTTCAATAAACTAAGATATGCTCGAATTATACTAATTGTCAACACAATAAACAACGCACAGTTCTACACAATGTAGCAATACAACACAAATATTTCTATACAAGGTGCGCGGTAGGATGTTCCAAAGCTAACTAACTAAAAGGTTTCGCATTTTATTAATGATTATCATCTTTAAATTAACGCCTTTGAAATTTCTGCACATTTCGAGCAACGCTTCTGTTAAGGCCAAGGGAAAGTTGGCATTGACATTGCAATAGAATAGGAAAAATGTAGCCTTTTAATTATTACTTTGTTACACGTTAAATCTTAGTTGCAACGGCATTAAATAGTAATTCTTTAATTGTTAGTTTGTTACACGCTAAATTTTAGTGGCAACGGCATTAAATTGTAGTTCTTTTTAATTATTGCTTTGTTACACGTTAAATCTTAGTGGCAACGGCATTAAATTGTAGTTCTTTAATTATTAGTTTGTCACACGCTAAATTTTAGTAGCAACGGCATTAAATTGTATTTCTTTTTAATTATTGCTTTGTTACACGTTAAATCTTAGTGGCAACGGCATTAAATTGTAGTTCTTTAATTATTACTTTGTTACATGTTGGAATCTAGGTGGCAACGGAATTGTTCTCAGAGACTAAGAAACCACAACAAACACTGCGGACGTTCTTTTTGACCAGTTCAGATTTTGCCTTTGTCAGTATCTTTTTTTACTCCGTTGCATGTCTTTAATTAAGGGTTCCTTGTCGTACGTATGAGCCAATATGTCTTCAATAGTTTATTTTCTAATTAAAGTTATCAAAAATGTATACAGTCCAAGCTTCTCATTTCAACATTCACGACTTCAGCGCAGTGTTACAAACAACGGTCATCACCGCCAACGAATCTTAATAGTGACAACTTGCGCAACGATTCTAACCAACCGACAACGAAGCCAATCACCCTGGACCAATCAGTTTCCTTTAAACATCAAACGAATACTAGATAAATTTTTTAGGAATGTTTTCCCATGAAGCGACAAGCCTCTCGCTTCTTACCCTTGGTTTCATGAATGGTTTCGAATTTTTGTCTTTTCATTGCTCTTTCGTCAGCATTGGAACAAAATCACAAGGAGAAAGATTTGGGGAATAAGGAGGATGTTCCAAAGGAGTTGCGAAGTGTTTAACTAGAAAATTTTAACAATCAGCTGATTATGTGTTGTGCAGTGTCTTGAACTAAAAACCAAAAATTGTCGTTCCTATCAAGTTTAGTCTTACTCATCAAACACGTTCTTTTAATTTTCTTTACAACATCCAAATACAATTTGTTATTAACAATTTGCCTGTCAGAAAGAAAATATTTTCTAATCATTTCATTAGTTAAGACGATGTTTCTGTCTGGCCTTGAAGTTATGTGTCACTTAATTTTGGGATTATCCCGTCCTGGAAAATATCCAACATTTGGAATTACTCTGATTTGAGAATATTCCGACCATGATTATTCTGGCTTGAGAATATTAAACATATGCGGCTAGTATGGCTTGAGAATATGCCACTATTATTTTTACGTTTATTCTGCTTTGAAAATATGCCACTATTATTTTTACGATTGTTCTGTCTTGAAAAATGTTCCAACTTTTGGGTTATACTGGCTTGAGAATCTCCCATCTTTGCGATTATTTTGCTTTAGAATATTCCACCTGTGCTATTATTCTGTCTTTAGAATATTCCACCTTTGCGATTTTTCTGGCTTGAAAAATGTCCTAACTTTGGGGGTTATCCTGGCATTAAGCTTTTGTACCATTCAGAAATATATGAGATTAATATTATTTGATAACCATGAACCTTCTTAAGTATTCTTATTATGTCTTGAGAGGAGCGGAAAAATACTTTTATTTGGAGGGGGGGGGTTTGGAATAACATCCTTCATTTATCATGGAAGTTGGAATTTTTTACAGTGAAAAATACATTTTTGGGGTGGTTATGACACATGTGACCACCCCCTGTGTTCGCCCTTGGTCTTGAACTAATTTTTCAAACTTTTGTAGAATTTTATGTTCAATTAAATTCAATTAAACTTTTCCAAATTGTCAGCTAATCTTTTGAAATTACAACGTTGCAAGAGTTAAAATGAGACATAAAATACACATAAATATGTCCGAGCAAACCATATTGCTAACTTTATGTATGCATATATGCTTATAGGAGGCTGGCATTTGCACCGCCACATATTGCTATTTTAAGGATATCTATATTTTTTATAATAACTTTAAATTAGAAAATTTCCTAACACATCTTGTAAGGCATAGATTATAGTTTATATTATAATTTTCTTCGTAGATTGAACGAATTTTTTTATATTTAATAGCATCCAATTTTGATTCGAAGAATTTTCAAAAATTCGAAAATGAAAAGTCATCAACGTATTAAAAGTTAAAATCACGTATACGTGATAATATATAAATATATAATCAGCAAATTTTTGGATACTGTAATAATTTCAGCCAGAAGTTACATTTGGAAATTACGTCAAGTAAATATATTAAATAATTCAATTTCAACACATTATTATTTCTGAAAATTTTATGAACGTCTTTAATAGCTCTTTCTGTACCCACATGTTAGATTTTTCATTATTCTGAAGAAGGTAACACGTAGCTATTGAAACAGCTGTTAATCAGGTTGATAAATTTTAACTGCGGTACTAATATATATTTGTCTTTATTGTTTTATTAATTCTATGGATTGTATTATAAAACGAATCACGTAAGGTAAGATCGTGCGATCTGTTTACCCTCCAAGCATTTGAAGATTCTTTTACATTAAATATTAAACTTCATCAAATATTTCGCATCCAAAAGCGAATGGTGGAGTGAAAAATTTTGTTTTCAACAAGTGGCTTGGTCTCAGCGGCTAATTTGTTTTCTGTCAGTCACAAATTCTTCAAGGAAATCCAAATTCAATTTCTGAAGTCGAGGTTCTGTTTACTGTAAAGCTTTCGAGAAATCGAATTTAGGAAAGCTTATTTTTCCTTCAGTTTTTACCTGATCTCAGATACCGTTTTTGCAACGGAAGTTGGATATTTTGAAATACTTCGTAACTTATGCTGTAATCGGCGTCGAAACGCAGCAAAGCGGAAGCAATTTATTCAATATTAACTAGGATTATATAACGCATTTTTATCTATAACAGATTGGACGTTAGATGCCTCTTTTTTTTCTTTATACTCAAGAAGCTGGAACACATTGTGGTGGAAAAACTTGTAAAATATTGCACTCCAGATTAGGATCAGATTAAAATAGCGTTAAAAAAATCGCTTCAAGAAAAATTTAGCTGTAAAAAGAAAATTCTGAGAGATGTCCATTACTATGGATATTAACCAACTCCCTATGTGCATTAACCAACATATTGTACCTTTTTTAATCCTGTGCCTAGTTGAGTGTGATTTGAATGTAATTGTTCGTTTGACGTCTTGTTAAAAATATTATTCTCGCTAATTAATACGGAAAGCCCCGATAGCCATCTCTCCAATAATCTGGAAATTTACGAAATAGGTTCGCACCAACGTTTGAATCATAGCTCTGCCCAAGGGTGGCTCGATGTTGATTTTGAATCCGGGAGGCCTGACATGGATTTCTTTTTAGCGCCCTCCCTCCGGCGAAAACGGGAAATTTTCACAGATGCACAGCGGGACATATACTCCATAAAAGTGGCCAAAGGTCTCTGAAAGAATTTATCTAAAGATGTTTCTAAAAATTTGTCCCCTTTTAGAGATATTTTCTACTGTTGGGTAAATGACAAAAAAAAAATTGAACTTGACTTCGGTTTGGCGCCCTCATTCAAACGGCGCCCCGGGCGGCCGCCCAGGTCGCCTGTCCCTTAAGCCGCCTATGGCTCTACCTGCTTCTCATTCGCGAATTCGCGGATTCGAAGTTAGTAATATTTGAGGTGGCTAAGAATCTGTTATTTTAATATCATTAGCCGTTAGGGAAATGACCGATAGACTTCATAAGCAAGTTGTACGCATGCGCAGTTACTTCAACGGTACATAAACGTTGCTTCAATAATTAATAAAAGAATAACAGTTTCGTAATAGCTTAAAATATTATTAACTAGTTATGTGAAAATTTATTAACTTTAGTGATTTGTGTGACTCATCTCAGGAATTCTAATTACTCGTTCACATGTGCGCATGCTCCTCAAATCAATTCTTTTCCCGCTTGCGCAGATGTTTGCTCAATATGTTTGCGCAGAATTTATACTCACTAGAATTTTTAAAGCAAAGAGAAAATGCAAATTATCCTTCGTTTAAATAAGACAGTTTGACTAAAATCTCGCCCATATACTAATCGCTAAGGAATTTTGCCAAGCATTTAATTCTATATGTTATTCTTAATTTACATAAGCACGATATTGCCCTTTACAAGATCATAAAACATGTAAATCTATGCATACGAATTAAAGTGAAATGAAATACAATTTGAACGTAACAGACACTAATAATTATCTACCGATGCAGGAAACATTAGAAAAAGACCAAAATCTGGCCTGACGAGTCCAATGCACCTAAAAGATTACTGACCTGAAAATGACACAAAAGATAAGACAAACACAAACACAATCACAGAACAGACATATAAACGTCTGAAGGAATAAAGTCACGAGTCTGATTCCTGAATATGGCATAAAGAGGCAATGAATGATATTTTTAGGAAAATTTTAGTCCAGTAAAGCTGAAATTATTGTCACCAATATGGGTGTGAAAATATGGTGATCTAAAATAGTTTCTAGTACACATATTTTGTTCAAGATCTTAAGGAATAATCAAATTAAATAAATTGTCGCAATTTGGTAATTTTAAACATTAAAATGCTCATAAGATACGAGTAAAGTCTTCTGATAGGGATGAAAACAAAGTGGGGAAAATGAGCAATCCTGAATACGAGAATCGAAAAATCGCGAAAACAATATCTCAAGGGATCTCGAAGGCAATCGGGAAACTCTATCAATATTAAATATAGTTAAGTTACCGTAAGTTATGAAACAAAGTATATAAAAGATGCCACAAAGGGGCCTTGAAGAATAATGGCAATTTTGGTACATAACGTAGATTTAAATTTGGAGGGAACTCCAATATTTCTTGACACTCTTGTACGAACAGAGCCGAAATGTCCATTCCATCTAAAAACCCTTGAGAATATTACTCTCAAAAATTTATTTCCCTCCTACAAATAAATCTATTTCTTATCCAAACGGATGGGACTTGAGGGAAAAATGTGTTCTGCTTTTCGAGAAAGCAATGGCTGATAATTTCGATGTATTCATGGTAAGTCTATTCAGTGAATAGACTTACCATGTCTATTCATCGTGTTTGCCAATCTATTCATGGTAAGCCTATCTAGTTTCCCAATAGGCTATACTAGGCTATAGACTAGGGCGGCAAAATTTTGTGTATTGAGTCTGATATAACAAAATCAATACCATACGATGATATGATCGTATGTTTCACCGAGAAGAATGACGTCATGCTTGACATTTAAATACCAGTTTTCGATAGGCTTTTATTTTTTGCTAAAATTAAAATTTATTTCAATAAAATTGAATTCTATTTATTTATACACCAAAAGGAATAATACTTCGATATAAGTCAACATTGTTCATTGTTTTTTTCAATTTATGAGTTTGTTTTTCAACATATTTATTGTCAATACAAAAGTTTTTGGCGTATATTGAATGTAACAATTTTTATGTTCCTACCACTGATTGAGAAGGCGGACGGGAAGGAAGGGGTGCCAAAAATTGCCTTGGGGCGGCAAGAACAGCCTGGGAGAGGAAAAATGGTAAATCCGCCCATGAGTCCATTGGCCAAAACCTAATCATAGAACCCAGTCAGGATAATATATTAGTAAATAGCATATATATTATGTATTCCCTGTCAATATTTTCACCTTCACATTGTACTCTCAAGAGAAAAGGCTGTAATAGAGATCTTGCTGATTTATTTTAAATTTACAAAATATTACTCAAAATAATTTTATTTCGACCTACACGGGTAAGATTTGTAAATGTAGCACGCTTATGACGTTTATTTATTACAAAGATTAGTTTAAATGCGTTGGGTGTTGGTGCTGTAGAGATATTGTTTTGTGTTTGTGTGTGGAAATATTACCAAAATCAAAAACAATCATGAAATTCTCTTCTGTCTATCCAACAGAGATATGTTCCATTAGTCTTTCATTGGAATACGTCTACAGCAATTTAATATCACTAATACTTATTTTTAGCGATTCTCTTAGTATTTTGCAAAATCTTATTTATAAGATGCTTCATAATACTTTGGACCTCACAAAATTTGAGCACAATTCGAAAAATAATAAAATACATCTTTGAATTGTGATGGGTTTCTATAAATATTGAGATTGCTGGGATTCAGCAGACTGCTTTGCTGTAAAAGCTACGACAATCAAAACAGAAAATTCAGGCATTCCTTATATTGATTGAATTTTTCATAAAACCTTTTTGCAATAAATGGCAATCTGATTAGGGCAGATCAGGGGCGTGGCGATTAAGAAATTATGAGAGAGAGGGCTGAACCAAATTTAAAGAAGATCAAATGTTTCAGCGTTTAGGAGAACAGTGTATTTCGATATCCAATGGAGGAGCTTTATTCCCCTGAGCCCTTCCATTTTCTACGTCATAGGAGCTAACAAACTCTTACCAAACTTTACCTTGTTAAACCTCAGATTGAACTTCAAAAGACTAGCTTTTATCTCGTTCACTTCAAAGATTCAAATGGCAAATCGGTTCGTGAATAGCACACATTTACGACTAATAATTTAATGATTTTGCCTCGGTGCATTTGTGGATGAAATGCCGGCAACGTTATGCTTTAAATAGTGGTCTAAACCTATTTTGTAAATTTAAAGCAAATCAAGATTTGAGCTATCAGGTGCTTTCTTTGTGAATTTAAATACAAGTTAGAGAAATTACTAATAGTCTATCAATCTTATTGATGATAAAAATCGCTGCCAGTAAATTAAACGAAATATACATATAAATATGGATATGTATTCGATTGATAATTTGTTATCATTTTAAATTTTGCAACTTTGTCATTCTAACTGTAATTTTGATAATATTATATTGGATAAACTAGAAGTATTCGGGGGGGGTGAAAGATAGGGTGTTGTTGGAAATGGTTTTAGAAGATAGGGACTTTGGAGGTAGGTTCATGATGTGAATGGGCCCGTAGTCAAAAATAGTTTCATAACCTATACATTAGGTCTGTAAAAGTACGTACTCTGATAATTAGGAAGAAAGAAAACGATGTCAGTATATGATTCATTATACTTCCATTAGTTGTTATAACATGTTAATAAGTTTGCAAGATTTCTCCCCACCCTTTTTTTTGTTGGCAAATCTTCTTCTAGAGTTCTCGTAGAAGAAGGTCTTGGCAGCTGAAATTTGATGCAGCCTTCCAAATTCGCACCCATACATTTTATTGTATAGAATAATCATCGAATAATTGTGGCGATAAGCTGGAATGCCACACCTGAACTTTATCGCTAAGGTCTTCCTCTACTTTCATTCTGGTAGAAACTTTAATATTAATGAAAGATTTCTCTAGTCTAATTAGCATATTCTACTGAAAGCGTACCTATTAGAACTTAGGATAGTCTAGAGATATGCTAGTTACGGCTAATAAATAGCAGCCTATATTTTATAGACGTCTTTTGGTCTGTAAACTCTAGGTATATTTCGGTCAATATTTGCTAAGTATTTTTCAGCCTATATTTCTTAGGTATCTTTTGATCTTTTAGCCTATAGATCCCATGTGTTTTTCGACCTATATATCTGAGGTGTTATTCGGCCATTGGATCTGTGATATAGGTGCTTTTCTGTCTATAAGTTTCAGTTGTCTTCAGACCGTGGCATCTGAATATTAGATTCATATAGCTTAGATAGCATATAGACGGAAGCTCAAGCGGAATGTACCTCCCTAGATTTGTCAAATTTTAAATTGGTGAGTTCAACGTTACAACATTTTAATGTAAAGTCCAATTTTAAGATTTCCCGATCACTGTTATATATTTTTTCTCCTATGGAACGATTTATGATTGTGTACGTTGGTCTTTTCTCTATTTTTACAGAGAAAGTAGAATAGTTTCAGTAAGAAGTTCTTAGGCTTTTAGGTTCCATTAGATAGCTTATAACACATTAGATTTACTTTATTCTGGTGATGTTGAAGGAAATTCGTGAAAGTGCATTTTATGCACCATAGACGAGATGCACGTAATTTTAGATCAAAGAAATATATTCTTTTCCACAAGACTGCATTAGAGTTCCTCTTCTATTTTGTAGAGGAAGATTCTTTCAAAGGAAATGCATTTACTTTTAGTCTAGCAATTTTCGAAACGTACATTATATATTGATTCTTTAAAGGGATTGGATGTTTTGGCAGCTGTCCCTTTTTAAGTCTTGAAATGCATTTCATTTCTGACAATTTCAACTTCTTTTTTGAACTTCTCTGCCTGCTTTTAGTTTTAAGAGGAATGGAAAAGGCATTTGTCATTCGCATGCTCAGTGAAAAACAACGCTCGTTCGTACCAACTATCTCCGCAACACGAGATTCAAACAAAGCCATCATTTTCCTGCTTATGTTTCTTGCATTTCAATTTTTCAGCAAACTGTTAAAGCGATTTATTTTCTTGTGCTCTTTGCCAATTCCACAAAGTTAGTATTAAAACGTTTAAACGTAGGAACTGGAATTAAAACTCTTTTTAGTCAATGAAAACATCGTTCTAAAACACGAAGCGCTAAATCTAAGATAAAATCAAACTCTGTTTGTAGTAATTAGTAATAATTTGCAGTCATTTCTAATAATTTGTAGTTACTTCTAATAAGTTGTAGTAATTTCTAATAATTTTCGTAATTTGAATAATTTGTATCACTTCGTAATAATTTGCAGTAATTTGTAATAATTTGTGGTAATTTGTGAAAACTGCAATTTGTTTTTCTTTTGCAAGTAAAGAATTTAAATTTGAAAAAAACATTTTGACTGTACGAGTTACAAATTTCAGTTATAAATTAACTTGAATAATGATTTTGTTTTTACATGTAGCGAATATATTTATTTAAAAATATCTAAAATTTTCCAAAACACTAATATTAACCAAACTTAAATATAATTGAATGAAAGTAGAGTAAATAAATTATGAAATTAAGTGAATAAATTATGAAAATAAACTTAGATGTAACTTCTCATTTTCATTTTCATTCTCTCTCTCTCTCCGATTTCTTCCCATAGCTAAAGAAATGTTAAATCCAACTAGTAAAATAATATTGAGTAGATTTTTCTAGATTCAAATTAAAATTTTTAAAAGAGGCCAATGAGAAAAATAAATTTATTGGTATTCATTTCCCACTATTCTTAAAATACATTTAATAAATTCCAAACTATTGATTAAAATTTATATTGTAAAATGCTGTAAGAACGATAAAAAAAATTTGGACAATAAATACTGACAAAACTTATTTTTAATATTTATCTATATTACAGCAAAATCGTGATATTATTTTGAACCGTTAAAGAAGATGATTAGATCGTTGAAATATCTGCGAGCAAAGGAGAGAAAGATAGAAATAGATAGATAGATAGAGAGATAGAGAGAGAGAGGGGGGTTAGGGATAAGGAATATTTTTGTCTAACCATAGTCAAAGTACCTGAAGGTAATTTGACGCTTGAACCGACAAAGTATCATATCCAGTTATTTGCATAGAGAGCCAAAGGATTAGAATAATATAATTTTATGCTAATCCAATACTTCAGTTTCTTTGCGAAATACAAAGTACTCTACGAAATACAAAGATTATACTACAGTCGTTGAGAACTAAATGACAGTCTCTACTAATTTAGTTACACGGTAGAAAATGAAAATAATGGTGGTCAGATAAACTCAGGTGTATCATTCCAGAATCCATACAGTATCATGGCGGTCACACATTAGTTTAATCCGAAAAAAGAAGTCCCTGGGTACAAGTTTCATCATGGGCGCACATATTTTGTGTAGAGTTATATTTACTGTAAGGTCATATTTACTGTGAGTCATAGAGCAGCATGATCCTTGTAAACCTATGTTTACTGTAGGTCATGGCGCAGAAGAATCCTTTTAAGGTTAAGTTTACTGTAGCTTGTGGCGCAGCATGCTTTTTAAGGTAGGATAATGTTTACTGTAGGTCATGATGTAACATAACTTTTGGAGAGTTTTACTGTAAGTCATGATGTAGTATGGTCTTTGTAGGATTATGTTTACAGTAGATCATGGCTCAGCAAAATTCTTTTAAGGTTATGTTTACTGCAGGTCATGACGTAACATAACCTTTGGAGAGTTTTACTGTAAGTCATGGAGTAGCATGATCTTTGAAGGATTATGTTTACTGTAGGTCATGGCTCAGCAGAACCCTTTTAAGGTTATATTCACCGCAGGTTATGACGTAGGAGAATGCTTTTAATGTTATATTCACTGTAGGTTATGACGTAGAAGAATCCTTTTAAGGTTATGTTTACTGTAGGTCATTTCGAAATTATGACCTTGGTTCTCTTGGCGCTATGAAATTTGAACAACCGAAACTAATTTCACGGTACTTCAATATATGAAAATCTACAATGCCCCTGTGCGCTCCGCTTTTCCTTTACAATTTTAACATTGCAGTGAAAACAACAATCCGTTCTATATTATGATAAAATGATAAGAGATTTCAAAAATAAAACTAGTGGAATATGCACTTCTAAGCCTCAAGTTTAAAGTACAATTAACTCTCCCTTTTTAACAAATTTATACATAGAAATACATAAATTAACACATGTTCTATAATAAATAACGTAAGAACGCAAATTATCGCAGTTAAATTTTAATACATTGACAGCTGTTTCACTAGCACATGGCTATTTTCATCCAAATAATCAAAACTTGATCAAAGTTGTACAGGTATGGGGATAATTGTACAGATATAGGGATAATTATACAGATATAGGGATAATTGTACAGATATAGGGATAATTTTACAGATATATAGGGATAATTGTGCAGATATAGATGCCGCCAATGAATTACTTTCCATTTCTAATTTTTGTAATTTTCACTATTAACGGATTTACGTTCTGCATTTATCCTATAAATTAGTTTTGATCATCTTGATGAAAATGGCCTACGTACTATTGAAACAGCTGTCAATAATATTAAAATTCAACTGCGTTATTTTATATTCTTACGTTATTTATTAGTTTCGTGCAGTGTATCACTATTCGACTTAACATGTTCTATATTCAGTTTCATGGTGCAATTTTATTTCGACATCATGCTTGTTTTAATTTTAGTGACTAATTAGTAGGTGCTAAGAGACATGATAGACCTTTACAGTCACCTTTAAACTAAAGAAGAATTATCCCTATATTTGTATAATTATTCCTATGCTTGTATATTTATCCCTATATCTGTACAATTATCACCACACCTTTACAATTATCCCTATATCTGTACAATTATTCCTATATCTATACAATTATCCCTACACCTATACAATCATCCCTATATCTGTACAATTACCCCTACACCTATACAATCATCCCTATATCTGTACAATTATCCCTATACCTGTAATATTTCCTATATATCTCCAAAATTATCTCTATATATATGTAAAATTATCATTACACCTGTACAATTATCCCTATATCTGTACACTATCCCTAATCTCACAGATAGTTAATAATGTACATACTGACTTATATCAGTTGATATTTACCAACAGTATATACAGAAAAAATTCTATATTGAAATTTATAGTCGTTTTGGGTATATCAATATTTTGATAAATAATGCATCAGAAAATATGAGTGACTGCATATTGTTTACACATACGATATATATATATATATATATATATATATCGGAATTTATACATACGTCTTCTTGGATATATTTAGAACGTGTTTTAATAATCCAATAGCAGTTAGCACGCAATAACTAGATATTTTTATGACGTCCAAGTCCATACAGAATAGTTACCATGTAGACTCCGAATTGAGATGACGCTTCTTTTTTTAGCACATTACTATTCCAATGTTCGTCTATATCAGTGCTCAGAATCTGAGGCTCGCGAGCCGAATTCGGTTCTTTGGTTACTGGAGTGTGGACTTTTCAGGAATAATGCGTTTAAAATATTTTTCTTTATTTTAATTAAATAGTATTAGGTTAAATTTAGGTTTCAAGATATCGGAAATATCAAAGGAATGTTAGCTGTTGTTAAAAAATCTCTCAATTTTACTATATCAGTATTAAATTTTTTGTCGTTAATATTGACATTAGCACTTTTGAAATGCAATTGCTGGATTTAAAAATCAATGAGCAGCTGGATTTAAAAATCAAATTATGGAGTTCTAAATTTGAACGCTTCAAAACTCTTATGGAAAAATTGGAGAAAATTAAATGTGATCTGAGTTCAGAGCACAAATGGTTTGCTTTGAAAGAACTGGAGAATGAATGAACATATGGTAAGTTCTTACACTTGGGAAAGTATTCCTAACTCGCACTATCAGCTAAAATTTAGTATTGGCTATTCTTTCTATAATTGACTCTACTCATTTTCAAGCACGAACCTTACCAAAAGTAAATTGGAAAACCGTCTTGTTGATGAGATTTTGGAATCACGCCTGAAATTAAGAACCACGATATACAAACCTGACTTAACCAAACTTTCCAAGAGAATTCAAGATCATTCTTTCCATTAAAAATGACAATGTTTTAATTTTAATCACAAACAGTAATTTTTATCTATAAATAAGATTATGTTAAAGTATGATATCTAGTTTTAATCAGTGTAGTTACTTTTAACCAACTTCTGAAAACGTGGTTTTTTGTTTAGAAATTTGGCTTTCTAAAGAAATCTAAATCGTCATACTGCTGATATGTGGCTCTTTTGAATAATGGGTTTGCCCATCACTGGGCTCTACTGACAGCTCTTGATTTAGCCACACACACGGATGTCTGAACATATTACCATATAAATACCTTTTTCGCATATTCTACTTAGAACGTATTGAATTAGAACATTCAATATGAATTAACAAACAAAGAATAGTTTATATTTTAACGGTACACCCTTTCCAATTTAGTATTTAAAAATATCCAATTAAAAATAATCTAAATTCTCCTTCTATTCCCCAATAATTTCGTTTAACCTGCTAGGAATTTTTTCTAAATATTCATTACACTTTGTTTCCTTTGAATGTGACAAATGGGGTTGTTTCTGTTTTGAAACAATAAAACATTTAAAAGATAGAAAAAGACCGATTGGTTTCAGTTGGTTTGGGTTCCGTTTCTTTTCTTCCTCTTGAAACTTTTTTCACTTTCTTGTTTGCGACAGCTGAGGTGGTCCTGATGTATTTTTGAGATTAAAAGAAAGGAGTTTTTCGCCAAGAGTAAAACATTAGCGGCAGAGATTTGTAAGGAAGAAGCCCAATTTTTTTAAATTCGCGTTTGGGGAATAGGTAATCAACACTTTTCCGCTAGTTTGAAGTTTTTCCCAGGTTAGGAAAAAAACTTCTTCAATTTTCGATTTCTTCTTTGATTGACTCACTAAGTTCAGGCATTCCTAACGGGCAAAGTTCAATTTACGAAACATTTTCATCTGATTGTTCGATTCCTTTCGAATATTTTTCCAATCCAATTCCTGCGGAGCGAACTGCTTTTCAAGTGATTGTTCCCGAAAAAATTCTTAACATTCCTGAAGCAAGTGTATATAGCAAACTTTAAAGGTTGTTTTGTGGTTATTTTCTTGTTGTATTATTAATGCATGAATATGCGTATTGCCAGATTGCATTGAACACAAATTTTCTTGCCACACCTTCACATTATTTGCTGCAGGTAGATTTTTTCCACATAGTGCTTCATCATCATTGTAATTTAACACTCATATTTATTCGTTATTTGACTTCAAAATAATAAATAGCAGTAAAATCGTTTATGTGTATTTATTAAATATATTACAAAAAAATGTTTCTTAGAACTCAGCAATCGAAAATTTTTCCTAAAAGTCTTATTTAGTATCCACGCGTCTTTGTAAGATTTGAAACCTAATCAAAGGAACACACAAAAAACCGTGTTATTTAAAATAAGGTACTTCAATAGATAAGGGATAAACACACTCTCTTAATATATATTTTTTAACATACGCTACTTAGCATAATTTTCTAATACAAACTATTTAACATACGCTACTTAACATACTTTTCTAATACAAACTATTTAACATACTTTTTTAAAGCAAAACTCTCTTAACATACTTTTTTAACGTAACGCCTTTAACATAATTTTTAACGCAACTCTCTTAGCGTACTTCTTAACATAACACGCTTAGAATACATTTTTAACATACTCTACTTAACATACATTCCTAATATAAACTATTTTACATACTTTTTTAACTCAACTCTCTTAACAAACTTTTTTAACGTAACGCTCTTAACATAATTTCTTAACGTAACTCTCTTAACATACTTATTAACATAAAACGCTTAGAACACATTTTTAACATAAATCTTTTAACATACTTTTTAGCACAACTCTTTTAACAAATTTTCTTAACATAACACTCTTAACATACTTTTATAACTCTCTGAATATACTTTCTTAATGTAACTCCCTTTTAATACATTATTTTAATATAACAACCTCAACATAATTCTACTTCACATACTCTATTTCATATCTACTATTATGTTAATACTCCCTTAATATAATTCCACTTTATATGCGATATTTAATATAGCTCTTTTAAACATACGCTGAGTGTACAAAGCAAGTACAAGCAAAGTTTAGGAAATATTGGTAAACAATCAAGTTTCTTAAAAGGGTAGAGAACAGGAAACATAAATTTGCTGGACACATCGTTAGAAATCCTGATATTACAGAGTAACAATTCCTGAAGTACGAAGAGGTAAGAAATGATAAAAATGAAGATTTGGAAGAATTTGGAATGACGATATTATTGAACGGACATGAACAAACTCTTACAACTGGGCTAAATAATTTGCAACAAACAAAGCAAGATGATTTTTCAATGTGCCTAATCTTCCGAAGACGAAACTTAATGACGATGATTACAGAGTTTTTATCCTATGATATACCTTTATATTACTCGTACTTTTTCCCAATATTTCAATAATTTAATTCTGGAAAAATATTTATATTATGAAGTTAATGTTCACGCTTGTAAATTCAATATGATCAGATGTTTAATAATACAATTTATGTGAATATCACTAAGCTGCCTCGAATTCAGAAAATACTTACTGATCATGAGCAACAGGGTTACCTGTTGTGAAGGAAGTAATATATTACTTAGTTATTTATCAACAAATATTGGCACCATTTTTTCGATGTCACGGATTCGGCGTAAAGCCAAGTGAGGTAACATAAAAAAATATAAGAATATAATATTAGATAAGACGAAGAGCATGTCATTCCTATCCTATTTAATCTTAGATATTAAACGCAATTCTGCGGTATAGTATGATATATATATATATATACAATAGATAAAATTATAACAAACATGTTTATCTTATATATATATATATATATATATATGGCCTGCAAAAGGGTTGCTGGTATCTAACTGGAAGGAGACCCACACGCTGAACGTATGTGACGATGTGTGGAACCGGCCAGGCCAGTAACCTAGTGTCCTACCCCGCCTTCAAGTGGTGCAGGCTGAGCTTTCTATTTATGTGGCAAATTAATATTTGCTGCACGGATAGAAAGGCGGAAGGGGAGGGCTAATTCACCAACCCGTCTAGCCAGCGTGGTGAAATTATGGCTAATTCCTCCATTATGTTGACACACCAGAAACCATGGCCCCTAGTCTCCAGGTGCTGGAGTGCTCCTGATCAAGGCAGCGGTCAGTGTGGCATGAAAGCAGGGGGTGCTAAGAATCACTGGAATGGCCCAGGCTGCCGTTTGTTATTGACCTTGGCTACGTTTAATGGACGATCCCTTGCTTCTGAAGCAAAACTTCAGGAATTGGAAGAAGAACTTGACAAGATCAAATGGGACATTGTAGGACTCAGTGAAGTTAGAAGAAAAGGTGAAGAGTTGGTGGAACTTAAAAGTGGACATTTGTTTTATTATAGAGGAACGGAAACTGGAAGAACAAGTGGTGTTGGCTTCTTAATCAACAAAAGAATTAAAGACTGTCTTCTGGAAGTTGAAAGTACATCAGATCGAGCAGCGAGGCTCGTTGTTCAACTAACCCAGCGATACCAACTTCAAATAGTACAGGTATATGCACCAACATCAAGCCATACCGACGAAGAGGTTGAAGAATTTTATGAAGAAATCAAAGAGTTACACACCAAAGGGAAACAACATATCAAGCTCATCATGGGGGATTTCAATGCAAGAATTGGACAACAGGAACAAGGAGAGACATCGGTTGGTAAATACGGATATGGGGAAAGGAATGAACGTGGCGATCAACTCATCGAATTTGCAGAAGTTGAAACATCGGTTGGTAAATACGGATATGGGGAAAGGAATGAACGTGGCGATCAACTCATCGAATTTGCAGAAGCTGAAAACCTTAGCATCATGAATTCATTTTTTAAGAAGAAACCGCAAAGAAAATGGACATGGAAACACCCAAATGGGGGAACTAGTGAAATTGACTATATCCTGGCAAACAAGAAATCAATTATTGAAGATTGCAGTGTACTGAACAGATTTAATACTGGAAGTGATCATCGAATGGTGAGATGTAAAGTGCACTTAAATACTAAATTAGAACGACAGAAGCTCATTAGGAAACAAGTAAGTAAGAGGGTGGATTTAAAGAAATTAAAAGAAAATACCGAGGCATTCAAGTTGGAATTAAAAAATCGCTTTTCTGCACTGGAAGGACTTATTGATGAAAGTGATATCTCAGAAGCAAATGAAAACATTGTTAAGACAATAGTTGAAACTGCTGGGGAAATTGGTGGTGTAACCTGTAAAAAGCACAATAGCAAATTATCTGAGAAGACGAAACAGCTCATGAAAAGGCGAAGAGATATGAAGGTGGACAATCGAAATACCAGTTCCAGGATTGAGTACATAGAACTTTGTAAAACTCTGCGCAAAAGCATGAAAGAAGACATAAGAAAATTCAATTGTGAGTTAGTAAGGAAGGCCATTGAAAATAACAAGAGCCTTAGGGTTGTTAAAGGAAGTTTATCTGTTGGGAAGAAACACATCATTGCATTAAAAGGAGAGGATGGCACCGTAACAAGAAATAGGGAAGAAATACTTAGAAGAGTTGAAGAATTCTACAAAAAACTATATGAAAGTAACAGTGGATTAAACGAAGACACTGAAATAGTCGAAGGAACAGCTCCTAAAATCTTAAAAGAAGAAGTTTCATTTGCAATAAAAAGTATGAAGAAAGGAAGAGCCCCTGGCGATGATGGTATTACATTAGATATCCTAAAAGAAGCTGGAGAATATGTAGAAGACATACTTGCAAAATTCTTTACCAAATGTCTTAACAGCGGTAACATACCAAACCAATGGGATTCTGCAACAGTAATTCTTTTGCATAAAAAAGGTGATAAAGAGGATTTGAAAAATTACCGACCAATTAGCTTGTTACCTGCTATTTATAAAATCTTCACAAAAGTGCTAACACATCGCCTGCAGAAAAAATTAGATGCAGCTCAACCAAGAGAACAAGCTGGATTTCGAAGTGGATTCAGTACAGTGGACCATATTCAAGTATTAAGAGAATTAATTGAAAGAACACATGAATATGAACTTCCATTGTGTGTTGCATTTATTGACTATGAGAAGGCCTTTGACTCTATTAAAACATCAGCAGTCATCAACTCTTTAAGATCAACAGACATTGAGGATGTGTACATTGACATGGTGAAACGTGTGTATAAAAATGCAAGTGCAAAATTTCGGTTACATAAAGATACCAAAACTATCAAAATTGGTAAAGGTGTGAGGCAGGGAGATACCATTTCTCCAAAACTTTTTACTTCAGCTTTACAGATGATTTTTCAGCTGATAAATTGGAATAACAAGGGAATAAAAATAAATGGTGAATATTTAAATCATTTGCGGTTTGCTGATGACATTGTTATTTTTTCAACGAACCCATCAGAACTCCAAGACATGGTACAGGAGCTCTCAACTAGAAGTAAAGAAGTTGGACTCAAGATGAACCTACAAAAAACTAAGATCATGTTCAATAATTTTGTAGAGGAAACAAAAATACAAGTTGACAACATTGAGCTAGAAATTGCTGATTCATATATTTACCTTGGCCAGCTGATTTCAATGGATGGCAACATTATGAAAGAACTCAACAGACGTATTAAACTTGGCTGGAGTGCATTTGGAAGAAACAGTTTTATCCTGAAGGGGAAATTGCCTTTGTGTCTAAAAAGAAAGGTCTTCAACCAGTGTGTATTGCCAGTCCTCTCTTATGGATCAGAGACATGGAGTCTAACAGTTGGAGCAATACGAAAGTTACAGACAACGCAAAGGAGCATGGAGAGGTGCATGCTTGGAATAACTAGGAGAGATCGAAAAAGAAACACTTGGGTGAGAGAGCAAACTAGAGTAGAGGACATCATTGTTAAAGTAAAAGGGCTGAAATGGCGATGGGCTGGGCATATTGCAAGAAGAACTGATCAACGATGGACAACAGAAATTCTGAACTGGATTCCAAGAGACCACCGAAGACCTAGAAAACGTCCTCAAACTAGATGGGTGGATGAAATAAGAAAACAGGTTGGGGTGACGTGGAAGCGAATTGCTCAGGATAGACTTGTGTGGAAAGCATTTGGAGAGACCTTCATCCAGCAGTGGATAGATAATGTTATTATTAGTTGAGTATGATGTTGATTATGTATATATATGAATTCGGGCCCTAGAAAATGAATTTTTTGGATGGAAAATAATTTCATTGTTTACTTTATATCCTGATTTGACGAAACAAATTATTTTCATGGAATCTGAAATATCTACTTTTTTGTTAATTATTTATTGACGAACAATCGATAAAAAAGACGATAGTGATTTATTATTGAGATAGGTTTGCAGTGTTTATGGTTTATATATAAACACTGCAAACCTATCAAAATAATCAATTAATATAGTCTTCTTTTATTGTTTATTTGTCAATAAACAATTAATAAAAAAGTAGATATTTAAAAGAAAATTTGTCTTTACACGGTTTGATTTCCCGAAGCAAAATTATCGACAGGTGTCGTTTTTTTTAACAATATTTAATTTTTTATAAAATAATTAATAGCAACATTTTTTCAAAAACTTTAGAAAATGCTCGCTTAATATTAATTATGAACATTTTGACGTATGATGTTTATTGTAGTAGTACCGCTTCACCTATTCTGTGTATGCTCATATCTTCAATATAATTCGATGCGAAATATTAAAATTTTAAGAACACTTAAATATGAAGGACAATCTATTTTGTGCTTCGAAATGCTAAATTGAATTACTGCCAAGCCAAAATTGGACCCCTTTTGGAAATTAAACAATACTGTTAAAAACCCATATGGCACTTTGCCTGCTGGTTGTGATTTTGGACGATGCATCTTCGAATTCTATTTTGTAATCGAATAAATGAACTTCCCGTATAAAACAAGAAATATTGTGTTTTTATATCTTTTTTTTAATTTTCGATAAATAAATTCCTGTAATGAATCCTCTCTAACAATTAAACGCTTTTTATTTTGAAAGCTTTTGTTTTCATACATCAGAAATATCTTTCTATGTCTTACGTTGTGGATACACTAGAGATAAATTCCGTTCATGAGAAAAGAGAAAAAACGAAACAATCGAAAAGAGATGGAAATAGATATTGTCTCCTTCCGAACTAAATCCAAAGACTTCATATTTTTTACTCCTAAAATTCAATTTGAGTTTGGTTTATAAAAAAAAGAGAGAGAGGGTGGAAGATAGGGGAGAGAGAATAAAAGAATGGGGAAAATAGAAACAGATCACATTTCAATGTGAACTAAATCCAAAGACTTCAATATTTCTGACTTCTCTGACTCTAATTGAGTTTCAGTTCATAATAAAAGAGTGAATGAGGGAGAGAAAAATGGAAGGATAGAAATAAACAATATCTCACGATGAACTAGATCCAAAGATTTCTGTATTTCTGACTCACACTGAGTTTCAGTTTATAAGTAAAAAGAAAGTAAGAAAGAGGGAGAGAGAGAAATGGAAAGATGGATATAGGCCATGTTTCAAGATGAGTTAGGTCCAATAACTCCCATATTTCTGACTCCTATGACTCACACTGAGTTTTAGCTTAAAAGGAAAAGAAAAGTGAGAGAAAGAGAGAGAGAGAGAATTTGAAGATAGAAATGAACCATATATCAGACAAACTAGATCCAACGACTTACACATTTCCTAATACTATGATTCAAATTGAATTTCAGTCCATAAGAAAACAGAAATGGAGAGAAAATTAAAAATGTGGAAATAGACCACATTTAAAGCTGAAATAGATCCAGTGACAACAGATTTTCAACTAGTATGACTAAAATTGAGCTCCTTTTTGTGTCAAAACAGGTGGCGTAGAAACTAACCCTCTTAGGTTAATCTTGCCACTACAACTTTACACCATAAAGTAGTAGAAGTTCTAAAATTCGACTTAAACGCATACATAAATATATCTGTGTTTTATGGAGAAAAGAGAGCTAAGGGTATGTTCCGCCAGGACTTATAGTTGCTCAGGTATCTGGACGTTCCTCACTTAGGGAAAAACAAAATTACGGATCAGAGAAAACAATAAGTCCATTCGTATTCAAACTCTGTTTGTTTTATCATGGTACAATAGCGGGTTAACATTATGATTTCACAAGGCTAGAAGATTTACAATTCAGCATATATTTAGAATATGTGTGACAAAAGTTAAGTTAATCTTTATTAGCCAAGAAATTCATAAACTACTATTATTATTATTATTTAATGTGCTACTTCTCTAAAATAAAAATATTTTTGGTCCAAATAGAAAAAGTGTCAGTTTTTGCAATGGCTTTGAAACAGCGTAAAGTCTCGTGAAAGGGAGACGGTTTTCCACTGCGCAGCGCTCTGAACAAAAGGTTTGAATAAAATATATGTTTCTCTTTTACAGCACACTAAATTAAAATAAAAATGCTGTTGTTTTAGAAAGTATCTTTATAAAGAAAATTTTCTTCTTGTTAACGATGTTCCATCTTAAATCTTCTTGATGTAAAATAAACAAAACAATAATAATAATAAAAGGAAAGATGAAAGATTTCATTTCATTTCAGCTGGCCATGGCCAGCTGGTGTTTATGGCTGGAAAAGATCCCAAGAAGTTAAAGGAGTCGTTTTCATTTTGGCAAAATGCCAAAGATGAGATCAAACGATCACAGTTATGTGAGGACAAGATATCGGCATTTTGATCGCCCGTTTCAAAATCGTTCTATATTATTATGACATAACAAGAATGTCGTCGTAAACATTTGATTGCATCTTGAAATATACTTTCCTGAAATAAAATAACAGTTAGGTTTCCTTGATCGGGAAACTTTCAAGATTTCTTTGATCAGATATATACTATGCAACGAAATATTATGGATTTGTGCATTAAGTTGTTTACTCCACTAGAATTTATTACAAAATTACTCGTAATAGGGATTAGTTTTTGAAGTAGTATTCTTAAAGAAAAATTCGAGGGATTTTATGATTATGTAAGGTATTATTACCCTTCACAGGGATAACGCAACAGCCAAATAATGGTTAGCACACAAAGTCACCAAAGAGAGTTTTTTGTGAGTTTTCGTGAGAGAATTTATTACACAATAATTTTCAGCACCCACGTATAAATAGCTCAAGTTAGAGGTTTTTGGTTTAAGGTGAAAAAAAAGACGCCGCCTTCATTCTGGATTCGAACTAGGGTATCTCTGTTGAATCTTGTTCGTTTTGGGGTCAAGACAGTCCGGGTTCAAAGGAGGGACTCTGTTTCGATGGGACGATTATGGTGGGATTATGGATGGGACGGAGTCTCTTTTTCTCTTTAAATAAAAAAAAGCTCTAGCTTGAGCTTCTACGTGAATGTCGAAAATTATTGTATAATAAATTCCCCCACGAAAACTCACAAAAAACTTTCCTTGGTGGCTTTGTGTGTTGACCATTATTTGGCAATTGTGTTATCCCTGAGAAGGGTAATAATATCTTACGTTATTAGTCTGCTATAACCATGTCTATAGCATATGTCTACTATAACTACGTCTATTCATTATGTCTAATATAACTATGTTGATACAATATAGCTAATATAATCGTGTCTATATACTGTCTAATCTATGACTAAACCGTCTAATGTGATAGCCACTAGTGCACCCACGGGGGTTACTGATTAACACTCCCTCAAGAGTCTAAAAAAGTGCATGAATTGTACCTGTCCAAAATAGAATCTATTATTTTGGATTAGAAAAATATCTTTATCTATACGCAAATTTTTAGTGCACGTTGGGTTCAGAACAAAGGATAAAGGGGGGAAGAGGGAGGGATTTAGCAGGTTTTTCATATGAAAATGCGGAAGCCTACGTGGAAGGGACATTTTTGGCCATTCCATTTTAATAGAAAATGCCGGCACCGCTTGTGTTTTAGGTGTAGATATTTTTTTAATCGTTGGGTGAAAATCTCTTGTTTTAGACACTGTGGCATTCTCTATAGGTTGTGTTTGTGTGATATGGATAAATCCAAGAAACAGATGATACGCACGGGACTTTTTTGTAAATCTCCGGTCCTAAATGTGGAAAAGCCTTCCAATATTAAGGGCTATTTTTCTCGCTGGCACATTTGAAAGATTCTGTTTTCAAAAGTTCCAGCAAGAATACTTTGGAATTTGAAATTCCAGTCTTAAAGCCAAGAACAGCGAACTGGTAGACTATGCGAAGCAGCCTTCCTGCAAACAGTAAGGAGGAATACTATGGTAGATGAGTATTTATTCCATTCCTCAATTTAGACAAAATTAAAAAAACAAAGATGTTTTACGTATATATCTCCTTTCTAATGCAACTGGCAGAAAAGAGGACAATATTGGTTGTATTTATTTTATATAAATCGAACACTACGCAGATTAAATCAAACAACAATATTAATCAACGTTTATTGGCGTAGTGATACCAGCGCCGATGTTATGGCGTGATTAGATGGTGAAACGTTCGAAAGAAAATAAATATTTCTGCGTTCGGTGGGACCTGAACCCACGACCTTCCACTTGCCGGGCGGATGCTCTACCCACTGAGCTACGAAGGACAATATATAATCTCTTTACGAACGTATATATACTGTTGCCAGTTATTTCGCAGAATGGTGTAGTACATAGACTACTATTTAAACCAAATTGCAAAGAGACTGGTATTAAATTGATCGAAATGCCCGTTGCAGCATATGTATTTATTTTATATAAATCGAACACTACGCAGATTAAATCAAACAACAATGTCAATCCATCAACGTTTATTGGCGTAGTGATACCAACACCGATGGTATGGCGTGATTAGATGGTGAAACGTTCGGAGGCTCTACCCACTGAGTGGGTAGAGCCTCCGCCCGGCAAGTGGAAGGTCGTGGGTTCAGGTCCCACCGAAGGCAGAAATATTTATTTTCTTTCGAACGTTTCACCATCTAATCACGCCATACCATCGGCGTTGGTATCACTACGCCAATAAACGTTGATTGTTTGACATTGTTGTTTGAATATTGGTTGTGTTACAAACCTCACAGATTTTTGTGACCTGATGATCTGAGCGCCAACGTTGGGGTGAACTAAATCTTTTTGGCATCAAAAGTTGACTTTGGCCACAGCCAAGCTAAAGAGTGCCATAGCAGCCATTCCAATAAGCAATAATAACTTATTCCCAGTCATAAGCGACTTCCTTAAAATAATGGCTACACTACCAGTTACAATTTGTATTCCAGAGAGATCTTTCTCAACTCTTAATGTATTCAAGACGTATCTGAGGAGTAGTAAACTGGCGAGGAAATAGTGAATGGACTGGTGCTGATGTACATTCATGATATTGTACAATTATCTACTGAGGAAATTCTAGATGATCTGGCTGAAAAGCCAAGGAAGTTTGAGATATGACTGAATTAATGCTTTAATATAACAAGAATTTGAAATAAACTTGCTACGTTCTGTATTTTAACCTAAAGGTTTCTGGTAGATTTATTTTGAGACAGTTTCTTTGGTTTTGAACCACGACAAGAAAAGTATTTTCAAATTCATCTACATAATCTTAACGCAGGAGATAGAGCTCTTAGTGCCTCAGCAAAATATAAATTGATCTTTCATTGACAACTTAAAAATATCTAAAAATGAAACACACAATCTAAAAATGAAATAAATATTTTCTGGTATAATTAATATTTTTGTAGGATAAGGTACTACTTTTAATCTACCTGTTTTTCAACACTTTGGATAATATACTTCAGGAGACATTTTTTTCCTCTTGAGAAGGAGGAGAGGGTTGAAAAATCTACCGCCAGGTCTGCTTTAACAGGTCCGACGAAACCCCCATCAGGAAAAAATTCTGTGTCCACCACTGCTTTAATTATATCAATACGTTTTATCTATCATAAATTCACATACCGTATATCAACTAAAGATTATGTCTACTATATAACATTAATCTACTATATATTATAGAAATCAACAACGTAAGTTTACCATTCACCAAGGGCGGATCTAGAAAGCTTTCAAGTGTAGGCGATTAGTTTCCGATTCCTATTTTTAGCCAAGTGACCATTCATTGTCATTTCATTTTTTATGATATAATCCCGACTAAAGTGGGGAGATCGCCCAATCACTCCCCCTTGGATCCGCCAGTGCCATTCACTATACATACTTTTAACATGAATTTATCACACATTGTTTAGTTTAAAACATAAATCCATCATACTCAGTATACTTTATGTACTGAGTTTACGATATTGCGTTATAAATCTATTATACACTGTATCATTGTTTTTCAAAGTGTGGTCCGCGGACTACTGGTGGTCCGTGATGGCTTATCAAGTAGTCCGCAGGGTCATTACTAAATTTTAGAAAAAAATGAACTAGAAATTGCAGGCGTCGCTAGAATTTAGGTTCGGGTGAGATTTAAGGAATTTCTCATAAATATTACTTGTTATAAACTTTATCTTTCGGTGTTTCGTGAAAGGTTTGAATCCTTTGAATATAACCATGCTCATGGGCGCCCACACAGGGGGGAAGAGAGGGGCTCGAGCCCCCTAGCCGTTCAAAAATTTGATTTCCCCGATTCCGATATGCATTTACTTTAAAAAAATTTAGTCACATTTTAAAATAAGGTACTTTTTAGCTCATTACTAATTGTCAAGCAGTATCAATTATTTTTGTAGCGTTTTGGTATCTTGTACATTCACTAAACTTCTCAACAGCTTTGAGAAAGAGGTAATAATTTTTCTCAGCCCCCCCTAGAAGTACTCTTAATGTTTCTCAGCTCCACCTAGAAGTATTCGTATAGGCGTCTATGCCCTCTGCATTGCTTATTATTATTTGATTAAATTGATGATGTCATTTTCATTGTAAATTTGATAAAATAAGATCGTAGCTGACACTCTTTTCATCAAATAGCATTACTCTAAAAATTATTTTGTTTCAGGTGGGTTTGGCAACCAACCCATGTTTTAAGAACATGGTCGGATATTTTAGCTATTTTCTTCTAAAACAGCTGCTGCTTTTTTAAAGTTAAAAAGAAGAGAGAAAGAGAGGGGGGAGATAGAGAGCGGAAAGAGAGAGAGAGAGAAGCAAGCTTCAAATTTACCATGGAAGGAGTTAAAAATAGTTGCAAATTATATTTCAAGGGATAGACAGATATCTCCTGACGGAGCTTTTATATATGTATATAAGCCTGCCAATAAATCACATTAATTGAGGATTACTTTTGTCATGTCTTTCCTTGGGAGAGACGCTATTGCGGGGGGGGGGAGTACAACGATGACTAAGTAGGGCTTAATATTATTAACCATAGTTGGCAACCTTAATTTCAGGCAATATACTTTTTTAAGGGGGGTGGAAGGAAATCCCCTCCATGGTCCGCGATAAATAAAGGAATTAATGCTTGAAGCGATACGTGAGTGACCAAAGTTTGAGAAACACTGCACTATATCATACACACTGCGTTTACACTATATTATATACCATATTATATGCAATATAAATCTACATTAAACTATAATCACTAAATTAACACTATATCACATATTATAGTCTTACTTAATACATATCTACTTCACAAAAATCCGTTAAAATGTTAATTTGCCATTTATTACCAGATAGATTTTACCGCAATGATGACAAGGTCTTTCGCAGTGAACGGTAATGAGATGTAGTGATTACTTTAATGTAGTGGCTCGATATTTTTTAGTATCGATTGTATCTTAATTAATTGAAGTATTTAAACATCGTTTTTTCCCCACATATTGCGAACTTCCTTGTTAACTCAACGAATTGGAAAGATTATATATGTAAGATATTATTACCCTCCGCAGGGATAACACAATTGCCAAATATGGTCAACACAAGAAAGCCTCCGGGGCGAGATTTTTGTGAGTTTTCGTGGGGGAATTTATTATACAATAATTTTTGCCACCCACGTATTAATTACAGCTCAAACTAGAGCTTTATTCGTGTAAATTCTCGCCCCGGAGGCTTTCTTGTGTTGACCATATTTGGCAATTGTGTTATCCCTGCGGAGGGTAATAATACCTTAACACCTTTACATACGGAGAAAGAGAGCGTTGTTTCCTGTCCTCATTCGTCTAGCGGTCCAAGACACTCCGGGCTAAACGGAGGGACCCTGGTTCGAATCCAGGATGGGGAAAGCGTCTCTTTTTCTCCAAAACGAATAAAGCTCTAGTTTGAGCTGTAATTAATACGTGGGTGGCAGAAATTATTGTATAAAGATTTAAATCATTTGTTATTGACAGGCTATCTGACAATAGCGGTTTTTAAGGGTGGGTCCACCCAAATATTTTGTTTTATTTTTTGTGAAAAGTAAAAAGTTTGAATGTTTATCAACATGTGAATTGAATATGCGTTTTTTAAATAATTGCAATAGAGCTGTTTTTAGACGCAATTTTTATACGGGGGGGGGTAGGTGTATATTTATATATATATTGTTATGTGAGGGTCAGAATATGTAATTTGTAAAACGTTTATTCCTTTGCGAGGACATTTCAAAAGTGTGGGAACAATTAAAAGGGTATATATAGATTGAAACGCTATCAGATTTCATCTTAACGCAAATACAAGCTGGACTAAGTTGAAAAAAATAACTCTGGATTTAAGTAAAAATTGTTATAAATGGCCAACACAACCAAAACTTGACTTTTCCTACCGACAAATGGGTGATAAGTAGGGCCCAGATTTCTATGCACTTGCATGCTTTCGCATATTTTTGCATATTTCGACTCTGTGTGCATGATTTTCTTATTTTGAACATTTCGGCATATTTTGAATATTTTGGCATATTTCTGCTAAGTGTGCATCAAATTTTCAAAAAGTGTGTATTTTTCTAACACTTGTAATTCAACCAATTGGATGAATACTATTTTTTTAAAAAAGACCTTTCTTTTATTAAATTCGTTTTTAAATACAAAAAGAATGCTACAGAATATGTTTCCACTATAAGTGATATAATTAGATAACATTAAAGTTGGAAAAAATAATTTTATGTGCCTTCACATTTCTGTGCCAATATTTGTCAATATCGCCGCAGATCTATTATTTTCCAAGTCAAGATCAAGTATAGTATATATATACATACCAAGAAAAGGATACAATTGATGAAATAAATTTCTGGACCAACATAATTGATGAATACAACTAATTCAATATGAACATACTATACCGACCAATATAATTGATGAATACAACTGACCAATATAATTGATGAATACAAATTGACCAATATAATTGATGAATACAAATTGACTAACATAATCATGATATACAAATTGACCAATATAATTGATGAATACAAATTGGACCAATATAATTGATGAATGGCCAAAATTAATCGAAGAGCAATTGATGAATACAAATTGACCAATATAATTGATGAATAAATTGACCAATATACACTGATGAATACAACACTGCTATAATATTTTTCTAGATCCAAGCCGTGGACGCTGGTGAGGCATTTCGATTTCAAAAAAGGTCAATTAAAAAGGTGGGTAGGAAATTCTTATTTTTGCTGGCTTTTGCCCCCATTTAACCCCTTACGTCCTTTTAATGTCCCTTTACGTCCCTACTGTCCCCGTCCTTAACGTCCTTGGACCCAAGCCATGCTTTATGCTACCCATATTTTCTAAACTATTATTTCCGCACATATTTCGCATTTGCCATGCCTGTATCCAGGGGATTTTTGGGTTCCTCCCCCAACCAAATTTTCTTTAATAGGACGGTTAGGAACTGCCGTGATTGTATCGGTTCATGCATGTATCTAAAAATTCTGAATCCTCCACGAAATTAAATTCAAGGCTGTGTCCTTGCATTTTGCGTGTATTTTTTGTATTAATTTGTGTATATCCAAGTGATCGTATCGGTAGGCGTAATATTTTTATGCATTTTGGCATATTACAATACTCTGTGAACATTTCATTGTTTCAATAAATTGTCATTTCATGCACTTCGGTTACCGCTGGTAGAGTAAGATTTCTATGCACTTGTGGTTATTTTCAAAGCATAATATTTTCGTGATAAATACAGATCATTTCCATAATACCTGATATGAAAGGCATGGATTGAGTACTCGGTTAAGAACGAAGAAATATTTTGTTCTGTTGGCCGCCATTTCTCATTACCAAAAAAAAAAAAAGCGATGTACTATTAGTAAATAAGGTGTACTGGGACTGGAAACAAATCTGGGAAAAAAGGGCCGGTGGGAAGAAGGGCACGGAAAAACTGGACTGGAAAAAGGGCCAGTGGAAAAAATGTCCGAGGAAAGAATGGCCGATCATAGAAAAAGGGGGCTTCCACAAATTTCGTAATTTTAATTGCAATTGAAATAACTGCAATGTTCACAGCTGCAACCCTCTTAAAACGATTATCATCAGGGACATATCGAGGGGTGCCTTTATCTCGGATGCTACTAAAGTCACATCTACCAAATTTTATAGACAGATAGTACACATGAGTGTCTTTATACATGACAACATATCAGAGGCGTATCGAAATGTGCCGCAGCTCCCCCCATTATTTATCTCGGCTGCTATTGAAGCCACATTTACCAAATTTAGGTACATTTCTGTATCAAATCTTACTGATTTGTGTAGTTATATTTTCATGATAGCAATATGCAAATCGAGTGGGTTTGATAAGGATGATTTGCTTTGATGTACCAACTAATTTCTATAGCTATTAAGTAATTTCCATTAATAATTATGCATTTCCTTGTAATCATCAAGCATGTTGGAAGAGGATGTGAAATAGTAACTTGTGGGAGTTCTTAATGAAATACGGTCAAAAGGAAACAGCTCGGATATTTGCGGGTGAAATAGCCATATCTTTCTGCTATAGTGTCAAAATTGATACCATAAAATATTTATATGAAACACGTGTTGGACGGGAAGAAGGGTCACACTGTCCAATCAGGAGTGACCACGTGAGCAATCTCGACAAACGAGATCATTGTAGGAAAAGCATTCGAGATGTCTAGACAAGGAGACATGGGAAGAGACAAGGAAATGGAATGGTACAGAAAAGTAGGACGCGCGAACGGACGTGTTGCGATTCCGTACCTCATACTATACGTTAGAACTCAGGCGTTGCGTCTACAGTGGGAAATTATCTATCACTGTATGTACCATTAACTTTGACGTCACCAATAAAATAGTATTTACTTCTGTACTACAATCGTTGTCCACTTTTCAGCGTCATCATTCTACATACGCAAGGTTACGAACCTATACGCCTTGCAAAAGAGTCTATTTCGCTCAGCTTGTAAACCGAGCTGGTGGCAGCATTTATTAACTACGACTACCCAGGTGGTCAGTCTAATACAAATATTGCGGCTATCATCAGATCAAATATAGACGCGAATATCACAATAGTAGTAGCGGTCTTAGCCATTACACGCTTCAATTAGAAAATTAAAGGCCATTCTCATACTTCTTTTTCCATAACTATTTTGCCATTGTCTATTTTATCCAACCCATTTTTTCCGCTTACCATGATTATCCAAATTGTATGATATACAATTTAACTGTTAAATGTTCTATTTTTATTGCCGTAAATCCATTTTTTTAACCTATTTTTTTCTATAATGAAGAAATGAGCTACAAAGGTACAGACATGAACATAAATATTCACATGGACCGTGCGAATGCTTGGGTTAATGTATGCAGAATGCAGTTAAACCTGTGTAAATCAATATAAGGGCTATATTTTTTTATTTCAGCCTCAGCTGAATGGAGATTTTCCACCATGAAGCGTGTTAAAATATAACCACGGGAAACATGGCTGGGAAATGCCTTCGTAACTTAGCCGTTATATCCATTGAGCGTCATTTCAGCAATGCCCTCATGATTAATCCTGACACAGTAATTGACAAATTTGCACCTCGAAAGGGATAACGACGTCAGTTTTCGTTGTAAATATTCATTAAATGAAAGAATATGTTGAAAGAAATAGCGAAAATAGAGATAAAGAGGATAATAAATAGTAGGGAATAGAAAGATAATAGGAGAGTGGAGAGTAGAGAGATGATAGGATAGTGGAGAGCAGAGATATAAGAGGATAGTAGAGATTGAAGAAAAAACAGAAATAGAGATAAAATTGCGAAGAAATATGAGAAAGTATTAATTGTGAATATTATTTTTTTCATCATTTCAGAGCCCAAATTAGTTATAAACTAAATATTAAACTAATAAATATTAAACTAAAATATTAAAACACAAGTTGATTCTGAAGCGTGTTATTTTTTTTATTAGGTATTGTATAGTAGACTTCGGAGTATAACCATGAGATATATGGTGTAATTCAAATATGTATTTAAGTATTTGTTTATGTAAAATAAATACCGAAAACTATTATGCATGTTAAAATAACATACGTTTTCTATCGGAGTGTTTCTCAATTGTCCCAGAGATAGATTCCTTATTCGGAGGTTTTCGTTCTTCAAAGGTGTCCGTTAATGGAAGTTTTATTTTATATTTGTTAAAGCTAATGTACGAAAATTGCGCCTCCATCTTTCGTGGCACCCACTGCGGACAGACTCTGTTTTTGCACGCCACTGAGATGAACCCCCCCCTTTCCCAGTTACCCCAATGAAGGCCCACCCATAAAAAAATTTCTGAAACCGCGCCTGCTATCTGATACATTTTTCTGGAATTTTTCTTCAGGGCGAAATGAACGGCGAAATGCAAACTCATTATCCGTTGGATATCGTATTCGAATTTGTGCAGCGGATTGTGATTCTAACATTTCTTCTAACACAAAATAGTGAGAGCACAATTTTTCCTTCGTAAGTAGCGGTGATTTGCCTCCTTGGTAAAATCTTTATCAATGCGCAGTTATTTATATAAATTACGTAGATGTTTCCATACAGACAGATAAATGGATGAAATGATGGGTGGGCAGGCAGGCCAGGTAATCAGTCAGTCGGTGAGATAGATGAAAGATTATATAGATTAGATGGATGGATGGATAACAGACAGACAGACAGACAGATAGATAGATAGATAGATAGATAGATAGATAGATAGATAGATAGATAGATAGATAGATAGATAGATAGATAGATAGATAGATAGATAGATATGGATGGATGGATAGATAGATAGATAGATAGATATCTGGTATACTTATTAATTATATGTGGGAAACGAGCAAAGACACAGGTTTTTCGTCTGTTTGACATAACACATATTTTAATTTTGCCTCCTATTTTTTGCATTGCTGTTTTTGGACATTCTTTTCTAAGTTTTTTTTTTTTAATTCATGTTCAGATTGAGTAAGAGAATGAAGGAATGGATAAATGAATAACGCGTCAATGTATAAATATTCTTCGTGTTATCATTCTGCCTTCACTTGACAAAGGGAGCAGTTGGCTCCCGAAACGTCGTGTTTTTAAACCTTACGCCAGTGTCGAAATAACTGTTTTTTATCAAATAGTGGTATGGAGTCTACTACAAATATCTGTTTTATATTCATTTCACTAAATCTCTTCTCACAACACGCATTATGCACTGGAATTGACAATTCAAAGTCACATACTATAGGTATAGTAGTGTACTTGCATTCGTGTATTCTCTTCAGCAGTACTGTACATTTTTGTAGCGTGTTACTTAGAGGCAACTGGAATTGAACGACAGGTACTTTTACTACGCGTTTTGTCTTCTTGACTTGGGTGTACACTATTTCTGTGAGTTTTGGCCGCAAATATGCAGCTCGGTGTTCCCAATAAAGGTACGTTCCATGCGGAGGACTGCACGACGACCTTTTACCTGACCGTAGCAGCCAACCATGCAGCCAGGTAATTTCGCCATCACCACCTTTCCAATTTTAGTTGTTTTTTTGGCAAATTGCTTAGCAGTTTTTTTTAGCCGAGTTTTGATTAACGCCACCTTTCGGCGAAACGGCTAGGACAGGTTAATCCCTGAATTTAACATATTTGTTCTTGCATTAAACCCTGGTAATTGATTACAGTCGATCTCGAACATATCATAATCCAAGGATGGCTGAAAATTTGACATTCTAATCATGACCGTCCACGAGATGTTTAATGGAGTGAAGAGGGAGAATTGCACCCAAAGGGTATTGTATTTTATACAAAAATGAACCCAAAAACTGAAATATTGCAATGAAATAAGGGATATTGAGGCTTTCATATTTAGGATAATAATTTTATTACTGTAAAAAAATTCAAAATTTCTGAGGCAAAGGCGGAGTAAATTTCAAAATTTCGGGATAATTAAAAAAAAATCATCCGGGTTTAATACTAATATTAAAAATTATATATGTATTAGTTTTGAAACAGTATACACAAAGAACCAGCAAGTCACTAAATATGAATTATACAGTAAGGCCTTTCTAAGGCCCACTTCAGGTAGTATCGAGCCCCATATATATATAAGTTGTTTTTCATTTACATACATGCCTGCGATAAAGTTTAATTGGTAAAGTAATTAGGCAATTAATAAGTAATTATGCACAACAAGTCATTACTGGCATTAAATATAATAGTATACATAATACATTTTATTGCTAAATAAAGTTATATAAATTACACCGCTATCTGTCGGCATGAAAATGAAGTAATATAAAAATATACCGACATTTTCCGACACTGTAAGTGTAGTAAGCCATAAAGACTGTGATTACTCACATAGAATGGATGAGCTATTTCATATAGCTTAGGGAAAAGGGTTTTCTGTTGAAAGCGTCATTAAAATTATTAAATATGAAAAATAATCCAAAAATAATAATAATAGAAATTAGACAATAATATGAAAAATCTAAAATCCCCAAATCTTTTGAAACCCTAAAATTGCCAAAATTGCTGAAAAAGCACTAGAATTTGAAAAAAGCATATCGGGAATTATCGCGATGTAATTACTGCCCTTCACATTTTGTTAAAGCACACATGGGTATGACATGAATGCTATGATTGATGAGCTCGATGAATAGGCTCGTAAGGGGTTTCGAAACTTAGACGTAATACCTTAAATCTCGCTGTAACCAGATTCGACTGTAGTCTGAAATGGTAATACTTGATATTTAATTAATGCACGGTTTTGCTACAAACTTAAAAAAAGAATCTTATGTTTATAAATGAAAAACTATCCTTATTATTATTACTAAAATGGATTTGCGTTTTCACGAACTATCGCGTTGGACCCGGAAAATATCCCATAGAACTAATATTACTTTCCGCTGCGATTTATGAAATAAAATTACGCATTATCACTTTTTTTTTTATGAACTCAATTTCCGCACTTTCCTTTCTCTGATGTCTTTCGGATGTCGAAAATTCAAGCAGAAAAGACGTGGAATTTCTCTAAACTGGTTGAATTCCGGGTCACCCAAATTTTAAAAGAGGAGGGGAATTCGCTTTCGATTCCTTATTAGTTGATAGATTTATGAAGAGCAGTACCTTAGCCTGTTAACTGGGTATGACGACATTTTTCGTCATACCAGGAAGACTACCAAAATGCGAATAACGACATTTTTCGTCATTAAAATTAACCGTATTATGTTGAACGCATTACGTTTTATGTAGTTCTTATATATTTAATCCTAGCGTGATGGTGTGATGACATTACTTATCACTGTGAAAAAAAGTCCCCAGTGTGAAACGAGTTTCACAAAATTTTATTCCCCGGTTAACAGGTTAATTTAACATTAAGGAAAAAAAACAATTGGCGTTGATTTGTTGCCTCATTTAAAGAATGGTGACACGGAGCTAGACAAAGCTAGATTTGATATACATATTTTGAATTAGGAGGTAAAAGCATGTTGGAGTTTCGATATCAGAATTTGGCCGATGAATTGCGGTGTTTTCAATTTTTATTATTATGAATAAATTAAATCTATTCGCTCAACCCTGTCTTAACTTCGGCTATCATTAATAAAAGAAACATAATTATATAGAGAAGGCCTATATGTTGCCAATAGTATAGTTTTGTCTAAGAAGAAAAGTATTTACAAACGAATTTTAAACTCTCTTTGTAAACAGAATTCTATTCTTTGGCTTTCTTTTGATATCGTTTCCATTTAATTATATTAATATATAATTAACCATAATTTATATTCCTTTTAATTAATATATAATTAATCCTAATTTGATCTATGTGTTTCTTTTAATGATTTGGTAGAATTCTTGGACATGTACTTTTATTTTAATCTTTGCTATGTTACTTACAGGGTTTATTGAAAATTATATATATACTAGTTTTTTTTAATTTATTTGGTAATATTTATATATACTAAAGGAGTATTGTGCCACCTGTTCCTCTTTCAGGGGGTGGGAACTAGTGATGAGACGAGCTCAGCCTGAGCCCTCACCCGAAATGGGCTCGGGTTCTGTATTTCCTATAGTTTTCGGGCTCGGGTTCTATATTTCCTATTGTTTTCGAGCTTGGGTTCCACATTTCCTATTGTTTTCGGGCTCGGGTTCTGTATTTCCTATTGTTTTCGGACTCGGGTTCTGTATTTCCTATTGTTTTCGGGCTCGGGTTCTATATTTAATATTGTTTTCGGGCTCGGGTTCTGTATGTGCTATTGTTTTAGAGCTCGGGCGTGCTCAGGCTCATCAGATGGATACAAGTGAAGCTGAAAGCTGACTTTTCAATCTTGAAATTCTCCAAGGAATACAATTATATGATTCGTTTTCGAGGATTGTAGAAATACGTGTGTATGAAAATTCAAAGGAAATTAAATGGTGTAGTTTAGCAAATTTTTTAAAATGTAAATCGTACGTTAGGGAGTTAAAGTTCAATTTTAAGTATAGGGCTCGGGTGCTCAAATTTCCACAAAGTATTTTGGGCTCGTGCTAGCTCGAACCTCGAAACGTGAGTCCGGACTTATCTTTAGTGGGAGCATGTTGGGCACATAGTTCCTTTTCTCCTATCTCCATATCTGCATACTGTGTAAAGATTGCTATATGTCTTTATATTATGAATATTATTTGCAAAGTGAATAAAAGAATTGTTGTTAGTAGTAGCTTTAGTATTACTTGAGAATTTTCGATTCCATGAAGAGGCCCTGCGTTGGTGCAGTGGTAACGCGTCCTCTCAGCGAACTGTTATCACGGGTTCGACTCCCAATAGTGCTAAGAAAAGAACTTTTACCGGGTGACTGCTTATTGTAGACCGGAGGTTGGTTCCATAGGATATAAGATGTTCAAATTCCTCGTAAAAGTAGAGTTCCTTTCGCGGCATGATCCTTGCTATCCTTGTGCCCTACAACTCACAAACAAATTCCACTAACTTTTTAAGGTCCCTAGGCAGTGGCGCCCATATCAGTAGTTCAAGGGGGGGGAGTTGAAAAAATCATTAACCCCTTCTCTCAAGGCTGCCAAACATTTTAATGATGATTAAATCATCAAAATGTTGTTAAAAATGTACAAAGCATTAAAATACTACAAAAATAATTGATACTGCTTGACAATTAGCAATGAGTTAAGAAGTATCTCAATTTAAAATGTAACGGTAAAACATTTCAAAGTAAATGCATAGCAGAAACGGGCAAATCAAATTTTTAAAATATGGGGGCAGCCCCCTTGCCCCTATATGGGCGCCCACGTCCATAGGGTCCCATAAAAAAACGAATCTACTCAATGAGGTTTTGATATACACGATTGGAGATGACCACCTGTTTATAAATGAAAATTATTATTATTACTATTATTACCATTTGTTATAAGTTACAATTTCTCTCTCTTATTTCTTTATTAGCCCCCTTATGCTTATTCAATATAAGCATAGGCGTACGCAGGAAATTCGCAAGGAGTTATAGGCTCAATGGGGGTTTACAGAGCTACAACTCACATATTCCTATGTTAAATATACAAAATTTCATTGCAATGGGGGGTTACAACCCCCATCAACATCCCTTGCGTACGCCAATGATTGTAAGTGGTACATGAATTGAATATTGCTGCTTTATATATCGGATATTAGTAGAATGATTCATGAAGGTTAGGTGGTATAGCAATAAATAAATGACCGCAGAAAAAAGTTCATTTCGTAAGTGCGCCATCATGTTAACATGGCTGACTCTGAAATAAATTGAGGTCGTGGTCGCAAATAACCCTTTTGTTTTCTATTTAAGGATAAACGTTTTTCGTTGCTTTTGCCCGAACTCCCGTTCGAGACAATGTGACACCGCTTATGTAAATTGACTTGCTTATGTTCCCTGAAAAAATTACTAGAGTTCATATAGATTACACTGGTGGTAATACTGAGCGGCAAGTTATCATTTACCAAGTAAACTTTTTGTAAATACACCCTTAGCGAATTGTTATTAAAAATAATATTAAATGCAATTTTTCCGAAAAACCATTTTGTAAACGTAACCAGTATTTGATACAATGACTCGTTGGAAATAAAAGAATTTTTGGAAACATGGTAAGACACGATTCTACTTACCTTGATTAGCGGTCCAGTGCTTTAACCATTAAGCTACAAGTGACCTGCCATTCCTCTTCCTGCCGTCTTCCATTTTCCGAGAATAACCGGTTCATCGTGAAAGCTTAAACATACTCCCAGGCAGAGAAATGACGGGCCGCCTGTATCTTAATGGTTATAGCACGTGGTCGACTATCAAGAGATGCGGGATCGTATCCTAACTCATTTCCCAAAAATTCCCTTTCTTTCTGCGAGTCGTTGTACCATAATGTCCATACATTCATGGTTAAGATGGAAGGAAAAAAATTGTTTGTAACTGCTGTTTGCTTGTATATCTTAATGTAATGGTACTGTATTTTGTTATGCTATGCTAATAACGCTGGTTATATACATAGATATATATTCCAGAAGTAGTACTTAACGCTCATCATTGTTCTTTTAACGATCCATAGTGATTTTCTCAGCTAACATAGGTTCGGATTCCTCGGAAAAATATAGGTCCCCTCGTGGAGGATTATTATCACCTGTTCTTAACCCAATATAAACGCACACAAGCAATCTATTTATGCTTCATTATGAGTCGACGAGAGTGGGGGGGGCAGCAGAGGCTGAAGCCCGGGGGGGGGGCAGATAAGCCTAGAGGCCAGCGCTGCCAAGGACCTACGCTGTGTGGGGAGTCGACCAAGTGAAGGAGTTATGGGGCCGGTTCTGAGATTGGGGGCCCACGATGGCTCTCGGCGCCCCTGTATATATATATATATATTATGTACAGGTATTTTTCATCCCTTTCCATACAGCCATTGGTTCAACCGGAATCAATATTTTGGTAATTATAGCATCCAGTCCAACTCTAGACTTATAGCATTCATTGCTAATTTTCGTTTTCCTACGGGGATATATTTTTTTAGGAAGGGCTCAACTATCTCCAGCGCCCCCTAGATACGCCAATGCACGCATCAAACTATTCGGGATTCAATTTTAAAATTAATTTTTTGTTCAGTTAGCATTGGACGTAATTAAGGCGTACTAAAAATTTACAGAAAAAAGGTATTTGAGCAACTGGGTCTGTAGAGTATGCCGCCTGAACTATCCATTGTTTGACGTGTAACTGAAGTTCCTGAAAATGGTAGATCGTTAAATATTTACTGTCTAGAGAAAGGTGAGTTCTATCTGCTAATAGAAAGATTCGCGGTGGAAACGTATCAAGGTGGAAGAAGTACGACTAACTGTGGAGGATGTAAAGAAAAAAAAACACTCGGATGGATCGGGAGTTTGAGCATGAAATCTAAAACCCTGTTATAAAAGGGATCTATCTTTTCGCCCGATCTCCCGTGGCAGAAAAACGAAGATGCTGCCAGCTGCAACAATTCCCTTCGGTAACAATAAAAGCCTGAAATAAGGAAATCACGGTTTCCGCCTCTCCGAGGAGACTGATATGAAATAACAACAAATAAAACATATCTTTGGGGCAAATCCATGCACGCTGAATTTCCATTCTTCGTTTCGTTAACGCACAATTGAAATCATATGTGCAGAGCATTTAAACCTAAAGGCCTAACAACCCCAAGCTTTTCGTGGATTTTCGTTTAGAAGGTTTGGCTGGAATGTTTATGGGCCTCTTTCGCCAATCTTAAGCGAGACCGTGCCAAAGGTGTGACAGTCGAGGCAGTTGGCACAGGTTAAAAGCATAAAGAGGCACCAAATGAGAGTAGATACTGCTACTCTAGGCAATTTTTCATATGCTAGAATCCTAAAAGTAATCTCTATATATAATTAATAATTATATTTAGAGATATATAATTAATAATTATATTTAGAGATATATAATTAACGCTAGACAGCATAGGTGGGAAAATAAAACTTGCCAGGATAGGTGAGGTACAAAGAAGCTTTAATCTTTAATGAATTGACCAACGCGCAAATTGAACATTACTTATACAAATATTCATTAAACGTATGAAAATGTGTCTTTCTTTTAAGTGTTATACCTTTTTCTCTTGTCACTGACAACTTACAGTCCACTTTTTAGTCATCGGGCTGACATTATAAGCATAGCATGACAACAGTTTATTGGCGCAATGAGGTATTGTATATACCACCTCTACTGTCTAGGGTTAATAAATTTTTCAATAGAGCGCTATTTTATATCGTTTCCTCAGACACAAACCTTTCTCTGCAGGGCTCTAATCCTTGACAAGTAAAGGAGCAAATGCTTTTGAATTTTGGGGCTTTTTGACACGACTAATCATTTCATTCAACAGCAAAGAAGACGATTTTGAAACAAAGATTAGCAAGCCATAATGTTTTAGATGTAATCGTGAATAATTTAAATTCTGATC
>QLNU02015359.1:38767595-38781902 GCA_006491805.2 Dysdera silvatica | reverse complement strand
GCACTGCTCACTGTAGTCCGGGGTTTGGTTCCCTGGGCCTTAAGAGGTTCGGATTCCTCGGAAAATAGTAGGTCCCGGCGCAGCATGACCACTGTAGTCTTTGAGCCGTAAAACCAAAAAGCAACCAACCAACCAACTTTTCTTATTCTAATCTCTGACAGACGTCGTTCCCTAACTTCTTATATTTGAATGTTCTAGTTTCTTCAACGTTGTAAATCTAGATTCATCGGATTGCAGGTTCTTTCTCCTAGTTTGCAGAGCTGAATTTTGTGGGTAATTTGAAAATAGTATCTGTTTTGAAAGTGTTTGGTATTCGGAATTTGATACAATTTTTCTACAAAACAACATGATCAAGTATTTGGTTTTATTTATAATGAAGTTACCGTAAATTTGGTTATTAATTAAATAAATTATTCACCAGTTAACTAAGTTAGTCATTAATTTAAACAATTCATTCATTAGTTGTATAATTCATTAATCAAGTAATTTATTCGGTGAGTTGAAATGATTTCATCAACAATTAAATAGTCTATAGATATCACAGAAATAATTTGGTCATTAATTAATCTAGTTATCAATGAAATAATTTGATTATTAATTAACTAACCTAATCATCGAAGTAAAACCAATTATTAATTAAATAAGCTAATTATCAGAGGAAAATAATTTCCTCGTAGCCTATCTATCATAACTGATTGACAAAAATACATGTACATAAAAATAAAACGGTAATTTTAGCGCCAGTAAGTGCTAGGTAAACAATATGTAATATTTTTGCTCATTTATCTGCCTGCCCCTTGTCACAATTCAATTCCTTATTATTCTGAGATTAGAATTAGAATTCCAACAGCTTTTAAGAAGCTAGAAAACATACTACACACTCTATAATATAATTAAAACATTAAACAATGAGCAAATACAATACTCAAAATATTAAATTACCCCCATACAACACAGATAAATTAATTAATTACAATAATTAAAATATTAAATTAATTAAATACAATAATTAAGATATTAAATTAATTAAATACAATAAAATATTGAATTAATAAAAATAAAATGAGCCAAAATTAATAAAATAAAAATATTAAATTAACAAAATAAAATACAAATTAATAAAATAAACATAAAATAAATAAAAGTAAAATATTAAATGAATTTAACAAAACAAAAATATTAAATTAATAAAATAAAAATATTAAATTTAATAAAATAAAATATTAAATTAATAAAATAAAATATTAAATTACTCAAATACAATAATTAAACGTGTACAGAAGCGATTATTTCGTATAAAGCTTTTTATAAAGCGCCTATTTAGTTTAAAGATTTTCATAGTTTGTCCAGAAATTGCCAGTGCCACTAAGAGCCATTTAATCAACGTAGACCACGGAACCTGACAGCTTGAGGTTATCATTGCCAGATTATCTGGCAGTAAACGTTCACATTAAAACTAGTTACCTTAGCTCCTGAGCCTAATTAATTAAACGGTACATTCTGACATAACGTCATTAGCGCAAGTCTTACAGTCGCTCTCCTCTTTCCCCCTAATCAATTTCCCATCAACGCGAAAACATCTTTCAAATCACACAGTGCATTATTTAATTAATTTTTATTTGTCTATAGAGAACTATTTAATTTAAAAATATAGATCTATATTCTTATAATATCTATACTCTATGAAAAGAGAGAAGATATAAGAATATAGATTAGTGAATATAAATTTAAGAACAATTTTAGAACCATGTGGAGAAATTAATACGATATATAATGTATATCCATGTTTAGATAAATTGGGTCAAATTAAAATATGGATCTTTAAAACATATGAAATTATTGATGTTGGAATATTAAATGTATATTTATATAACACTATGTTACTGTTACCCTCATATATAATTTTCATCTTATTTATTTGGAAATAATGGAACATTTTATGACACTTATGCCATTTGTGTTCTATTGCATATATGTGTGCAGACCAGTTGAACGATGGAGCTAGATGTATAAAGACATGTTTTGTGTTGATCACAGTTTCTACTATTTTGTTTATTATTAAAACTTGTTACTCTGTGTATGCTTTCATTTAACACAACAGTTGATAACTTACCTCGATAAAGGTGATTCATCAGCACATTATCATCACATTCAATCATTATTTATTTATTGATGGATGAAAGAATCTCTCTCCAAATGCTTTCCACACGTCTGTTCTGAGCAATTTATTTCCAATTCACCTCAATCGGTTGTCTTATTTCATACACCCATCTAGTCTAACACCACATTTCTTATATTTTTCATGGTCTTTCGTAATCCATTTGAGAATTTTAGATGTCCATCGTTGGTAAGTTCTTTTTTTCTCGATATGCTTATACCACTGCCATTACTGTTTTTTTTACTTTAGTGAGGATGTCCTCTGTCTTTCTTTGCTTTCTCACCTAAATATTTCTTTTTGGACTCTCCTAGTTATTCCAAGAAATATATATATATATATTAATATATGTTATTAAATAATATAAATAACAGCCCCTTTCTGACAGATACGTTTTTATAAATATTAAATTTAAATTTTATATGCAAATGCATTTTTGTTCAAATATATTCTATTTTTAAAAATAAAATATAGTGATGCTATGCAGATGAAAATTTTTCATATCTATTCTAGAAAAATTTACGCGGAATATGGATTAACGTATTTTTTTTTAACAAAATCTCATTTTCATTCAAAACGTTTTTGAGGTTCTGAGAGCCATTCAGAAAGATTTCAATAGCCAAAAATTCTTTTCCAAAACGTCATTTGCAAGATTCAGCTGCGCATTAACAGAACAATTATCTTGCATCCCTGGGGGTACACCTTTCTTCAAATCGGGAAAGGACAGAATAATGAACCCGAAGTTACTTTTCAAAAGCTATCAATTCCACATGAGGACATTCCCACGAGTTGACGTAAGAGATAAAGTTTGATTTTTGGTATTTAACGACCATTCTATTAACAACATTTTAAGCGAACTAATATGTCCTCAATATTTAAACTTAGAAGATAATATTATTATGAACATTTTTGCTTTTATAAATTTTTTACAGTAAGCTCATATTCTCTTAATTGTGGTTTTATCTCTTTTTCTTTCCTTTTTATTTTAGTATGCAAACAAGGGAGAACAATAATAGTATATACATTTATTTGCATATATATGTGTCATACTTTTATTTTCAAAATAATCATACGTACAGTTTTATATATATATATATACACATAAACTAAAACCTTTCTTCAAAAATATTATACGGACCGAGAAAAATTATCATTGTAGAGGGATATATTGTTATATCGTATATCGTTTTTGGGAGGTTTTACTGTATATATATATATATATACAGGGTGTTCAGTAATCCTCGGATAATAAGTACACAGCGGTATTCCTGGGACAATTTTGAGATATAAAAGTGGCCTTCATTTTGGTGACAGGTCAAGACTTTTTGTGATAATCGCCAAAAAACGTCCGACCAATGAGCCAGCTGTCTGCATCTGTTAACACCTTCGCTGGTTAGTTTAAGACGAATTACAGAAAACTTGTTTCTGTATGGGAGTAGCGTAAAATACTAGGTACTTTATTTTATAATTTTATTTCAAAAGCGAAACGTATCCGCAGTTTTTTTTTCAACCAATTGTAAAGATTTTACTTAGAAATAGGCGGTGGATTTGTTGGACGGTTATGATACTAAATCACTAACCCTGACATGACCGTAATAATGGTGCACCGTATTCCGGGGTTTGATTCCTCAGCAGCAGTGATTCAAATTTTTAGAGAAAATGAAGACTCGTCATAGCATGATCTTTGTTTATCTTACGTTGTTAAGATTTATAAAAAAATTGCTTGGCACAAAATATATACTAAACGATATTTGGACAGTTCGCAGCTGTCCTGTAAAAGTGGAATTGTTCAAGTATACACACATACACACACACACATATATATATATATATATATATAATTTTGTTATATATCTCTCTATCTGTTCGTAAATTTTATTAATGAATGTAAATATTGAAAGCGATAATAAAAATTAAGAATAGATACAGTAATGAAGATAGAAGCAGTGAGATTATGAGGATGAAAGTTATGACACGAATTAACAGAAAATTATTTCATGGTATACTGACCACTGTATTTGCATATATGTATATTTAATATGTATGAACATATCATTCAAGACTAATTAGAGATACAGGGCGTTTCCACATTGATTTGAAATTTGACAAATATGTTTTGCAAATATGGTTCAGTAACCTCGGAAGAGTTCTGAAAAAAGTTTGTCGTCTGGACGTAATCGCGTGCAGGAAGAATTTTGAAATTTGGCGGCGGTTCAACTTGGTATTGATTATAATGTCCTTCTCCTTGCGCCATGATAAAGTGCTTATGAAATGTATTTCAAAATGAAGACAATTCATTGGATCGTTAGAAAGCCATTCAAGGATATTACATATAGGTAGATTTACAATCACTCTTATATTTTCTGCAGTTTGTGATGTGTAAAACAATCAGAGGCGTACGCAGCAAGTTTATAAAGGGGTTACAGAGATAAAACTCTATATATATTCATATGTATAGATATAAAATTGCATCGCGATGGGGGGGTCTATGCTCCCATAAACTACCCTCACTTATGCACGCCAGTAGATACAATCTTTTTACATGGATATTCCTCTGACTTTTAAGAAACTTTATTGATTTCGTAAATATGGATTTTTGTGGAATCGTTTGAAAACAATCTAATTGGCGAAATGTTTTAGGGAATATATATTTCATTTTTAAGAGGAACTTCTTACGCAAATAAGCCGGAGTATGGAGGAATAGTTTATATTTTCTGTCCCATTTCAAGTCTTGTAAAATTTTGAATAATCAGAAAATATATGCGCTCAATAGAATTAATAGTCTTGGTGTGAAAACAAATCAGCTGCAATTTATTTTGCCGAAAATGATTTGCCTGTTAGATTAAACTCTACAAAATGCTGAGAATCTGTTAGTTTTAATCTTAGATATCTGAGAAATTAACGAATTGTTTTCCATTACCAAAAGAATTGCCGCAGCGGAGTCCAGGCGCAAAACCCAGACAGCTTCACAATTGACTAAGCTTTGCACTAAAACAGATGGCGTTAATTCTACTGTTAGTTTAGGGTTGGTCAACATTGTTTCTTTGATAATTAGTTAAAAGAGTTTAACAGTCAAGAGTTCTTATCGGTTACTGTTAGTTAATAGTTGGACTGTTGGTTTAAACTTTGCAAGATTTTCGGTCCATTAACAGAACCGTAGCCAGGCTGGGGCTATAGGGTGCTGATCCCCCCCTCAAAGAAATGTAGTCAGCCCCCCTGAAAAATATTTTTTTCTCAAAATCAAATATTGTAGAATTTTCTTTTAAATTTTTTGTTTTGTATAAAATTGTACATGAAAATGGAAATTGTTCTTTGAGGTTAAAAATATATTCAAAATATATTTCTACGGCAGATTTTGTGTACATAATGTATTTTACAGAAGTTTGTATCTTTATCTACTCGATAATGAAGATGAAGGAAATATTATAAATTTTATCATACCTTTAAAAATTTTCAATGCAAAATTTTCGACAAGAAATTTATTCATTAATGTTAAATATATTAGTCTACTTAGATATTTAGTATTATTAAATGTACGAGCATTATTCAAATACACAAAATCATTAAAGAATTTTAAGCCTCTTGTAGCTTTTTCAGCTGCCTTGTAACTTTCAGAGCCCTCTCCCACCCGTAACAAGCGTCTAGCTACTTACCTGTTTACCAGTCGTTGGTCATTAAAGGAACACGTGTATTGTAAAACAGAGAGAGGAAATTATGGGTGTATGGAAAATGATTTGAAGGCAGTGGAAATGAACATATATATGCCTTTAGATAATGACACCATCAATGAGAACATGAGTGTTGTGGTAATATGCACACCAATCCGGACCAAGCAGAATAAATCACGTACAATTGTGACAACCTTTAAAACGTTAATTTGAATATGTGTAACTATCACGTTTTTAGGTATGGGAAGTGAATGTAGCAAAATATAATATCACTACTTATGTCACACTATAGTAAACAGTTCAGTTTCAGGAAAAGTGTGGCTGCACTTTTTGTAGCAGACAAAAGATTATACAATGATCATGCACTCCTTATTAAGAAAATAAGATCGATTGTTTTTTTTTTCTGGCAAATGAATTCAAATATTATAAATATACCGTCATATTATAATGGACTCTCCTCATTCCCGTATCCAGAGGGGGGATTTTAGGGACCGGTCCCCCCCCCGAAATTAAATTTTTAATGGGATTTGTGTACGGCCTTACATGCTATGATTGTATCAATACATGCTGTAAAAATTCTTGAACCCCTGAAATTATATCCTGGCTACGGCCTTGACTCAGTTGTGGACTAAACTTTCTGACAAATGAATGCGAACCAAAATATAAGGAATATACTGACATGTTATAATGGACTCTCTTGTGGACTAAACTTTCTGACAAATGAATGCGAACCAAAATATAAGGAATATACTGACATGTTATAATGGACTTTCTTGTGGACTAAACTTTCTGACAAATGAATGCGAACTAAATATGACAAATATACTGCCTAATTAATATAATGCATTCTTTTGTGGACCAGAAATATCATTGGACGAAATAGACGAGGAACAGAAATATTATTGCACAAATTGACGACGAGGTTGTTGAAGTTAAAATGCTTTAAAATATTTAACTATTTTTTCAATTTTATTATTCTTCATTATAATACTACATTTTGAGGCACTTGAGCATTGAATTTTATTTTTTCGAGCTAACAAAAACATTTACATTTAATATTTAAAAAAAAAGTCATTACAATAAAATTTGACTAAAAACTATACTTAATAGAGAGATTTATATATTCCAATTGTTTTGCTTACTTTTTTTGCATAATATACTTGGAGGACAATTTTTATTTTAATATAGTGTAAAAGTATAAATAATGGAGCTAATCAATTTTCGTACCTTCTCCAATTTTTCATCAAATTTACATAGTCATAGAGCGGGAAGAATGATTGGTAAAACTGACATAATAAATTTAGTTTAATTATTAACTTCAGATGAATTAAAAATTAGAAATTACCAATTAATACAAATTAGTTTATTGATAGTCATTGAAAGTTAAAAGAGGCCAAAAGTCATAATAGTTCATAATAGTCAACAGTTCATTGGTCGTTAATAATGACCATTTATAAAAAAAAATAGCTATGTAAAGAAAAGTTTTTTTTTTCCTGAAAGTTATAAATTGTCCCTGAGTATTACAATAAATGTCATTTAACCTCTGGCTTTGAAATTATGGATAGTGCAAAAATATATGTTGAAGAAATGTAATAATTCCACCGAATACAAATAATATTTATTAATACTTTAAATGTTCAGAATAGTTAGTTAAGACGCCAAAAAAATAAATAATTAAATACAACGTTAAAAGAATTTAGTACGCCTTTTTAGCGGAGCCTCCGAAAATTACGTGTGCACACGTCGATGGTAAATTGAAGACTGATTTGATTTTAGAATTCAGAAAACAATTACAGACACTGTTGCCAAATATAGAAAGTGAAATTATAATTATACAAAATATATGTTGCCAGATGCGGAAAGTGGAATTATGTACCTTTGGAAAACACCGTATAAAAATGAAGCAATTTGGCATTTTGCCAATTTTAGAAATTGTACTTTTAAGTCTTTTCTTGCGTTTCTAAGTGGCAACAGTTAAAAAAGCCTGCAAAGCGAACTAGAATTTCTATTGTGGAAGCCCACAATATAATAAATCGTATTTAAGGTACATACATCTAAAAAGCCAATAAAATATGTGATGCAATTCCATAAGAGGTGTAAATGTGTTACCGTACGGTAGTGTATTAATTTTGTTTCACATCAGCAGGATTGCGCGAGCTGCGTCAGCAGTAAATCCAATCAAGATGTTGAATAGTTGGAAATGGATAACGTAAAATTATATTTTTTGGATATTCTATCACTCTATAAGAGCGAATATCACAGGTTTGCAAATTTAATGCATACTTTTATCAAATTTTGATAATAAAGTTTTAGCTACTAAATCATTTCCGCGATATCGAAATTCAAATAAAATAATTGTAAACAGATTAAACAGGGAAGTTTCTAAGTAATGCATCACTAATTCAGGAAATGTTTAGAACATAATTTTCATAATTACAAACATGCTTCCTAGAATATAATACCTTTACACACAACTGAAATATTCCATGGCAACGGTATTAGGTACGTTTGCATTCATGATTAGTGGAAGTTGGTTTATTCGTTGGGAGGAGGAAGGTGCGAACCACAAAAGTCGCGTGAGGAAGGCCATTGCAAGAGAAGATTGGATTTACCACGTGACTAAGCCTGTTTAATATGTCAGCCAAAGCCGATAAGAATAAGAGAAAGAGGTGCTCTCTATTCTCTGAGATAAGTAAACCTTCAACAACTCGTTTCTGTGTTGGAAGTTCTCAGTTCAATTCGTTAGACCTTTGCTGCAATGTAATATAGCTACTATTATATATTCAAAGCTATATTTTCTGTAAGAAGTTCCACGATCCAGTTCAAAAAATATAATTTCTGGCCACACACACACAGAGATACACAGAAACACACACACACAGATGCACAGAAACACACACACACGGATACACAGAAACACACACAGATACAAAGAAACACACACAGATACAAAGAAACACACACAGATACAAAGAAACACACACAGATACAAAGAAACACACACACAGAGATACACAGAAACACACATAGATACACAGAAACACGCACACAGATACACAATTCCTTGAAAAAACTTATTAATCAAATATTAAGTGAAAAGACTTTTAGGAAAATTATCGTTTCTTCATCTTTTGGAAAATTTAAGACAGTTTAACCTCACACTGGGTCTTTCAATTATTGTCATTAGTTTGTTAAGGAAGTTTTTTACAAAAACGATTATGAAGATAGTAAAAATAGGAATAATTTAATCAGTGCAAACGCTGTGAAATGAGAGGAAGTTATTAATGAGAGGATAGATAAATGAGAGGAAGATCTTTAGTGGTGTGAGTTATTAAAAGTTTTGGATCGATAACTTTTAATTACGCCTTTAGTAAATGATCTTATTTTTACATGCATACAGCTTGTCAAAAATTATTGTACGAAATGAATTCGCCATAACGCGGGTCCTGCAAAATTTGACAAAAAATCGGTGTAAAATTCTAAAGCACCTTGAATAATAGACCTTTCCATAGGTGCTATAATTTTATACACTCTTTATCGAACAATTATACGCGCAAAAGTTTACGTCTTAGCGTAGATGCAAGAGTTACGCTGACAAAGAATAGACGGTACTAAATTTCATACAGAGCAGATTTACTTAAATCACTACACATGTTACCTTCTTTAAAAATGACTGATACGAAGATAAATTCTTAAGCTAAAGAAAATCTAGGATTTTGCTATAACAATGAATGGTACAAAGATCTAAAGCTAAAGAAAATCTAGAATTTTGCTATAAAAATGAATGATACGGAATATAAATTCTAAAGCTAAAGAAAACCTAGAATTTTGCTATAAAAACGATAAAATCTAGAATTTGCTATCAAAATGAATGATACAAAGATCATTTCTAAGCTAAAGAAAATCTTGAATTTTGCTATAAAAATAAATTATACACAGATAAATTCTAAAGCTAAAGAAAATCTTGAATTTTGCTATAAAAATAAATTATACACAGATAAATTCTAAAGCTAAAGAAAATATAGGATTTTGCTACAAAAATGATTGGCTATTTTTGCTATTTAACAAATTTCTACTTTCTCCCTAATACGAGAAATTATAAGAATTTTATAGGAAAATTCAAAATTTCTTTGCTCATATTTTAAAACACTTTTTGAAAAATAGGTATTGACAGGCTAGTTTAAAATATACCACCTTTTTTAAGAATATTTGAATATAATATTCATATTTTTTAAATATGGTGTTTTATATTCTCGCTGAAGGTAACGATGCTTATTATCTTCCATTTTATTCCAAAAGAGACTTCTGTTCGTTTAACAAAGAATAGCGCCTGTATTCTCCAGTAGAAATTTCAAAGTTATATCCGATATATATTTTGAATACGAAATATATAATTTAGGTTCGAGTTTTAGCAAAAAATAATATACGCCTCAATTTTCTGGGTTACAAAAGACTTCAAGTCTGGTAAATGGAACATTTGAATCTCGCTGCGTCTCAAAATTTTCATTAAAAATACAAAAAAAAATATGTTGTCTGAAACTGTTCTTTTTTATAATTAAATTTTGCATCATAGATTTAAATATTATACTATAACTTTGCATTTTATATCATAACTTTAAATTTGGCATCATAATTTTAAATTTTATATTATAAATTCAAATTTTAATTTCACTTAAATTATATTTCGTAATTCTAAATTTTGTATCGCAAGTTTTGAATTTTGTATCGCAATTTTGAATTGTGTATCGTAACTTTGAATTCTGTATCGTAACTGTGAAAAGAAATTACGTTTCATACCTTAAGATATCGACAAATGTAGATGGAGAATTTTTACCTCACCCCGATAATTGACAGATCCATGCAAAGTATTAGCTTCCAAATAAATTCATTCTAATTATCAAAAAATCGATATTAAGCGTTTAATTGGAGATCGAAAATTCTTGTACTTTTGCGTGTTTGTGAAACTGGTGCAGGAGGAAATTAGTTTTCAGAAACCCAGGGAAACTCGTAAGGGTTAAAATGATTTTAATTTAAGGAAACAAAAAAAGCTCCAGAACCATAAATCCAATTTCCAAAATTAATCTCTATTAATTACTAATTACCTAAGGTGGCTAGTTGCTTTCAATTAAAACACTCCCATTGTCAGAGACAACTAGATACTCTGTTGATTACGTTAAAATTCGGGAGATGTGACACTAATACTACCGACTTGGGAAAATAAATGGCCGAAAGTGGAGGGTTATTCTGTTTCTCTTAAAAAGATAATTTAAAAGCGAGATGAAAAAATTAAGCCATTCTGTTCTCGGTAATTTCGTCGCGTGCGGCAGGAATGAAAATCTTCCCAACCAAATGGCTTTTCTCACCAATTTCCCGTACCCAAAAATAGTCATTTCCTATTCAAATTTCCAAGATTCCAATTATCTCAATTACAGAAGAAATTAGAGAAACTGATTCGATTTATTACAATCAAGCTATTTCACTAGACTCATCGAAAGCACTTATTGTGACTTCCATGCTAAATAATTAAAGAAAAGGGCCTGTCCTTAAATTAAAACCTTGTTGTCCAAGTGAATTTTTGTAATTTATATTACATCAAATATGATATATTTTTAGAATAAAAAGAAAATCACACGAGAATTAATATATATATATGAATAAAAATCCGCGTAACCATAGCCTCAGGCTATAATACGGTGGTCCCAAACAGAAGCGGAAATTGACGCTAAAAGCAATACTTTTCCAGTCTATACAATCCAATGCTTGTTTTTCACCCCACACTGCGGACGAAGCCGATGATGTTAGGTTGTAAAGGGCAGAAAGTGTGAGAATGTCATCCCGATGTGAAGAATTATTTCTGCTGGTATTGTGGAAATGGTAGGAGAATTGACAGAATTCTCTTGCGAAGCTTGTGTATGTCTGTGGCAGGTGAGCAAAGGACAAAGCTGTCATGATATTTATGCTTGTCTTACGATCATACGATCTTCTTTCTTAATAATCTGTGTAGTGGTACAGGGACTTTTCGAGGTCTAGGCTTGCCTTCGCGTATCTGCTGCTTTGGAAATCTCCTCATGGTCAAATTAGAACGGCCCAGATTGTTGGCAATTTGACGAGCTGACAATTTTGCCTTCGAATACAACGATACTGCTTCTCTAAAACTCCTTCGATTTGTAGGGACAAATAGAGCGTAGCATAGGCCTTATTACACCCTTACCTTTACTTTGCTGTAATAGTGAATATATGGCAGTGAATGTATAGCAGGTGTCTTCAACCATTTTTAGTCCCAGCGCGAATTTTGCTTATTCATGTCGGCTCACACACCGCACTATTATACTAGCAATATCAGGAGTGAACAATGGCTAGGCCATGGCACCCCCTGCGCCTCCTGGACACACCTACGTTGCTGTTTTTTATTAGGTCCCTGTATTGATTTTGCGTGCCCACCCGGAAATATTTTCTAGATCCGCCTCTGGGACCGAATATATACAATTGCGATATAAAATGCGTATGAAAGCAAAAACGTTTATAATATCTTTTATTATTAATATATAAAGCGAAATCAAACCTTTTAGTGAGATTTTTGGCACTGCTTATTTTTAATAATCCTGTTAATATCAGGTCTTATTTTCGATGCTGAAACATTAACAGGGTTTTCAAGGTGGACGTCAATAATACTGGTCCTAAGTTTTTTTTATCGACTTCATTCTTGAAATTAGCTATTTGTAGACGCACTGGAGTATGCAGGGGGGGTTGTAATCTCCTTGCGGTGAAATTTTTCATATATGCATATGAATATATGGAGTTTTAGATCTATAATCCCTCATTGTAAGCCTGTAACTCCCCTTATGAACTTTCTGCTTACGCCAATGCGCAAATGCAAGTGCTTCTGAATAGTGATGACATCTTCAAAGCATGTATTCGGATGGTTGGGAAGATATTCTTATTAATATATTTAGAACATAATGCTATAAGTCCTAAATTGAATTTTTTTAAATCACTCTTACACGGCAAATCAATGAAACTAATAAGAGAAGATTTCATGCTACTTTAGTTCTCTAGCATTTTAAAATATTTATTACAAAATGTGAACAGAATAAAATGCACAGTCGAAGAGAATAAAAGGCATTATTTTTGTGTGAAAAATTTGTATATTTCCATGCGCCGGGGGGGGGCCGAGGGGGGTATGTCATGCAGCAGCTGCCTTTTTTTTTCTTATGCCACGATTGTTACGATTACTGTGCATATAATATTTACTTATTTACCATATATATCCATCAACGTAGAGTTTTCAAAATTATTGGCGGAGGAAGCACATTTTATGTACGTTTATACATTACAGTATGTGTAAAATCGCAATTTATTTGAGGGGTGCCTCGGGCCCCACGGGCCCATATAACTCTACGCCTATGCCTAATATATCTAAGAATAAGTAACCCTATACTAAGAATGAATATCGATGGTTGTTGCTTACAAAATATTGAAGTTTAATTTCGATGTTCGATTTACATTATCGATGGTGAATGATGAAGCTCAACAATTATATTTTAAATTTTATATTTTATTATAATTTGAAAATAATCACTAAACCTTTATTCATCTGACATAAGTTAATGTTTATATATTAATTTAGTAACATTGGGTTTACCCAGGGGCGAATCCAGGATTATTTTTATTACGGAGGGGCTCTCCCTGGGGAAAATGTTCAGTTTTGATCTGTTGAATAATTTGGGTAAATGTAATTGTTCTTAAGTTATATTACCAGCCTTCCTTTTTACTCAACAAATATTTAATTTACGACACTAAATTAAAGTTGCGCTGATCTTTTAATTAAATTATATGGTTAAGGGTAGATTATAGTTAAGAATGACAAAAAGGATAAGTGGTAATGGTCACATAAATACAATAACCAAAAACGATAATTTACAATGTAATTAATAAAATAAGTTTAAATTTAAACTACAAAAACATCGTAATTATTTTACTATTTTTATAACAAGCAACTTTTTAAAAAACTTGAAGTTTATAGTGCAAAGTCAAGCCATCTTTGTTTCTTTGAAAATTTGTCAATCACTTTATTTACATCAATGTACATATCTCCGTGGGTGTTCGAAGCCAAGTTTAACGGCGCTTCAACTACGAAAAACTACGTTCTACTGAAGCAACACACACTGGAAACGTAACCTAAAGGACAAGAAGTTGTAGATTCGTGGAAAAACATATGCATCTCATTTCTCCGAGACTTGGAGACTTGAGGCACTAGTGTTAGACTTTTGTTGATTACAATCGTAACAAATAGCATAAAATATCCTTCGTCGTCTTTATTTTTTTTTTTCTTGTTTAACCCTGAATGACGGGGAAGAGGCTATCGCCCCCTCCCCCTCCCTGAATCGGGCAGTAAATGTTTTTTACCCATGTTGTTTTGTGTGCATTTGAAACCATTGTATCATATGTGATAAATCCCCCTCTGCTCCCAATATAGCTAATTTT
>QLNU02015359.1:38746687-38764296 GCA_006491805.2 Dysdera silvatica | reverse complement strand
ATATCCATGGAATTGCAACCTTTCTTAGGTGAACACATACATCTTAACGTTCGTTTTCGTTAACTTCAAAATACTTTAGCTATGTCCTTTGCTTTTTATTACACGTAAGTTTTGAAGAATTTTACTGAATCTTTCTGTAGAAAGTACACACAGATTTCCATTTCTAAAGCACGTCAGAAGCATCATTAGCATGTATACGATGAGGTATTTTAACCGTTCTTTACGATTTTCCTTACTGTACGCAAATAACAGTGCCCGCATTTGTAACAATTAAGTAACACGCATTAGCATTTTTAAACATTGGGCATCCATTAGGAAAATGATATATGGTTTGAATGAAATATGTTTGCTTGAGCTTAGATTTATTTCCGTCACGCGTAACATGCACCTATAGGAATACAAACATGCAATAAAATTACACAATGATAGTTCTTTAAAATCACAAACTGAGGAAAATTTACGGATACCACTTATTATTGGAACGAATATTTGAGCTGCTTCGTTCATAAAATTTCCAAGAAAAATGAGGCAAAATAGCGACATAAATGCTTTTTAAATCTAAATAGAGGAATGTATTTACGTATTTAATAATTAGGTATTTAATAATTAAAATTATAAAGGTAAACAAAAGCAGTTGATATAGTTAGAGCATCAAGGTGTAAAACAAACCTATCTTAACCAAATGCTCCAGTGATTAAGGGGATTACTCACGAAAATGCTTTAAAAAAGATTTTTATTTATTTAAAAAAAATATAGATTCTTACCTTTCAAATCACATATAATTTTTGGCTCTAGATTAATTAGAACCATTTTTACAAAAATTTACTGATGTAACAAGTGAATTTAAATTCACTACAAATTTTTTACAAAAATGAGGTTTTCTCAAAATGGTATTTTCTCTCACAAGAGGAACATTTCTTCAAAAACCTGAGTTTAAATTGACCTATAATTTCTTGGATAAGTACATACAGTGAATGCCATAAGTATTCGTACACCTGCAGTGTGTTCTATTTAAGAAACTGCTGTATAATAATTATTAGATGTAGAGATATGGGACAAATGTCACCACAATTAATATAAATTTTTGTATTTACTTCATAAAAAAAGTAAAAAAAAAAATATACGTGCACTGCAAATAACAATAAAAAATGAACAAACTTACACATAGCTCATGTGTCAAAAATATTCGTACACTAATTGTTTTTTGGTCAGAAAATTCATTAATAAAATAATAATTCATTCTTAATATTTCGTTGGGTTCCCTTTGGCTTTAATCACAGCTTTCATGCGTTTTGGCAACGAATCCACTAAGTTTTTGGTGACATCCGTTGAAATGGATGCCCATTCCTCGAGAAGCGCAATTTTTATATCATTTTTATTTGATATGCGTCGTTTTCTCATCCGCGAGTCCAGAATGCTCCATAAATGTTCTATAGCGTTAATGTCAGGTGATTGTGGAGGGGTATTTAGCTGTTTGGGAGTATTGTAAAGGAGCCACAGCTTTGTATTATACGCAATATGTCTCGGGTCGTTATCTTGCTGAAAGATAAAGTTATTTTGAAGACCCACTTGAGCAGCACTAGGACCCAAATTTTCCTTCAGAATGTTAATATACATTCTGTGGTCCATGATTCCGTCGATAATGTGCAATTTTCCCACTCCCTCTGCACTCATACAGCCCCAAACTTGCATACTTCCACCTCCGTGTTTGATTGTTGGACACAGGTTCGTCGGTTGAAGCTCGGTGTTATTTTTACGCCATACCATTTGCCTGCTAGCTGATCCAAATATATTAAATTTGCTCTCGTCAGAGAATATAACTCTATTCCAAAAGTCAGGACCTTTATCAACATGTTTTTTTGCGAATTGCAAAAGCTTCTTTCTGTTTACCTTTGACACGAAAAACTTTTTACGAGCTACACGTCCATTGTACCCTGCATTTTTGAAAATGCGGCGCACCATGCTTTCTTAGAGTGATACACCTTGATTCAGCAGCTCTTTTCTTATCTTTGGAGCACTTAATTTTGGATTTTTCTTAATTAATCTAACAATTAAACGTTTGTGCTTTTCAGTCAATTTTTGTGGACGTCCGCTTCCCGGCATATTTTGAATCGTATTTCTTTGACAATGCCGGTCAGTTATGGACTGGACTGTAGAACGAGGTCTGCCGACGAGCTATGCAATCTCTCGTAAAGATTTACACTGGTTAAGGAGCCTCATTATGGGCTTTTGTTCCGCTACACTTGTTTCTTTATTTCTACGATTCATTTTCGCATACTTTCTGCAGAAATGATAGTAAACAAGTTTATTATTCATTGGCTTTTAAATGAAATCGGTGTGCAAACGACGTCTCAGTTCTATCATTTTAGGACAGACTTTTGCATGTACGAATACTTTTGACACGTGAACTGTGAATAATTTTGATGCTAATTTATTGTAATTTGCAGTATTATATACATAGTTTTAAGTTTTTTAGTTGAAAATAAATTATATTTTCATGGCAATCATGATGGCGTTTGTCCTGTCTACGTACATCTAATAGTTATTATACAGCAGCTTCTTAAATAGAACACACTGCAGGTGTACGAATACTTATGGCATTCACTGTATCAGTATTTACGTAAGTTGTAATTGGATTTTTTCTATTTGTTTATTTGGTTTTTTAATTACTGTGTGACTATTGAAAACAAAAATTATGTTTGCTAGAGAAAAACAGTTCGTTTGATGTAAATATTTTTAATTTTACAAATATGGCGTATATCGTGAAATGCCACACAAAAAATGTGCAAACGTGTTTGTTAATTATGCAAAAAAGTGTCGTGTGCATCGAATAAGTATTTTTGGAGGAAATGTATCCTTATGTCTCTATGGAAAACCCCATGTTGTTGGTTTCGTTGACGACACCCTTAAGAATCTATATTTATCTTAGCTCCTTGGCGTATGCACGGGGTGTTGATGGCTGTTGTAGCCCCCCATTGCGATGAAATTTTGTATATTTAACATAGGACTATGTGAGTTTCAAACATGTAACCCCCCATTGGGCCTATAAGCCCCCTTACTAACTTTCTGCGTAAGCTTATGCCTTAGCTGAACCCTATATGGTAAACTAACACACATATGACCTGTTAAACTTGATGATGTTAAAATAGCGTGCAGTTTACTTACATGGCTAACTAGTGAAAAATGTCGAGACATTAATTCTAGATTTATTTTTGAACCCATGAGAGTCTTTACGCAAATATAATTTGGATGCGACATACTATTAAATGTGGCTTCCGAACAACAGCTTAGTGATTCAAAACGGAGTTGGTTCACTAGCATTCGAACGTGAATCTGGACATCTAGTAAATTCAAATCTCATCCGGTTTGTCATTAAAAGGCTCGAATTAATAAGGAGATATATAAATAAGATATACAGGGTTTGTCCCAAAAGTTCCCGAAATGATTTTTTTAAAATCATTTATTCAATATCAGTTTACAATCTTTTCAGAACTTTTCAAAGTATTCTCCCCCTGCTTCGATGCACCGTTGCCAACGCTTCACCCAATCATTGAAGGCGCCCTGGAAGTCGTCAACGGGAATCTCCTTCAGTGAGGTCGTCGCGGCTGCTTTTACCGCCTCCAGCGTCCCATGCCGAGTTCCTTTCAGGGTTCTTTTGATCCTTGGGAACAAAAAGAAATCCGCTGGTGCCAGATCGGGGCTGTACGGCGGCTGGGGCAGCGTTGCCACACCCATTTTGGCCAGCAACTCGGAGACAATGAGCGCGGTGTGGGTTGACGCGTTGTCATGGTGCAAGATCCAATTGTCGCGAATTTCGTTTCGGACGCGTCGAACCCTGTTGCGCAACCGTTTGAGCACTTCACAGTAAAACTCCTTGTTGACTGTTTGTCCTTGTGGCACGAATTCACTGTGAACTACACCTTTTCTGTCAAAAAACACAATGAGCATTGCCTTGATTCGCGATTTGCTCATCCTTGCTTTTTTCGGGCGAGGAGACTCCTTGGTGTGCCACTCGCTGCTCTGGCGCTTTGATTCGGGATCGTACTGAAAAATCCACGTCTCGTCCCCTGTGATCACTCTGTCCAAAAATTCTGGGTCCGTTTCGTAGCGTTCATGCAATTCCTGGCACTTCAACAAACGCTGCTCCTTCATCTCACTCGTCAGGACTTTTGGCACCATTTTCGAGCAGACTTTCCTCATTTGAAGATCCTCCGTTAAAATGCGATGAACGATTGTTTTGGGTATTCCACACTCCTCTGCAATCACCCGAACACTTAATCGTCGGTCATTGTCCAAAACTTGACGCACTTTTTGCACCGAGTCGTCCGTTTGTGATGTCGACGGGCGTCCAGAGCGGTCGTCGTCGTTGACGGACTCCCGACCTTCCCGGAACCGCTTGTGCCACATGAAAGTTTGGCTTTTTTTCATCGCCCCGTCACCGTAGGCTTTCCGAAGCATTTCGAGTGTCTCCGCCCCGTTTTTACCCAGTTTCACACAAAATTTGATTGCATAACGCTGCTCCAAAAACTGGTCCATTTTTTGATCGACGAGGGTGCAGTAGATACCTCTGCGCGGAGCGTGACCCTGCCTCAACAACTGCCCGCAGGCGACTGATACCGGTCTCGTTTCCAAGCTCAGATCCCCCACCAACTTCTCCGCCCCGTCAGCCAGCGTTGCCAACTACAAAAAATCATTCCGGGAACTTCTGGGACAAACCCTGTATAGTTACAGAGAAGAAATTCACATAAAAAAGGTTAAAATATCAAATGCAAAAATCACCCAAGCTTTCGGACGCATCAGCAGCAGTCCTTCATCAGGAGTAATGACGATGTTATGTTTCTGTCTCTTTTTATACTTGAAATTTCTGGAAAAACCCTTCATCAGAGTAGTCCCGCAGAATGGGAAAACCCAGTGGGAACTAATGAGAGGCCTCCAATAGGAATCATGGAAAAACCCAATGGGAATAAATGAGAAACCTGTACTGCCGGGCACCTAACATTGGGCGATTCCCGTACATTTCAGAGTAAGAGTTGTTTATAAGTTTCTGGAAGTGGTTGTGATGTATTAATGGCTTTCCCGTGTAGTTTGTAAGTTTCCCAAGATTCTAAGAAGAGTCTACTATTCTTGTTTGTGATGTGCCGGTGTAGTATTTTTGTTGAGTCCCAGTCGGGTTCGTGTCCGTGTTGTAAAGCGTGTTCTGCCAGACGTGAGGCTATGTCTCCTTTCGCGAGTGCTTGTTTGTGTTCTTGTCTTCTTGTTTTGATCAAAACAAGAAGAAACCTTATCTGGTTTCAGTTCATTGTTGAATCACGTGACGTCTTCAGCAACGTATTTTTTTTTTTAAATCCATTATATTCTTATTTTTTTAACCGCAAATGGTAGCAAGTACTTACAAGCTGGTGCTAAAGAGATTATCTACTATTATTGGTATATCATTCTTGGCGTCTAACGTCTAACGTTTTCATTACTTATGTTGCCAGATGGGAATTTAGCGAATTTTCAATTTGACGTATCCTGTAAAGAATGTTACGGCTTTTTGGTTTTCCAAATTCCACAGTTTTTTATCGCGACGGCACACCATTATTTCCTTATTTATTTCCGAAAACGAGAAATTAAATATTACGAATGTTTACTCAGTAAAATGGTTGGACTTGAAGGGACTTTATCTTTCCAACAAAAGAGAGACAGAGGAATATTCTATAATAGGTGATACATAGAGTAGAATTGCATATTTAGGTGTCTTAAAGATCCTAAATTCGATTCTGGTCTGTACTATAATTTCTTATTTCTTTTGATTAATACAAAATCATAAAAAGGAGAGAATTACTATTAATATAACGGCAAAAATAAATTAAAAAAAAGGATAATTTTTAGTAATGTATGGTGGTTGTGGAGAAAGTAACTAGTAGAACCAAGTCTAACCTTTATTTTTATTTTTAATTAAATCTCTCTCTTTCTCTCCACTTTTATTTTAATTTTTTTGACTCTCCTTTTGTACTTTAATTTAGTCATGCTCTCCATGTATATTTCATTAAGTCATGCTCTTCATTTATGTTTCATTAAGCCATGCTCTTCATTTATATTTCATTAAGTCATTCTCTTCTTTTATATTTTATTAAGTCATGCTCTCCATTTATATTTTATTAAGTCATTCTCTTCTTTTATATTTTATTAAGTCATGTTCTCCATTCATATTTTATTAAGTCCTGTTTTCATTTATATTTCATAGGGCATGCTCTCCATTTATATTTCAAATAAGCTGACTCTCCACTTTTGCTTAAACTAAGTCTAATTTTCCATTTTTATTTTAATTCAGTCTAACTCTTCATTTCTATTTAAATTTAGTCTAACTTTCCACTTTTATCTAAGTCCGACTCTTCTATTTTTAATTTAATTAAGTCTGACTCTCTATTTTTAATTTAATTAAGCCCGACTCTCTATTTTTAATTTAATTAAGTCTGACTCTCCACTTTTACTTGAACGAAGTCTGACTTTCCACTTCTATTTTAAGTCAGTCTGATTCTCCATTGCTATTTTAATTTAGCCTAACTCGCCACTTTTACTTTACTTAGGTCTGGCTCTCCATTTTTAATTTAGTTAAGTCTGACTCTTCATTTTTACTTTGATTAATCCGATTCTCCAAAAGTGGAGAGTCGATTTTAAAAGCATAATACATAATTTTCACAACCGCCTTAAAATTACACAAAGAAATCTCTTTCATTAAAACATATATAAAAAAGTGCTTCGCATGTGTTGTACCCAGTAGACCAGCCATTACTTTTTCTAATTTTTCTTAAATGCGAGTCAAATTGTTTTTTCTTATACTATTATGAATTGGAAATTGTTTTTTATTATGCTGTTGTGAATCGCAAATTGTTTTTTCTTATGCTGCTATGAATTGAAAATTCTTTTTCTTATGCTGTTATGAATTGAAAATTCTTTTTCTTACGCTGTTATGAATTGGAAATAGTTTTTCTTATGCTGTTATGAATTGGAAATTGGTTCTAATATGCACCATAAAAAAGGGAGCGAGACCTAATTATAGACAAAATATTGTCTGTCATTTCTCCGGTTTTGCGAAGTTTTATCTCTTCTTCTTCTTCTTCTTTATTTGAAGCAATATTGTCCTTCGGCTTCCTTTCGCATTCGTAGTTCTATTCAAGCAGACATTGGCTATATTTTTTTTTCTCTTTTATGGGGAATGTGATGGGAATATTATTGACTGGATGTTTGCGAAATCTCAAAGGAGGATGAGCTATGTCATCCTGCTCTGAAGACCATTCGAGGCATCCGGCGGGAAATAGTAGATATAAGTTTTTTTACTGGGATTTTCGCTATAGATGGTATTCTTGTGTAAGACTTTGGGCTCCATTTTGCAGTGCCAAAGACGCTTGTAACCCAACAGTGTGGGTGTTCATAACTCAAATTGCAAAGTATCCAGAACCGGGACTCTGAAAATTGCTTGGTTTATATGATCGTCAATTTTGTGAAAACAGAATGCATATAGTTTGAATTTAAACGTGGGTGTTTAACTGATCATCAAAAACTAGAGAAATCTCGAATCGTCATTAATTAGAACGAAATCGCGGCTTAACGGCGCTAGTTTGAGATCCCGGCTTTATTGCATGTTCCGATTAAGGTCATTTTCTGCTTAACGGCGTCTTTTGTCCTTCGCTTCGAGCGCGCCATTGAGCTATTAATGGAAAAATTATCTGCAATTCCAAATTTGCATGAGTTTGAATACTTGTATTGTTATATATATTTTGTTTTCGCCCAAAATATACGTTTATGTGTATTTATGACAAATTATACGTTTGTTATAAAGTATAATTTTATTACAAATTATACGTTTATTTACTTCTCTATATGTTTATTTTTCTTCAAGTCAGGACTGCAAACATCTTAGTTATATTCTCTCAGTAACTGAATAATTTACGTAGCTACAATGTCTACCAATTATTGTCCGAATATTAGAAATATAAACATATGAACACAAAATACTAACGCTAATATCTGATACGTTTGAATTTGGACTGGATTATTGACCACACAGGTTGAGGAAGGCTTTCGGCTCATTTGTAAACGACATCAAGTGGAATACGTCCCCATTTCTCCTGCAAAGCCTAATTGAGTTGAGCGACAGAATTTCGGGGTGTCAGACTTTTCTACAACTTCCCTTCTAATTTGTCTCAAAAGTGTTCAGTGGGGTTGAGATCAGGACTCTGAGCGGGCCACGGTGATCGTTTCATACGCGTCTCTTCATACGAGTCCATAGCAACTGCAGCTTCGTGGCAGAATGCGTTATCATCCTCGTATCATAAGTAGAATTGTCGCAATGTACGACGCACCTGTTTATCAAGAATGTCAATGTAGTTGTCCGCCCTCGTGGTAGCTTGACCAATGAATAGTGGTTAAAATCCATGGCATTTGAATGTACCTCATGAAAAAATTCAAATTTCACGATGGATAGATGTGTTTAGTTATTTTTTTGCTAGATAGTGTGTATTGACGTTGAAGAAATTTTCTACTTACATGAAATTCATGCGCTAGAAGAAAGTATTTTTTCTTCACAAGAAGAATTTTGTAAAAGTAATAAAATGGAATTATTTTCACCATTAATTCCACGCATAAGGCAGGAACTTTAACAATTGAAATATCTTAGAATGAAAAGAAAAAACTTGTGCCTTTAATAAAAATGTGTGTCGGCAGTTCAACGGATAATAAAAAGACTTCCCTGAGGATGGGTGCAATTTTTTCCTCACCAAATCCTTGCAATAAAGAAATCGAAAGTAAGTTCTGAGGGCATGGGGATGTTTCAAAATAATAAGACATTGTTAGGGATAATATTCAATAAAATTTTATTGAATATTTTTTCAAAATATACTGAAATAGTTTACGTACAAAAGAACAACATGATAAAATTCGGATATGACAGGGAAATCAAATAACGCGAATGCAGAATGATTTTTGTAATTAATTATGTCAAATTTAAATTAATTGGATGCAAAACTAAAGGCAATTTTATCATGTGACATCAATCTTTTGGTCTTCAAGGCGTTGCATATATTTTTATGATATTTAAAAAATAATTATTTTTATGAATATTTATCGATCTCCTAAAGTGAGGCAACATAAATCTAGAAATTTTTATTGCTAAACTAATTAATATTAAATTTGTATATAATTATAAGTTTTTAATTAAATTAAATATTTCATATTTAATCGCCGAGTATTCTTTCATATACATTCGAGTATATTTCATGTTTAATTCGCCGAGTGATTAAATATTTCATATTTAATCACTCGGCGCAAATTGGCCAACAATACCAGTTTATCCAATTTGTATAGCTAGAATTTGGATACTAAATAAATATTCTACATATTCAGAGGCGAAGTTAGGAAATTGTTGTTTAGGTTCAGGCTGTATATGCTCCCCCCTCACACACTTTCTTTATTTACAAATAAAGAAGCACTTCTGAAAAAAATTAGGTACGTCGCACCCGTAACTTCTCACATGCGAAGATCATTTTCACACAGTTAATAACGAATATTTTAATTAATGTTTTAATTAATTGTCATGTAATTGCTAATAACGAATATTTTTAATTAATGTTTTAATTAATTTTCATGTAATTGCTAATAACGAATATTTTAATTAATGTTTTAATTAATTTTCATGCAAGTGCTAATAACGAATATTTTAATTAATGTTTTTAATTAATTTTCATGTAATTGCTAATAACGAATATTTTAATTAATGTTTTAATTAATTGTCATGTAATTGCTAATAACGAATATTTTTAATTAATCTTTTAATTAATTTTCATGTAATTGCTAATAACGAATATTTTAATTCAAAAGTTTATAGAACTAATAATAATAATTTATAATAATAAAAATAAGTTTTGTAGTTTCAGCTGCCGTTCCCGAACAAGTTCCGTCCCCAGTGTGTGGGTTTTTGCCCCATTTGCGTGTGCGTTTACTCAGAAGTCAGCCATTGAAGTGACGTATGAGAGGCGGGCTCAGGATGCTCAAGCCCCCCCCCCCAGTTAGATAACGGAATGCATCGTTTTTAATTCTTAATCGATTGCTGCTCCTTTTTAAAACTGCCCGAAGTCGCATAATTTTTTAATATCTACACTCTTGAGACACTGTACATATTACTTAACTTTTATACTGGGCATTTTTTGTGGCGTACCAATCATCATTTACAAGTTTAAATTATCACCAGGTGGCTCTGCAATCGTCAGTCAGCGTAGCGAGTAGAATAGGTAGAGCCTGATTGTATCTTCGGAATTGGAAGGTTCTTTCTGTACAATCATCTGGGTTAGTTAAAATAGTTGAAAAGTACAAAAACATTTTCAATGTACATGTAAGTTATTTTCAGTCCTACTGTAGATTTGTAAATAGCGTAATGGAACAGGTACTAGCGTTATTCGTCATTATATGTATGACTACTTTTTCTAGAACACTCTTCAGGAGAAATATTTATAGATATATGCGTACGTATGAACGAAGCAGTGACGAGTGGTTCACGTTCCGCATGCATGTTTCATAACAAAATAAAAGAAAATCATATGCCCATCAAAGATTTCGTAAGTGCATAATGAAATTTAAATATTAGCATTTTAATTACATAATACGCAGTGCCGTATTTCCCAATATGTTATACTAGGCTATAGACTAGGGCGGCAAAATTTTGTGTATGAAGTCTGATATAACAAAATCAATACCAGACGATGATATAATCAGATGTTTTGCCGAGAAGAAAGCTAGACGTCATGCTTTCCATTTAAATACCAGTGTTTAATGGGCTTTTATTTATTTTTTGCTAAAATTAAAATTTATTTCAATAAAATTGAATTTGATTTATTATATACCAAGAAGAGATAATACTTATGAATGTGAGTTGATGTTGTATAATGTTCATGTAATGTTCATTATACTATAATTTTTGCCACCCACGTTTTAATTACAGCTCAAACTAGAGCTTATGTAATTAAATAAATTTCCCCCACGAAAACTCACAAAATTCTCGCCCCGGAGGCTTTCTTGTGTTGACCATATTTGGCAATTGTGTTATCCCTGCGGAGGGTAATAATACCTTAACAAATAACATAATGTTTATGTTTCAATTTATGAGTTTGTTTTTCAACATATTTATTGTCAATACAAAAGTTTTTGGCGTATATTGAATGTAACAATTTTTATGTTCCTACCACTGATTCGTGAGGGGAGGGTGGAAACGCGTAGGAAAGGGTGGCAGAATAGTAACTTTGAGGCGTCAAAAAGTAACATTGGGGGGCGGTAAAATTCAGCCTAGGGGCGGCAAAATGGTAAATTCGCCTATGATAATACGGAATATAAGTGATAGCAGAAACACGAAAATACGAGCTTGTTAATGAACTTCATTTCTCTTTTCAATTCATACATTGTTATACCCGTACAAAGCTTTCCCATACAGCATGGTACAATTAGTAAAATATTTTGATATTTGCAGTGAATTAATTTGATATTAGAAATTTTGTATACTAACTATTAATCATTATAATTTAAATTACCGGTAATTAATTTATATCGATTATTATTCCTTTTAAAATTAAGTATTTTTTCCGAAAAGATTATCATTTCAATCAAACCTGCTTAAAATGTTTTCCTTGCCAAAGAAATGACATTTTAATCCTCAGTTTCATAAGTTGTGGGAAAAAAGTTTTTGGAGGTAACAATTTGCATAATCTCACGAAAATTTCTTGCCATAATTCGTTTCAAACAATTTAATTAGCACATCAACCACGATTTAACGCTTTTACGGTGATATCAAGTGTAAATGTGCAATTATTTCTGATCATTATTTTATTAAGTGTTGAAATTTATGCATCACTTTCTAGAATACTACTTCAAAGTTAGTAAAAAGTGCATCACGAATTTGTTTTTAATGTATTTATTTGTGGTATTAATATATTAATGCATTCATTTGTGTTTCTAATAAATCAATTAATTTTAATGTATCATTATCTTATTTTATGCGAACTTCATTTTTTTTTTTAAATATTGTTTCCCTACTGTTATTTGTAGGCTTACCACGTCTTCTTTTAAATGGATTATCATCTCTGTTTGACCTTATTTTTACTTCTTAAATGTGCTCGTGCCCTACGATGGCTCAGTAGTTGCGCGTTAATTTGGCGTGATGTTTATCCTGGTTCGACTCCCAACGATTAAGAGAATACACTAATTACACACCGTTATCCGTAGGGTGGTTTTCTAAACCAGTGTTTCTTGGGCCCTGGCATGAAATACATCAGGGCCGTAAGAGCTTTTCCTGGAACTTGTCATTATAGTTTTCTAAGTACATTTCATGAATAAATTTCTTATGAGAATAATAATAATAATAATACCTTTTTATTCCTTATTATTTTATACCGCAGGAGACTATACAAACGATTTGCTTGGGAAATGGAAAGAGAGCAGTAGCGATGCTAGTAACGGGGCTCTCTTTCCGGAAGACAAAGCAAGGGATTTCTCGTATTCAACAAGAAACAAAGATATTGATTCGCGCGGGGAAGCATGGCCTTTGCCCTCCTTGTTCCTTAAAACACAATCGAAAAATATTTCACGACGTGTGGTTTGAGAAGTGTGGTGAGAGTTAAAGCGTAACGTAATTTCTAAACCATTGTGTGGAAGTGGTAAAAAATGACGATTCCATACGAGTAATATACAGGGAATTTTGATAACAACGTTAGTAACATATCAACAATATTTATGAATAAAAATCAACGCGTTTCGGGTGGACAAATCGGCCGCCTTTCTTTGGGATTGCACGCAGCTAAAGTTTCAACAATCCCATTTCCATTCACTATGCAATCATGTTTCATAACAATCATGATATGTAGAACATATATCATAACAATTCCATCATCAAAATCATAATACATATCATAACAATCCCATTTTTTTTCACTATGTAATAATGTGAATGGATTCACCTCTGATTGTTGACACTTTAGCTTCGTGCAATCCCGAAGAAGGGCGGTATGTTTGTCCGCCCAAAACGTGTTGATTTTTATACTTAAATATTGTTGATACGTTACTAACGTTTTTATAAAAATTCCCATTTGTATATTTCAGCAATCTGCTTCTTCAACAAATCGAAAGTTAATTATACAAGTAAATAATTTAGACATAAATACAAATTAACCTAATGCAGTGTTAAATGTAATTTATTATACATTAATGAAATTACCTTAATTTATCGCATATTAATGAATTTACATGTAATTTATTATATATTAATTAATTTACATGTAATTTATTATATGTTGATGATTTACATGTATTTTATTATATGCTAATGAATTTACATGTAATTTATTATATTGATGGATTTATGTAATTTTATATATTAATGAATTTACATGTAATTTATTATATATTAATGAATTTATTTGTAATTCATTATATATTACGATACGTTTATCAGCAATTTATTGCACAGTACAGCAAACAGGTCTCGACAGATCCAGTTGCCACTGGCAACTAAATATTTACAGATGACGAGCAGAAAATCATCTTTTCTTTTTGATAGGTTCCAAGGTTTTCATTTTGAGACGAGCGAGTACCGTCCTCGTCCTGACGAGTACAGATCGCCGCGATTTGTCTATTCCTGATAATGAATATGAAGGAAAAGTAAGCTTGTTTTGAAAGCAATAATGCTACACTCGCGGTAAAGCTAACCTGGTGCACTGACAAGGCGCAGAGCAGTATGATTCCGCCAAAGAGATATAGTTTGCCCTCTCTTACGTTAACAGAGCTAATAGAAGATACATTTTGCACATAAAACATTAAAATAATTATCAAATAAGTAAAATATAGGCATATTTGTGTAATTAAAATTTCGTATTTATTAAATTTAGGAAAAACATTCATCGTAGCGAGCGCTGACGTCATTTAAGTAACTGACCACTCAGAGGACTTCGTTTGCTTGGCGAGAAATTTGGCGCCTGGAATTTTGGCAACCGCGTTTTTCTGCATTCCAAATTAGGCGATAAATAGCCTAATAATGTTGAGGGTTACCTCATTTTTCGCCAATTTGTGAACGCATACGTATTGCACTGGCGTGAATAGGTCGCCGTGGCCTTAGTAGTGTACCAAGTTAGCTTCACCGAGAGTAAAGTTGGATTATCCGAAATTTTAAAAGAGTAGGTTTCCTAGACGTGTTAATAACCCGAAAATACTAGTAATATGTTTGAAATGAGAGGCATTAAAATTCTGATTGAACGTTTTTGTGAATTTAATATGAAACTGATTCTGATGGACTAATGCTGACATCCTAATTAGTGAACAGCGATTAATTGATTCAAGCGAAAATAGGAGAGAAACAAGCAAAAATAAAAGGACGAAATCCATACTGTGTAGAAGAAAGAACCTTAATGAAGCATTTATATGACAGACTTTAACTTCCATTTTTTTTTTGTATTTTTTTTATCGTCCACAGAAAAAGAGATACCAGCGAAAACAGCTATTTTTTAATCGATCGTAAGGTCTAGAAATACCTTATCAATACATCCTTGCAGTGAAAAGTGGTACCAGGATAATTAAAAAATTATTTTTTTCAACACTGGAAGATTAATCAATTAATTTTTCATATTTTGAACTATGTCAAAGATGTCAAAGTCTGAAATTGGCAAAGAATATGACAAAAATTAGCTTAGAAGCAAAAATGCCATATGTACATAACAGGGGATAAATGTCATACAACCTTAAGAGAAAGAATAATGTCTTCAGTCGCATTTCATTATTTACAGACCAGGATTAAAATAAGCAAGACTTTTTTTCCAATTAAGCGCATAAAAAGACCAATTTTTGACGTTTCTTATTCGTAATAAGAATTAAACTGAGAAAAACTAAGAACAATCCGTTCAAATTCCTTACTTCAAAAAATTAGTTTCCTAATGGAAAATTTTTAAATTAAACTTTTAACTGGGAAAAGGCAGAACAAGAACTTACATCTTACAATATGTGTTTGGTATGCAAATGAGGTAAAGATATTTTGTAGAGTCCTATTGAATAGTTTAAGCATTTAAGCTTTGGTCGGTTTCTGCCAATCCGCATTTTTAAAATTAATATTTGCGTTCGCGTTGACATTTTCAATTTACTATTGCATTTCCACATCAATTTCTGCAAATAAAACTTAATTCCTAATTAGAAAGTTCTTAATTTCCACAATTAATCAGTCTTTGACTAGCAGTTGCACATATCAACGTAAAACGAGTATTTATAAGTGAGAAAGAGAGAGAGATATTTGAAAGTTAAATTTCTACACTTGCTATTTTGTTCCGAAATAACTAATAAATTTTAAGTATAAAGATAATAGCTAACTAAATTAAAACTATTGCTTTAGCGATTATATTGTTAATGATACAAAACCCTGAATTATGCTGGTACTTAAATTAATAAATTTTCTGTACAGCAATTTAATCGAACAAATTATGCCAAATTCTATAAACCGGCAATTTACTGCTCTGCTAATAGTAATGATATTACACATTATTGCTGAAAGAGACATAATATTGTGTGTTGAACAACAATATCAATCAATGTTTATTGGCGTAGTGATACCAGCGCCGATGGTATGGTGTGATTAGATGGTGAAACGTTCGGAAGAAAATAAATATCATCGCTACGCCAATAAAGGTTGATTAATAGTGTTGTTTAATTTAATCTGCGTAGCGTTCGATTTAAAAAAGTTTTCCTCGCCCATTCTTGGCGGAAACAGGCTTTGGGACGGGCAGAGCGCCATGTTCCCAAGCCTCTTTTTACATCACTTCTTAATGTGCCATGTCTAGAAACTTCCTGACAATGTGACACGTGTTTAGGATTGTGGCTTTTTGTATTTCAATGTAGGTGTTTGGGTCAATGTTGAGTATCTCCAAATTCGTCGCAAGCGTTTTTGGTACTATCCCTGTTGCTGAGATGACTAACGGGATGATGAAGATCTTTTCCATACCCCATATATCTCGTACTTCATGTCTGAGATCTTGGTACTTGGTGATTTTCGTTGTGTAGGTTGTCTGTATGTTATTGGTGTTGGGTACTGCTATGTCGATTAAGTACGTGGTCTTATTCGATTTATCGACGAGGGTTATGTCAGGACGGTTATGTGGGACTTGGTATATATATATTTATATATAAATATATATATGCTGCAACGTGCATTTCGATCAATTTAATACCAGTCTCTTTGCAATTTGGTTTAAATAGTAGTCCATGTACTACACCATTCTGCGAAATAACTGGCAACAGTACTTTATATACGTTCGTAAAGAGATTATATATTGTCCTTCGTAGCTCAGTGGGTAGAGCCTCCGCCCGGCAAGTGGAAGGTCGTGGGTTCAGGTCCCACCGAAGGCAGAAATATTTATTTTCTTTCGAACGTTTCACCATCTAATCACGCCATACCATCGGCGTTGGTATCACTACGCCAATAAACGTTGATTGATATTGTTGTTTGATTTAATCTGCGTAGTGTTCGATTTATATAAATATTGTGTGTGTTTACGTAGTTTATTATTATTATTATATAATTTCAGAAATGCTAAATGCCACTGGTGTGCATGTCTGTATGTGGTGCATGCGTAGATGAATGAATGAATAGATGGGAAAGAATCAAAACGAAATGTGCCATGTAAAATTACGGAAATTGTAACACAGTATATAATCGCCTATGATAGCCATATACGTTTCATGCCCTTTGCGAATATGTAATTATTTTCTTTTCGTTTCAGTTGATAAATTTGGGCAAACGGCTTACATGAATTTAACACATATTTAATTTTCATAGCTTGGTCAGTATTCTGTTCGAATGTGGATGGTTTTCTCGAATAGTAACAGCTTCTTCTTTAAAATAATTTAGTTCGTGATGAGGGGCAAAATTTCTTTTAATGATAGTTGAATCAAAGTAGAAGACTAATGAGAAATTGCACTATTTGCTAATGGTTTCTTTATAGAAAATGCGCGAGTAAGTATGCGGAATAAAAACTGAAAATTTATATATTAAAGGAAGAAAATAGAATGTAAAAATAGCTTTTTCTAAACCTTATGTGAAATTAAAAAGGACGAAACCTTATTTTGTTATTTATTTATCGTCTTTCAAATCTAAAGATTTTCAAAGGCCAGTTAAGTAACTGGGATTTAATAGGGTTAATAGAATTTGTAAAATGAATAAAAAACCGATTTTGCGAATTTTAAAATTTAATTAAAATAGTTCACGTATTTTTTCTTATGAAGGAGTTAAATATAGCGATATAAAAAACGCAAAATCATTCATAAAGCAATAGAGAACATTTATTTTGAATAGGAATATTCACTTACCAGTTTTTAAATTTCATATCAATAGTTTTTGCAAGAAAATTGATGAAAAATAATGTAATAATTACAAAATAGGTATTGACAATCAAGAATCAGCAATTGGAGGGAGAGATATATGTTGCCATAATGGCATTTCCAGCTGGATGCTTCTGGTACCAGTTTTTTTTTATGCGGAAATAGAATACAAATTAGTCTCTAAAATTGTAATTGACATTCTGATTCAAATCTATTTCTAGAATTGAAAT
>QLNU02015359.1:38719743-38729743 GCA_006491805.2 Dysdera silvatica | reverse complement strand
AAGTGCATGAACACATATAAAGGAATTACCACCATTAGTTAACAAAATAAAACTTATTACTATGCTATAAATCGGAAAATATACTTTTAAACTTGTTTTCAATTCAGAGTTAAACACGAAATAGTAAATATAGAAGGGTGCTATTTTTTAATATGAACAATGAAAATATATATACAGCGGCGGAAATGAGACGGCATGGTATAAGGGTATTTTCTCTTCATAATGTATTTTAAACTGCGCTTAAATCGTTCACCCAAATTATTCTTTTCTGACGACGCGATTCATTTTTTTATGATTTATATTTTTCAGGTTCTCGGGTTCAGTCATAGTGCATTAAGTTTTCAATGGAATACTGATCGAATGGCCCTTTTAGAGAAAATAAATCATATTTCTTCTTGTGTGCGTTTTTTTTCCAGAACAATTTTCAATGGCTAATGGTCAATCTTTACAGTAAATTCTTCCTAGACAATTTGGAGGGTATTGCCCTCTACAGATCACGATGTCTTTCCGTGGCATAATTTTTCTTTCAGCTTTATTTCACCCAGCACCTTATGTGTACTTCATCTAAAGACTGCTATTCTGAAAGGAGCCCAAATTCTAACGGCCTTTCGGCCTCTCAAAAATTGATAAATAATAAATACAAAAATACAGAACATATGGATGAAGATGAAGACACAATGCATAATATATATTAAGCAACATAGTTTTTATTTTTACCGTCTTTATTTCACTTGCTTGGTTACCTTTGCGGGTTTTGTCCAGTCAGGGCTTATCCACTGTTTTTAATAAATTAGTGCTTACTTACTTCTTAACAAAAATTCAAAATTCAGCTTTCATGTATATTTTTATAGAATATTAGCTGTTTACAGAAAGGTACACATAACTAGTAAAATTTGACACTGGTCGGAATATACGAAATACAAATGAAGAAGGTAAAAGATATTTACCATCTGCAAAAATATTCGCAACGTTTCGAGAACTACTGTTCCCTTCATCAAGCGAAAGTTTCGCTTGATGAAGTCCCCCGAAACTAAATTTTTAATGGGACGGCTACGGTCTTGCATGCTGCGATTGTATAAACACATGCCGTAAAAATTTTTGAACCTCTCCGAAAATTAAATTCTGGCTACGGCCATGCCGGACCAGCATCAATGAAATCCATCAACATAATGGAAAAGGCAGCGTTCAGAAATATTCGAATTAAAAACTCTAGAACTTTCCTTCAGAAATATTCGAATTAAAACGTTTAGAAATATTCGAATTAAAATATGAATAAAGAGTAAGAGAAAATATGAATAAAATAAGGAAAACATTTCCACAGAAAATTCCTCAGATATTATTGATATCATAATAAATATATTATTAAATCAACTATTTTTTTTATATCAGCCAATGATGTGGCAACAATAGACGTCAAATTGGAAGTAAAACGACTCACTGTGCTGAATATATCACAAAACTTGGTAAAATAACACAATGGGCACAGTTTCTGAACTATATGTTTTAATATAGCTTTAAAACTTTTTTTGAAGGCTTTTAGCCCTCTTCAAAGAAGGTTACATAATACTGGAACTATTAAGACTGAACTAATAATAAACAAAATTTTCAAATGCTGTCACGCTGTCTAAATTCACGTACAATTGACTAAAAATTGACTAAACGTTTTAGTCAATTGTAAAATTAATTTAGTCAATAGTTCAATGTTAATATGCTTTTCTTCAATGCCCAAATATAATGAATGGAATTAATCACCGATATGTTATTTTGAGACTAATGACTCAAACGTCAAACCTCTAAAATATTGGTTCCGGCTCTTGGTGGGACCCGAACCCATGGACTCTTGATTGTTGGTTAAGTGTGGAAAAAAATTATTGATTTAATAATATCAATTCTAGTTCGTTCTATCTGGCAGTCTTGCTCCATTGACTTGTCGCTTTGGCTATAAAGCAGCCACAGCACTGCCACACTAATAGTGAACTTGTCTATAGAAAGACTTATGTAAGCTCGTAAGGGAGGAAATTAGTGACACCTGTAGCTCAGATGGTAGAGCACTTGACTGGCAATCAAGAAGTCCTGGGTTCAGGCCCCTCCAGGGCTCCGGAAAACCATTTTTTGCTTTAAGAATTATTTAAAATAAATACATCTTTACAAAATTCAATTCCCTTCTCTCCTCCTCCTTTAAATCTCTAGGAGACGTACGACTTCTACAAACCAATCCCATTTCCCTCTCATGTTTTCAAGGCTTCCTTGATATATCCCTCTGCTTTCGACTCTTATTTAATTTGAGTCGTTTCTAGGCATTCTTCTTATACATTCTTCATCCAACCTTTCCTTTCTTATAGATAGCCCAACACTCACCCTTCAGCTCAAACTGGACCTTTCAATATATAGGAGAAAAAGAGACATCGTCCTTTCCGGAGTCGAACTAGGGTCCCTCTGTTAGATCCGGAATGCCATAACCGCTAGGCCAGCGGAACAACGCTCGCTTTCTCCTATGTAAGGTTTTTGTAAGCTATTATTACCTTTCTCAGGGGGCAACACAATTACCAAATGATCAATACACAAATCCACCAGGACATTTTCTTTTTCGTGATTTCTCATGTGCAATTTTTTTGTAGATAGTAGTACAATCGTGACCTAGCGATTAAGGCATTCCACGCCACAACGGAGGGACGCTAATTCGACTCTTGGTCAGGTTGTTATCCTTTCTTTTCCCTATACATTGGAGGCTCTAGTTTGAGCTCGAATGGATGTTATCTATTAAAATACTTCATCATGAAAGATGGCGAAAGAAATATAAAAAGTTGAAATTAAACAATTATAACATGTAGCAATTGTTTTACTATTCACAATACGCTAACATTACAAAATAACTAATATAAGTCTAAAATATAAATATAATTAAAACTGTTTAATGATTAAAAATATAATTGATTTACATTGTTTTAGAGCTAGATGTTGATGGTGGTAGAGAGGGGAATATAGGCGAAAGAGTGAGGGTAGGAAAAGATTCAATTCTCACCTAGGGAGGCAAAACACCTAGAAACGGCTCTGATTTTGACCGCAAATACTCTATAATTCTTTGGTTCTTTCTTAAATATTTCCACCTTAAAATTTGTAATCTTACCATTAAAATGACAGACGTTTGAATATATATATGTGATAATTTTTCAGATGTATGATACAATATTTTTCGACGAATATCAGTATTAATAATTCAAGTTAAAATAGAAAATAATTTCATAATCGAGTTCTGACATAAGATAATTAAATCGCATTCTCTCTATCATATACAAAACAACGTACACCTTTCATAATCGAATGATATAATAACATTTATCATATTTTGATTGAAATGAAGGATAACAAGGTTTTCCACAAATACGTTTGTAAGAAAATTACTAAATTGCTTGCACAAACCATTGAAAGCGAGGATCTGATTAGCAAAAAGGTAAATAATTTCTGGCTGACAAATTGTAGCCAAAGGCACTACAACAATTTTCTTATTAGTTTAGAAAATTATAATTCAATTTCGCTTTGTATCCGGTAATCTCTCGCATCTCTTTCCAAATGCATTGGGATGTTGGAAGACTTGTGGGACTAAATCCTTATTTTCTTTATCAACCTTCTATTTTTTTTTCATTCTCTATTTATTACTAAAATGAGTCTGGAATTAAGAGTTTGCTTAGCTTTCCGTCCGTCTTCCTAAGCTATCGAAAATTTCAGAGGCCGTCTTTGACTTCTAACCTTATCAGCAGATAGCCTGTCGTTTTCAGCCGCTTTATCGTTTGACATTAAATGCAAGTAAGGTTTATAGGATTTGAATTGCTTTGAAATATCTGAGATAGTCTTTTATTTAAGAATCCGAGGGGATACATCACAAATGTGAAAGAGCTTTGTAACGATTTGAATTTTCTTTAAAAAAATCTCGACATATTTAAATTCATATCTTACAACCCTTACATTGAAGTAAGATTTTTTTTTATGCAATAGAAAAATCAATCTTTTCTTTACTAAGCCTTTTATTTAATAATTTAAATGCTGTTGAAGTTCGGAAATTTATAATGGCTAAATTCATCAAACGTATGTAATACAAATGTACGGAATGGGATTATCTCCTCTAATTGTTCACGGACCATTTCATACGCAGTTTGCAGATGCGTTTATCCTTTCGACAGAATCTACGTTATTTCAGATTTCTTACGAACTTTATCCTATTTGCACCGTGCAAAATTTTAGGAATGTAAACCATTAATGAGTAAAAAATGTTGTAGTAGTCAAGGGCGGACACAAGTGGGTGGCCACATGGGTCATGACCGCCCTTTTTTTTTCACTGTAAAAAATTCCAACTTTCATGAAAAATGAAGGGTGTTATTCCAAGACTATGGCAAATTCTGTCCTTGACACCCCCAAAAAGAAAGTCTGTGTCCGCCCTTGGTAGTAACACATAATTCTAGTTATTATTATCGTTAGTAGTTGTACGTAATAATCCCGACACCCGCATCTTTCGATTCAAACTAGAGCTTATTTGTTACATTGGAAAAAGAGGCATCGTCCCCAACCTACAATCGAACTATGGACAAAAGTTTTAAGGTTATTTAACTTATGTGGCTGTATGTTGTTCTTATATATGTTGCTTCCGAGGTCGACTACTTCTTAGGTGCTTAGAAACATCCGAGTTTTTCAACATTATTATATAAAATGATTTATTTTTTTTATAATATTTTAATTATTGTTTATACTTTAGATATGTCTTTATAATACTGTAATTGCGATTTTATACATATATTTATTTGTGAAAATTAGCTAATTTGAATAAAGTTTGGAGTTAGAACCTCAAAACTTCGTTAGGAGTGAGCCACCTTCTACAGGAACCTCCTGCGGTAAAATTGATGCAATACGTCAAAATATAGAGGTGTTTGGTAAAATTGATACAATACGTCAAAATGTAGAGGCGTTTGGTAAAATTGATACAATACGTCAAAATGTAGAGGCGTTTGGTAAAATAGATACATTACGTCCAAATGTAGAAACGTTTGGCAAAATTGATACAATACGTCAAAATGTAGAAACGGTTGGTAAAATTGATACAATACGTCAAAATGTAGAGGCGTATGGTAAAATTGATACAATACGTCAAAATGGAGAGGCATTTGGTAAACTTGATACAATAGGTCAAAACGTAGAGGCGTTTGGTAAACTTGATACAATACGTCAAAATGGAGAGGCGTTTGGTAAAATTGATACAGTACGTCAAAATGGAGAGGCGTTTGGTAAAATAGATACATTACGTCAAAATGTAGCTTGGTAAAATTGATACGATACGTCAAAATATAGAGGCGTATGGTAAAATGTAGAGGCGTATGGTAAAATTGATATAATACGTCAAAATGTAGAGGCGTTTGGTAAACTTGATACAATACGTCAAAATAGAGAGGCGTTTGGTAAACTTGATTCAATACGTCAAAATAGAGAGGCGTTTGGTAAAATTGATACAATACGTCAAAATGTAGATACGTTGATACGTGTTAAAACTTCACCAAATGGCTTAAGAATATCAGCCCCATGTCTGCGTTCCTAGACCTTCTTGCCCACCTCGCGTTTCTATCCCTATCTTTCTGTATTGTCAGAAATTGGAACGAGATCGTTTCAGAAATTAGTGTCTTGGTTTACCGTCAAGAAATATTAAGAGGGTCTCTTAAAAAAGTTTCATATTATTATCATTAATAAGTAAATTTTATGATACTTACATTAATAAAAATAATCAATAAGTCATTAAAATATAAAACAAATACAAACCACCACTACTTATTTTGATATAGAGTAAAACATCTGAATGGCGGACACCTTAGAATTTATTTGTTTAAAATTTTTGGAGGTATCTACAATTAGGGAGGGTTATGGTTTAATAAGTACTATGAATTGGAAATATGTCCTTTAAATACAGGAATACGCTCTTCAGGAGTGTCCATAAAGGAGGTTTTACTATATTTGAATTGAAATTCATGTTTTAGGTATGCTTTTTTTATAACATTTTGATTTCTATTTTAGACACAGCGTTTTTCATAGGAATTGGTTAGTCATATATACTGCAGTAAGCTAAAGATATATATATATACCCCGACATAATGTTTTTTGTTTTATTTATGAAAATATGCAGTGTTTGAAAATTTATTAACAAAATAAAAGAGGCATTGGATCTGAGTAGAAAAGTATTGCTTTGCTGTTTTACATTGTTGAACTAAAATCGACTTTCATTTCTGAAAAAGATTTGGAGAATGCGGTTTCTGCTCTCTTTCCCTTTTGTTTTTCCTGAAAATAAACTGAGTTCAGAAAGTTATAAATTGAAATAAAGAGACAATGACATCCTGTAATATATTCAGTTGGCTATTGCGCTCTTGGAAAAGAACAGAAATAGTTGTCTCATTGTATGCCTCTTATATCACCTTACATCTTGGACAAGATGCTTGTTTCTGGCTGTTATTGTCATCTGGGATAGTAAACCTCGTTCTTGTCAACGAGATGGTCGACTTGGTGAAATCAGTTTCGTCAGATACCATGTGAAGAAAATGATAGAAAGACGACTAAGATAAATGAAATTGATCTTATTTTCATTCTATTTCTGGGTATCCTTTCTTTCTAGATTTTTATTTTACTCTTGAAAAGTTTTGTAAGTTCTGTCGTACTTTTAAATTGCAATATTAAATATGTAAGAAGATAATAATTGAAAAATAATATTATTTAATGAATTCAAACAGGAAACAAATATATAAACAAAAATCAAAGGACTTGCATAAGGAAAATATGGATTCGTATAATAGTCTTTCGACCCCACCCCCCCAACTGATAATTAAGAAGGAGGATGTTTTCTGTTTGCTACGTGGATTTTAAATTCTCCATGTGAAGGCTAAGTTTTAAAACTACAATAATTTAAATTTCCAGCAGCAGATGCTTATTGCATATCCTAAACTTATTTAAAATTATTTTAATATTTTTAGAGCTACCTGTGTAATTATTCTAATAAAGTATATATAAAACGATAATAAATATATAAGCAAAAAATAAGCATTTCTCAATTTAATAGATATACACTCTTTCATAGAATTGACGCTTTTACAAGTTCGTTACCGTTACAAGTAAAACACCGAAATTCTTAAAATGGAATATTTGTAAGTGATAATTAACATTAGTCATATGGGACACTTTCATTAGTATTATAATAGTCCGTAAACTGAGATTCATACAAATCCGATATGGGGTATCATCGTGTATGTATGTATCATACATACCCGATATATGTACAAACTGTATAATATCATTTATATTTTTAGTATCCGTTTTTATATCATATTATTATATATTATATTATTTATATAATAACATAAAAATTTAGTATGAAGCTGCAAAAAATATGTGCTTGTATTTTAGAGAATTTTAATGGTATATATATTAGTTATAGAATATATTACTCTTTTAATAGTAATTTTTTGTGGATTTAACCTTTCTTAATAAATTTATAAAAAGAAAATATTTTTTAATTTTTTTTCAAAACGCAATTTTTCATTTTATTTCAACAGTTTTATCTTACAGAACAAAAACTAATAAAATTTATAAAGATATAATTTAAAAAGTAAGAATATAAAAGCTTCCTTTGAGACTCATGAAATCATTTTTCAAAATCTTGTAAAATTACACAATAAAGATGAGACTTAAAAAATGATGTGCCCAGTCCTTTCCTTTACTCTCTTTAAATTAATATATTTTACAAAAACATGATTTTTATAACTTTCTTTAACTTTGTTAACTATATTGCGGGGAAAGTAAAACTGAGACAAAATTAATCAAGTTAAAATAAAAAATTTCCGAAGTTGCAAAAAAAAAAACTTTTTTGTTAGTATATTAAAATTAAGGTTTCTTTTCTTACTTGAAAAATATTGTAGGAATTACTTTATCGAAAAAGCGTATTTTTAAACGAAGCTTAATTGACTTTCTAATATTTTCAGACATTGTTCTCTCATAGTTAATAAATACAAAACACAGCTATAAGCTTGAAATATATATATATATATATATATTAGATATGCATAAGTTAATCCATTTATTAAGGAAGACACACAAACAAACATACACATTTATTGCATCATCGAAGCCTCGAAAATTGCAGCTGATATTCAGAAGTGTAAATATACTTTACTTTGAATATTACAGCATGAATGAAAAGTGCACAATCATAAAGGATCACGGTCCCAGGACCTTTCAATTCCATGTGGAATGTTCTACTCATAGCGCTGTGGCCTAAGCTCACCAAATTCTTTCTCCCTCTCTTACTAAGATTTGTATAAACAGACAACGGGGAACGGTTATATGTCACAAAGGATTGGAAGTTGATTCTGGGCTATAATTCAATTTACAAAGTATTTTACGTGTAATTGACAGTCGCCGATGATTTCGCATTCTTTTCGCTCATGTTTGTATGTGATTTTCGAAAACGTATATTCGCACTTGTGAACTTCAGCTGAAATTTGTGAGGGTTCAGTTTGTAATAGATATACATGTGCAGTGAAACCTGTTAAAGCGACCACCTTGGCAAATTGACCACCTGGATAGTGCGACCACTTTTTTAAGGGAGAGCTAGTAGGGACTTACTCATGCCTATACCAAAGTCATGTATAGTGACCCCCTATCTAATGTGACTATTAGAGTCCAGTCTCAAGGGTGGTCACTTTAGCCAGGTTCTACTGCATATATGTTTATCCATCTTCCTTAATAAAGTATAGATATGCATATACTAATTGCCCCATGGTTCGCAAAAACTTAAAAAATTGAAGAAATTGGTAGTTTTGGATCATAGGCGTAAGCGGAAAGTTCATAAGGGGTGGTTACAGACCCAAGGGGGTTATAGAGCCACTATTTCATACATATATATATACAAAATATCACCGTAATGGGGGTTAAAAACCCAATGAACAACCCCCCTGCGTACGCCAGTGATTTAAATGCGGTTCGCGATAAAATTATTCCCACAAAGGTGTATTTATTGTGGTAGAAAAAATAAATTGGTCCAACTTTTTGTCAATGGGGGCGCTTCACACATGCAAATGACAGTAAATGGCCACCTTGCTCGCCGGATCTTACACCAGTTAAATTTTGGCGACGGGATTATGTAAAATCTCAAGTGTGTCGTGGTATCCCATCGTCTTTAGCGAAGATAAAGGATAACATTCGCTACGAAATTTCCTACATCCATTCGGATATGTAACATGCTTCGTTAATGTTGTTCTCACTTGTTCATAATGAGTAATTTCTGGTGCTGGAGGACTACATAGAACAATTAGTGATGCGATAAATTTCTAAACATTTGCCTGAAAGCAAATAAACGTAATTTTTTACAGAATTCTCTGATTTGAATATGCGAAGCCCCTTATCGAAAAAAATTCCAACTAATCCTTTTTTTCTAATAAAAAATCCCTTTCGTAAAAATAATTTTATCGCAAATCGCATTCAAATATCACATTTCCTTCAATTTTTATGAATTTTTGAAAGGTTTACAAACTTATTGGACACCCGGTATATACAAGACTCTACAAATCGCGGCGAACCGTACTCGCTGTACAAAAATACTTCTTAATCAACGAAAATGAAAACCTTACAATTTAGCACGAAAAGATTTGCGACTCGCAATTTCAAACATTTAGTCGCCATGTTCACCGGGCGACCGGATTTATGGAGCTCTGCCTATATCTATATTAATCCTTCTCATGCATCTTTCTAATGAACTATAATTAATATAATCTATAACCTAAATTATAAGTAATCTAATTTATAATCTAAAATATAAATGACGTAATCTATAATCTAAAATATAAATAACGTAATCTATAATCTAAAATAAAAATAATTTAATCTATAATCTAAAATAAAAATAATTTAATCTATAATCTAAAATTAAAATAATCTAATCTATAATCTAAAATATAAAAAATCTAATATATAATCTAAA
>QLNU02015359.1:38697140-38719643 GCA_006491805.2 Dysdera silvatica | reverse complement strand
GAATTCTTGTCTTCACTCTGATATGGACATCATGAGAGAGAGAGAGAGAAAGAGACCAGTGTCCGAAAATCGTTGAAGATGAAGTCTAGCATGAGCTGCCATTTATTGGATTAGGGGTTGTACTTTTCTTATCAAGATGATATCTACTTACCATTGCTATCTTTATCCATGGCTTAATCTGGACAAAATAATGAAAATATAGTTGTAGAAATAACAAAGCATAGAAGTTATATATTTATGATAAATGCAGCACAGCTATATATTTATCATTATTTCTATTTCTAATATATCTCATTCAACATATGGCGACACGTCTTAAGAAGAAGTTAATATGTCAGAAGCAAATGCGTAAAGATCGTTAAGAGATAATTATTAGAATATTTCTAGACAAATTGATGATAGAGTAGTTATGCAGCGCAGTAGCAAATATTATTGGACAACACAAAAAACCCATGAAAATAAAAATAAGAAGTGAAGTCAGCATTACTCAAATAAATAATCTTAAACAGTATATAATGAAGCATATTTCAAAATTAATTAAAGAATAGTAGGTTGCGATATGTTTAACTGGATTCCAAATTACCACTGAATTCAGAAGAAATGCCCTAGGAGAATATAGATGAATAGATTAAATAAAAACACTTTTTACACTAACATGGACAGATGAATTACTCAAAGTAAAGATGTATGGAAATCATTTGGGAAGACCTTCTTCAAGCAGTGGATAGTCAATTATTGGTTTATATAAATAAATAAATAAATGAATGAATGAATGAATGAATACATAGGGTGTCCCAGAAGGTCGTTGACAAACTACTAGGGGTTATAAGGGACACCAAATGAAACGTATCGGCCAATGGAACGCATGTCCGAAACGGAACCGGTTTCGCAATAGAGTGAATTTAGTGTATACGTCCACCTCGCGGCTGCGTAACCAATTACATCAATTAAAATATTTTTTCCACATAGAATTTAAGTGATTCACCTAATAATACAGCAGAGACAAAAACATCCGGAATTCTATTTCTGATCCGGATCTGTGTACATAATGAGATACAAGCATAAAACTGCCTTTTTTAGCACACTAGAAATGAAGTATTGTGAACTGCCTAGTAAATGCCACAGATAGAGGACATGAAAGTAAACAACATTTGTTTAGTCACTTTTTCCTAAAATTAGTCGTTTGGCCGCTACTGTGAATTTAGTGTTCGCATCCAGCGCATTCAAGGTTACCGCATATGGCAAAATGCGCCATTTAAAGAATTTCCAAAATTATTTAACGCTAACGGACGGCGGCCTGCTGTTTGGCGACTTGGCATTGCCCTCAAGTGCTACTTCCCCTGCATATACAAATGTTGCCCCTAGACGATACTTGTCCTACATGCATATCTGTGTAAAGTAGCACATAAGGGCTCAAAAAATCTGTGGCTGGCCCGATGGAGGACTACTTAGGTAATATTCCGTTACAGTAAACCATGCCCCTCCCTCACCTGACGCCGGACCTGACTAAAATATGTATTATGAATTATACATAGATTGTAATTAACTTATGTCGGTTTATATGTATTTCAATAATATTAAATAATTTCGACATTTTTATCGACCCAGCTGAGATTTCTTTAGCATTGTCAATATTGTTTGACCCCAGTTCGGTCTAATACAGTATGAGATATTCACTTATCAGTAATTACAACACTTCAACATTTACAAACTTTACTTTCTGATCTGTCAGACCATGACAAACAAGTTTTACATAGGAAGTTGTGTCCGGAAAGGCGACCGTTAGAGGGCGATGTTCGCAGGCGTACTGGAGACGGGGAAGCGGGATCATTTCAGGTGAGGGCGTTGCAGGAGAAGGATGCATCGGTTCAGTAACAGTGAATTGGCAGATATGCATTACGTTTATGGCGCCGTGGATGGAAATGGACGTGCCGCCGTACGCATGTACCAAAAGCGCTTCCCAAACAGACGTCGTCCAAGTCGTTCATTGTTTGGACAATTGCACCGCAGATTATATGAGGCAGATGCTTTCCATGTATCCTCTCTCGTCAGCCATCAACGTACTACACGCTCACCTTTCATAGAAGAAGCTGTGTTACGGGAAATTGAGAGGAACCCGCAAATAAGTATAAGAGCATTCGAACACGACCTTGGTATGTCTCGCTCCAGCGTTATGCGTACATTGCACAAGGACAACCTACATCTGTACCACATTCAAAGAGTACAGGCACTGGGCGCATCCGATTATCCCCAACGTGTTGCATTCGCACGTTGGTATTTGGATACAAGTCTCTCACAACGGGCATTTCCATCGTCGATTCTATTTACTGATGAAGCGACTTTTTCACGAGACGGTATCCTCAACCTGCACAAATGTGGGAGCTCGACAACCCAAGGGGTGCACGTACCCATACAAGCCAACAGCGCTTTAGCACAAATGTGTGGGCTGGTATTATCGTTGACTTTTTAATTGGTCCTTACGTACAACCTAAAAACGTGAACTGTATAGTTATAAGATTTTTTTAGAAGAGGTGTTGCCGAATTTGTTGGCTGAAGTTCCAGCAGCTTCACGTCGACACATCTGGTTTCGGCATGATGGGGTGCCCCCCCCCCATTTCAGCACAAATGTGATGACTACCTTGATTGGATCTATCCTCATCACTAGATTAGCAGTGGCGGACCAGTGGCATGACCACCACGATCCCCCGACCTCACACCCCTGCATTTCTTCCCGTGGGGATACATGAAGTCTCTGGTACACAACACACCTGTAACATCCGACTTCAACCTTGTCGCCAGGATCGTGGAAGCAGCGGCACGTGTCCGTGAAAAACTTGGCCAATTTCAATGCGTCCTCCATGCGGCGACGTTGTCTAGCCTAACTGTGGAAAACTGAAGGAATTTTGAACATCTTCTATGATGTAACTATGACTTTTTCCTTCATAACGCAGCCTTAAGTTTGTTAATAAAGTCATGTTAACACCGCTTTCGACTTCCTTTCTTTGTGTGTTGGTCACGTTGCTGTAGCACCGCACGGTTTCATTTCCAAACACAACTTCCTATGTTAAACTTGTTCGCAATGGTCTGACATATCAGAATGTAAAGCGTGTTGTTGAAGCTTTGTAATTACTGATAAGTGAATATAGTATATTGGTCCGAACTGGAGTCAAACGATATTGACAATGTCAAAGAAATCTCAGCTGTGTCGATAAAAATGTCGAAGTTATTTAATATTATTGAAATACATATAAACTGACATAAATTAATTACAATCTATGTATAATTCATAATACATATTTCAGTCAGGATCGGCGTTAGGTGAGGGGGGTATGGTTTACTGCAATGGAATATTACTTATGTAGTCTTCCATCGTCCAGTCCCTACGTGCTGCTTTACACAGATATGCATGTAGGACAAGTATCGTCTAGAGGCGACACTTCTCCTAAGTGCATATGTGTGTGTACAGAGAAAGTAGCACTTAGGACAATACCAAGTCGCCAAACACACGGGCCACCATCCATTGGCATTAGATCATTTTGGAAATTCTTTAAATGGCGCATTTTGCCATATGTGGTAACCTTGAATGCGCTGGATGCGAACACTAAATTCACTGTAGCAGCCAAACGACTAATTATAGAAAAAAGTAACTAAACAAAAATTGTTTATTTTCATGTCCTCTACCTGCTGCATACACTTAGCAGTTCACAATTCATTTCCAGTGTGCTAAAAAAGGCACTTTTATGCTTATTGCTGACTATGTGGTACACAGATCCGGATCAGAAAAGGGAATTCCGGATTTTTTGTCTCTGCTGTGTTATTAGGTGAATCACTTAAATTCTGTATGAAAAAAATATTTTAATTGATGTAATTGGTTACGCAGCCGCGAGGTGGACGTATACACTAAATTCACTCTATTGAGAAACCGGTTCCGTTTCGGACATGGGTTCATTTGGTGTCTCCTGCAGTAACCTCTAGAAGTTTTTTAACGACCTTCTGGGACACCCTGTATACAATAAAATTGTAGTATGATTGTGACATGTACCTTCTAATGTAATATACATAACACTACACTTAAGCATATATTAATTTAGACAAAGTTAAAGTAGAAAAGTAATATAACACTAGGTAGTCAAACCAAGTAAATTAAAATAGTAGAAACAGCTTAGAATAAAAACTGAAATTATAGTAGTTAAAAGCAAAGAGGAGTAAAAGATTAAACAATACCAAGAATTTTGTTGTTCATCAGGGACAGCACAAAATATCTGTTATTGGTTTGCTTTTTCTGACTACAATAATTGAGATTTGTGATTAATACTGAATGAACCAATATTGATCAAAAATTAGTTAAATATAATATAAATCCAGAATGTAATTAGTTTAAAAATATTTTAGTAATTTAGAAGGGCCTTTTTATTAATACCAATAACAATCTCAATCGTTGTAAGTATTATTTGTTCATACAATATTAATCACAAATCTCAATTATTGTAGTCAGAAAAAGCAAACCAATAACAGGGATTTTGTGCGGTCCCTGATGAAGAACAAAATTCTTGGTATTGTTTAATCTTTTACTCCTCTTCACCTTTTACTACTACATTTCAGTTTTTATTCTGAGATGTTTCTACTACTTTAGTTTACTCGATTTTACTGCTTTATATTATATTACTTTACTACTTTAACTTGGTCTAATTTAATATACATTTAAGTGTAGTGTATTTATGTATATTACATTAGAAAGTACTACATGTCACAATCATACTACACTTTTGAATCAATTATTAATAATGGTTTCTTTAAGCTGCATAAGCTCTGGAAGACCAAATTATGTTTTTTTTTTCCTAATTAAGTACCTATATTTCTCTTAATTCCTTTAACAAACAATAGCTCGCTAATTATTCATTTATATATATATATCCTTATTTTATAATAATACAATTTTTTTATAATATAAATTTTAATTTATTGACTGTATAAGATAATTTGACCTATGTTTGCATGAAATATATTAAAAGTTGTATAGCTTTCATGACATAGCTGTTGTCTCAGTAAATATTTGAATTAATTATAAAAGAGTTCAGGTTTCTTACACTCTTCTTATTCTAATCATATGTATCGAAAAATATACGAATAGTGGCATAATAACACAACTATGGTTTTTTGCGTGACATTTAATAAAGTTAAATTTCATAACAGGTTAGTTCTGGTACATTGAAATTACGCTTCATTACATAAAGCTACGTTTCATTACATGAAATTATGTTTCATAACATTCGTTTACTGGATTTAATGATAATGCGATATTAATATAATCAAGTTTCAAATATTATTTTGAATCAAGGACTAATGCAAAAAGAAAAATATATTTAAAGAAATTAGCTGTGTCCTTTTTAATGTAAATTATAATTTATGCGCAATGTACAAGCATATGTCATACCCTCACATTTTATATAATATACACTCATGATACATGGAATGAAAAGCAAGGATCGCCTTGTGAAGCAAGCACCGCCTTGTGAAGTAAGCACCGCCTTGTGAAGCAAGCACCGCCTTGTGAAGCAAACACCGCCTTGTAAAACAAGCACCGCCTTGTGAAGCAAGCACCGCCTTACGGGTAAGGGTACTTACGTAAGGGATATAAACGTTTAGTAAGTAAAAACTATATATCGAATAATATTATAGTGGAGAAATGGATAAGAATGCTAAATGCAACACATTGCTAAAAGAAAGAATACAATAGAAGAGGAAATAAATAGAGGATATGAAAGTAAACAACACTAAAATTTATTAATACGTACGGGGAGATTAATTGAAATAGAAAACGACTTTGGACTGAACAAATAGATGGAATGGAAATAAATTGGAAATATGTGGATAATGTAATGCGATGTTCTTCATAAGAACCACGATGCAGGACTAAAACATCCATTAATTAATACATTGTGGTAAACTGCAAAATGAGGCACTAAACTATCAGTCACGCGGGTTTGTTAAGTCAAGAATGTTCGTCATTTCAGATCCCATGTGATGGACTACTCAAAGGGAAAACCCAACTTAACATGCATTTATGCTATATATGCCTATCCATGGGGGAATCTCGTTGCCTGAAATGAACTTCCTTCAACCTCCCTAATATATCATGAGGTTACTTTATTCAATCCTATCTAAATATTCCTCTTTTAGTGTATATATATATATATATATATATCACGTTTGCATATCTTATTGAACACCTCATGTTCAAACAATGTATAATCGCGGCAAAACTAACCTGGTATACTATTAAAGATACGGCGAACTCTTTATGCCCGTGCAATGAGTATTCATTCGCCAATTGGCGAAAAATGAGATAGCCCTCAACATTATTAGGCTATTTATCTCCTAATTTGGAATGCAGGAAAACGCGGTTGCCAAAATTCCACTCGGCAAATTTCCCGCGAAGTGAATAAAGTCTTCTGAGTGGTCAGTTATTTGAATGACGTCAGCGTTTCCTATAATGAGTCTTTTTCCTAAATTTAATAAATACCAGATTTTAATTACACAAACATGCCTATGTTTTATGTATTTGAGCATTATTTTAATGTTTTATGTATGAAATGTATCTTCTATTAACTCTGTTAACGTAAGAAAGGGCGAACTATATCACACTGGCAGAACCATACTGCTCTGTGCCTTGCTAATGTACCGTTAGCTTTTCCGCGAGTATAGTAAAGACTGACGCTTTTTCTTCCCACCTGTATTCGGATCATTAATTCATTGGATGGCAGTAGTCCAGCTCCTTTGGAAAATTGTAGGCGGATTTCTCCTTCTATGCTCCTACCACCGCAGAAACATCGTACATAGTACACCTGGTGTGGGAAGACAGTGCAGCTTATGACGTTCACCTTTCCCAATCCATCTCGAACTGCACAAAAGCAACCAAATTGTAGGTCTCGGGGTACCTTGATCTTGGATATCCTTGCGCCATAAAAACACACAATCATTTTCATCTTGGCGTTGTTCTACTGAAAAATTTATCCTTCAATTATGTGTGCTGTCATCTTTACGAACACTTTTATTTAATGTAAGTTCAAAACATACTTATAAATACTGAGGTATATATAACAAAAGCATTTTATGTCCAAAAATGCATACGTGATTTATGTTTCGACATTTTTATAGCGGGCTGTCACAGACCATTCACTTTTTCATCTCCAGACGCTTGCTTTTTTGTTATTTCAAATTTTTACTGCAATAAAATTTAAATAAAATAACGACAAATTATGCAATCAACAAAATCAGAGGAATATACATCTAAACGCAGTTAAGTTTACTGTTTCCTGAAATCGCAATGAAATTACAAAGCTTTCGTAATTACTTAATGTCAATACTTTTCTCAGTCCATTTCTGCCTTTTGGGGAAAATAATTTTACGTCAGTTGTCAACACAGGAATTAATTAACTCATTCTTGAAAAACAATACAACTGCAAGTGACAAGGTATTTGATGTAATAAGGAATTTAACACTTTATTTAAAATATTTGCGGTTTTTGCTTGTTCATGAACTAAGAAAAATGTAGTACTTTATTAACGTGACTTATAATTGACGTTAATCCATTTTAAATGGTGTGGAAATAGGCTTGCTGAAAAACGTTGGGAAGAGATTTTGCCATAAAAGCGAAAATGTCATGGTAGTCGTAAAGGAAAAATTATACCCTAATTAACATCTTATGACATCAATTTAACCCGCCATTTGTCTCCAAAGCTTGTCATTTTCAGTAAGTTAAAATTAAAAAATTTGCCCATTATCTAAAACTCTTTGTGCTAAGACAATGGCAACGATTGAGAATAGCGGATTTTCCTGACTCAGTCAAAATTTACTAATTAATTATTTTTAGTGACGTAATGATTAGCAATTATATTTTTGGGATATTAATTAGGAGCAGTTTAATTATAATAAAAGCAAATTTTTTTAATACCTTAAATAGAAAAAATAAATAATGGGTCAAAAAATACACAACTGATTTTAAAATATAATGAGAGCTTGAAAATATTCAAATTTTTCAAGAAATTGGGTTGTGTTATTCCTTTGTTGATAATGTCTCATAGCCTCGTCTCTGAAAATGCCCATAAATTGTAATAAATTGGTAAACATTCGCGTCGTGCAAGACATATTTTTTGAAGGAACCTGAAATATATTACATATATTCATATATGTTCATATATCCTACATATTCAGGAGCGGCTTAAGGGACAGGCGACCGGGGCCCCGTTTGGATGAGGGCGCCAAACTGAAGTCAAGTTCAAATTTTTTTTAATTCACCCAACAATAGAAAATCTCTCTAAAAAGAGATACGTTTAAAGAATTTTTTAGATTTAGAGAAATTCTTTCAGAGACTTTTCGCCACTTTTATAGGGTATATGGCTCACTGTGCATCTGTGAAAATGTCCTGTTTTTACCGGAGGTGGGGGAATGCGCCAAACAGCAATTTGTACGGGTTCAAAGTCAACGACGACCTACCCCTCTACGCACTTATAAAACACAATTTATTAGCAAAAGTGTACTGAAATTTTCCTGTGTTAAGAAATTTTCTTAAAGCAACTATTATGATAATTATAGCAACCGTTTGCATTGGATAGCAATAAATATGTATTTAATTTCTAGTTTATGTTTTTCTTAAATATTTATTACTATTATTAGATTTTGAAAATTTTTAAGTAAAAATAACAAATACAATAGATGCAAAGCATCACTATTCCAATAAGTTATAAAATAATGTAATTTAAATAAAAGGAATTTTGAAATTTATTAAATATTTATTACTACTCCTTAGATTTTGTAAATTTTTTAATAAAAATAACAAATAGAAAAGGTGCAACGCATCACTATTCCAATAAGTTATAAAATAATGATAAAAATTAACGATTCAATTTAAATAAAAAGAATTTTTAAATTTTATTAAATACCTACTATTATTACTAGATTTTGTAAATTTTTTAATAAAAATAACAAATAGAAAAGGTGCAACGCATCACTATTCCAATAAGTTATAAAATAATGATAAAAATTAATGAATAATTAACAATTTATATGATTTTTATAGTTTTTAATTTAATTTTTACTACTAAAGCTATTGTCCAAACCATAATGATGCAAGGTCAATGAAAAATACAATTAGCAATGATGATAAAAACATATATATATATCATCATCATCATATTCAACCATTATCTATCCACTGCTGGATGAAGGTCTCTCCAAATGCTTTCCACACAAGTCTATCCTGAGCAATTCGCTTCCACGTCACCCCAACCTGTTTTCTTATTTCATCCACCCATCTAGTTTGAGGACGTTTTCTAGGTCTTCGGTGGTCTCTTGGAATCCAGTTCAGAATTTCTGTTGTCCATCGTTGATCAGTTCTTCTTGCAATATGCCCAGCCCATCGCCATTTCAGCCCTTTTACTTTAACAATGATGTCCTCTACTCTAGTTTGCTCTCTCACCCAAGTGTTTCTTTTTCGATCTCTCCTAGTTATTCCAAGCATGCACCTCTCCATGCTCCTTTGCGTTGTCTGTAACTTTCGTATTGCTCCAACTGTTAGACTCCATGTCTCTGATCCATAAGAGAGGACTGGCAATACACACTGGTTGAAGACCTTTCTTTTTAGACACAAAGGCAATTTCCCCTTCAGGATAAAACTGTTTCTTCCAAATGCACTCCAGCCAAGTTTAATACGTCTGTTGAGTTCTTTCATAATGTTGCCATCCATTGAAATCAGCTGGCCAAGGTAAATATATGAAATATATATATATATATATATCAATATCGTAACTCAACCACTATCTGTCCACTATTGAATTGAGGTCACTCCGATTTTCTTATTGTGAAATACTTACCTTAGAGCTGTTGCTTAGTCAAACAAACCAGTTGACGAGTTAATTCTTTGTCGCAGTCTTTTAGAGCATAATTTAGAGTCAAATTTTTTCAACGAAAGTTTGAGAAAGTTTTCAGATGGTGAGGCGAAAGGAGAAATGTAGAAAAATGGTTTACTAGGCTGGCCCGATTCTACACGTCCGTATCAGTATTCGGTGTCTGTGTTCTTCGAGTAAAATACCACAGCCATCAATGTAGAGTTTTCATAATCGTTGGGAAGGCCCAAGTACATATCATGGAGATTTATACATTACATATATATATATATATATGTAAATTTGCAAATTATTCCAAATTATTGTGGGAATCTCGTGCCCCGCGGGCTCATATAACGCTACGCCTATGACCATAGCTCTTCATATATTTCGTATATATAAGATTACTTAATATTGTATCATGTAACTTTATGTGATATATTATATAATGGATCACATAATATTATATGTTCTATTTTGATCTATATTTCAGAAGCGATCGTGGCGTTAAAAATAATAGAGGGATGCTATGCTACAATATAGCAATCAGAATTACTAAATTTTCAGTTATTTTAGAATATTTGGTCTCTTTCAGTCGTGAGTCTGGAATTAATAATATAAGTGACTTGCTACTTTAGAAAATAAGAATCGAAGTTAGCTAAATCCCAGAGATAATTTGAGTCGCATTTCGGAGTACTCGATGTAATTATGTTTATTAGAATTACGGTTGTCCAATAATATCTTAGCTCTTTGTCAGTATAATTGCAGTATTCATAAGTACCTGTGTAGCTACTCGAACTGGTTATGTTTTAGCAAAAGGAAAAGAAGAGGCTAAACTAGTAAACTAGAAAAACAAACCACTTAACTAAAAGATTATATCCACTTACTACAAATCATTATTGAAATTGCGTATTTACTGTGTTCTCGTAATCGTTTTGGTTCAATTTCTCTTAGTAATGTTCCAGACCTTTGAATAAAGCCATTGGTGAATCACCCTCAAACGAAGGCCTGTTTCAGTGGACACGCTTTGCATAAATGCATACTATTCCGACATGTTGGAATTGGGGTCCTTTTTTTAAAGGTACTACTTTCTCTGCAGGGAGGCTCCGTTAAAACCATGCGTGATTTGATGGATTTGAAATTTCTTTCGCAGACCATCTTTCACTTCATTATAGAGATACCTGCCGTAATCGAATTCTGAAAACCCTTAAAATCCATACTGATTATGGAGTTATTGATGATGAGAATTCACGTTTCTTTGCCGCGGAAAGTTAGTCGCCTGTTTTATAATGGGATTTATTCATCCGCCATTCTTGAAGTGGATGGAAGATAATGGAAGAAAATTACAAAAATTTCCAGTTCAACATTCTGAGCTGGCAGAAATTGTTCATGTTTGAAAATAAAGTTCATATTTTTTCTTCACGCACACATTTGGAGAGAAGATTAAATATGTAATAAGTTGGTGGTCAAATTTGAAATACCCTGATACTTGTTTATGAATTCTAGTAACATACCTCAGTGTATACTTCTTACATATTGCATATGTTAAACACATCACATTTCTCTAATGTGCCTGTCAGAGCTTATCTAATCTGACGATGTCAAAGTTCGCTTAAGAAGCACTTTCATTTACTGCAGTATTAGACTAATTATGCAGAGAGCTTCGGATCAAACAGGATTCAACTATCAATTTCAATAAAAAAAATACACGCGATTTAAACTTGTAACATAGCATACATTCATAAATAAAAAGAATTTGTGCAAAAAAAAAGTTAAATTAAATTTACCAAAAATCTTCATCTGAAACACTACGCACTATATGATTAAACATTAAAATTCAGGCGTTTTTTCAAGGGGAAAAATACTTAAAAATGTATTCTAAATTTTCTTAAATGTTGTAATAAACATTATACGACGTGCTCGGAATGTTCAAGTAGAATGTGGGATTAGTAATTTTATATTTCTTTTGAAATTAATTAGTTCATTTTGTTCGTTTTCAATATTTACGCTTTACTTCGACGAACGTTTCTTGAATTCTATGAACTTGGATACTTGCAATTTAGTTACGAAAAGGAGAAAGTTCCGAATTTGAGAGTCTGCTCTGGAATTTGGAATTTCAAATAATAATCGGTCCTCTACTGTATTTTAATGGGATAAAGAACTCAGTGAATTTCAGTATAATCTTCAATTATTTCATCTTAAGATTATTAAAATTTGCTGGTTTGAAGTCACTAAAATAATGGGGGGAAAATGCGCCAGATATTAATATAGGAGACCCTGCGGGGGTGCATTGACAGGGCTTTCACCCAGGGCGCCCTTTTCCCAGGTCCGACACGGAGCGATGGGAAAAAATAATTTACCAACAAATTGCTCATTAATATTATTACATCAACAATTATTCATATTAGCGGATGATGTGGCAACAGTAGATGTTAAATTACTCGTAAAGAAAAGAATGATTTTCCGGCGCCTGGTGGGACCCGAACCCACGACATCATGATTGCTGCCCAAGTGCTCTACCAACTAAGCTGCAGGCGTCAATCATTTCCTCCCTTACGAGCATATATATATAGGGCTTTCTATGGACAAGCTCCGCTATTAGTGTAGCAATGCTGTGACTACTTTGTAACCAAAGCGAAAAGTCAAAATAGCAAGAATATCCGATAGGACGAACTCGAATTAATATTATTAAATCAGCAATCTTTCATATTAGCCAATGATGTGGCAACAATATGGTAGAGCAATTGGCCGGCAATTAAGAGGTCATAGGTTCGGTTCGCACCAGGCGTCAGAAAATCATTCTTCTCTCTACAAGTAATTTAACATAAATTACTCATTGTTATCAGATGGGTTGATTTTCTAGTCTATAATGTGTTTAGATTCATCGGAAAACTGCAGGTCCCCACCACCATGTCCTTCTCTGTCCTTGCTCCGTAAAACTCGCAAACGAATAATAATAATAATGCAGAGAATAAACGGAATAAATTGAAAATAATTAGGATCATTTATTAATAGAGTGAAATGCGGGTGGAGCATTGATGGTAGAAATATATGAAACGTTTATTGTGAAAAAAATAAATGTCAGTTTGGGCGACATCGAATTTTCACACTGTTTTTCTTCCAATATCCAATTCCAGGAAACTTTATTTCGTCGAAACCTAGAAAAGAATCATACTTTCGGATCACGAATGAACCAATAGCGATTGATTGCCTGCGAAAAGAGGAAAGCTGGTTGGTGGTACCTTATGTCCAAGCTTCGTCCATTTTGGCAGCTTTGGCCAACCAAATCTTTTGACAGCATTTAGCTCAGATCTTCACTATATATACAGCAGCCGAAGAGTAGACGTATGGCGGTCACGGGTAGGAGTAATATACAAACACAGTTCGTGATTTTCGAGATGAGAGAGAAAGAAATGAAATGTCTGCTTTTCTTTTTATATTACGTTCCTTCTGGAAGTCAGATAAAGAAGTGACGTAAAGATTGCTGCCATTTTCGATTGTGAAAAAGCGATTATATTCGATTTATTATCTTTGCTAATGTTCGCAATTTAGTTGCCTTGTTCACTGCGTTGGCGAAAGATTGCAAAATCCTGTTTCATAGTATACTCCGATGTGCATTTATTAAAGTCAAGCAATATTATTATCATCATAGCCGATGATGTGGTACTATTAGATGATAAATTTCTCGCAAAGAAAAAAATGATTTCTCAGCACCTGGAGAACGAACCCCAAACCTTCTGATAACCGGTCAGGTGCAGTTTCCCATTGTGCTTTTGACTGTTTATTAAGATATTGTGTGTTCGGTACCCACCAAGGACGGATTACTCAGCCTTTTGTTTGCGAGTAGTTTATCAGCCAATATGAATGTTTAATTTAGTCCAACCGTCTATTTTAATTTACAATTTAGTTTAACTACATATTCTTTTAGCGTTGTAGTTTAATCACACCTATCTTCGTTTATAGTTTAATTCAATCAGGTATTTTAATTATAAATTAAAATACCGGAAGTTAATTTAATCGCGCATTCTTTAGTTCATAATTTAGTTAAATACACGCCATCGATTAGAAACAGATTTGAATTCAAATCATTTTCTTTCGATTTTCTACCGTAATCGGTATTTATTTGTCGTAACGGATTTTTCTGAATTTTCACAATGCAAAAATGTTTCTAGTTTCATATTTTTTCAACTTATATTTCACATCCATCGCGTGCGATTTGGTGTTTTGTTATTTTCTTGCATAATTTTTTCGTTAACTAATTTCAGTCCAGTTTTTCTTCTAAAGTGTTTAAAATCTTTATAAACGGTGATTTGCTTAAAAAACAGTACTTTTTTTATATAATCCTAGGTAGTATTTTTCCTACGATGTCGCATGTAAAACTAAAATCGATTCTCTTTGATTTTAAGCAAGCTTAATTTGTTCATTTATGAAACTACATGACACATAACTATCGTTGCACATTACGATGTAGCATAATATAATGATTGTAGCATGTTATATAATGAGGGATTGATACATACAGCTTCATAACAACTGATCAAAAGAACAATAATCACATTCCAGAGTTCATTTTCATATAATAATAAGGAAAATAATTTAGTTGTGAAAATTATATTGAGTAGATGTCTATTTTTAATTTCTCCTTTTTCTGGCAATTAAAAATTTTCTGTCTTGTCATAAGATATGTTCATGCTCCAGAGATACACATTTATTTAAATTTACTCAGAATTATGAGTTTGAGTGAAAAAAATACTAAAATTAATTAATAAAATAAGGGATGTTGTAAATATTTTTCGTGAAAATATACATGATTACATTGTTGAAATTTTTTAATTTTTTTCATTTCAGGGAAAAACACATGGAGTATTAAGACTCCATATACAGTTTAAAATGTTTCTTCTTATTTACTTTTAAGCTTAAATGGCTTAACACTATATAAAATACGTTGTTTAAACTAAAAGGATATAATAAATTAGTGTTATTTTGCGCAATGTATTTTTTATCAAAAATAATAAGTTAAATGAACACAGGGAGACGTGTTAAATTCATACCTAATTTCTTCGATTTAGTTCTTAATAACTGAGAACAAGTAATTTGTAATTAAAGTATAGATTGTTTTTCCACTGATATATTTTTTGCGACTGCTTTTTTTTTTAAATTCAGACACAGAAATAATTAGTTAAATGAAAACCTGCTAAACGTACGCTTAACTACTTCAACTTAGTTTTCGTTAACACCTGAAAATAAGTAATTTGAATAAAAATATAAGTTGTTTTTCCACTGACATATTTTTTGTGACTGCCTTTTTTAACCCTTTATTTGGCACGGTTGCTCAGAAGTAACATGTGTTTTCATTGGCCGTTATGGGAGATCTTTTCACCATTTGCCAACTAAAGGGTTAAAAAGTTTTTTATTTATATTTAGACTCTGTTATTTTTATTTAACCCTTTAATTGGCAAATGGTGAAAAGATCTTCCATAAGAGCCAATGAAAACACATGTTGCTTCTGAGCAACCGTTCCAAATAAAGGGTTAAATTCAGACAGAGAAATAATAAGTTGAATGAAAACGTGCTAAATATATGCTTAGTTACTTCAACTTAGTTCTTGTTAATTTCTAAGAATAAGTAATATTTAGTTCAAGTATAGATTATTTTTCCACTGACACATTTTTTCCGACTGCTTTTTTCTTAAATTCAGACAAGAAGTAATAAGTTAAAAGAAAACGTGCTTAATGTAAGCTTAATTACTTCAACGCATGTTAGTTCTTGTTGATATCTGAGAACAAGCAATTTGTAATTCAAGTATAGGTTGTTTTTCTATTGAAATATATTTTGAGCCTGCCTTTTTCAATTTTGGAAGACAGTAAAAATAGAAGAGTTATTAGAAATGTCAGAGATAGTAGAAATATATAAACGATATGAAATCTGACGAGATAAAACCAAAGAAATGCAAAAGACAGTAAAAATATAAAGAAACATACATCATTCATGACAAAAGTATTTCTGTCGTTCAAAAAAAATTCTAAACCTTGTCCTTCCATTTACTACGACATTATTACAGATGTGTCAGAAAAAATGCTACTGAAAAAGGTTATGGGTCTTTCGAATTTTTATCTTTTATGCAAGTATATATAGTGCGTGATGAAATTTTTTCAAAATGTTCCGATATATTGATATTGAATATCAAATTTGGAATATTTTGTCCAATTATTCAAATTTCTCTTACTTTATTCGTCGATACATAATCCCTTTACTCTTCTGGTGAGTCATCTGAAATATTGCTCTCAGTCTACTACGTTTTGATTCAGTACTTTTACCGCATTGAAAAATAACGTAAAAACAAGTAATAACAATTAGATAATTATTAAACCTTTAAATATTACTTTAATTATTATATATATAAAAATAATGTAATTTAAATAAAAGGAATTTTTGAAATTTGTATTAAATATTTATTACTATCATTTGATTTCGTAAATTTTTAAATAAAAATAACAAATATAATAGGCGCAAAGCATCACTATTCCAATAAGTTATAAAATAATGATAAAAATTAATGATTTAATTTAAATATATATATATATATTACTTATTTACATATATAATTTATGGGTAAAACATTTTTTATCATATTTTGATTTTCACTATTATTATTATTATTATTATTATTACAAATTCCAGTTGACTATTTAGTCTTAGACTTCGTTTTGGTTTTTTACCATTTAGATCATGTTTCCTAATATATATTTAAAACTGTTTAAAGTATTTTATTTTTTAAGTCATACTTTTAGGTTTAGCTCATTGTTTTACCTTTCAAGTTGTGTGGAAACCATTGCATATACATATATATATATATAATAAAGAATTTCATATAAATATGATAAGTACATTTTCATATTAAACCATATTATACTTATACACATGCACAATGGAGTCTCTGTAATTCGAACCACACTATTCCAAATACCCGGTAAATTTGATTTTTTTTCTCAATCTGCTAGTTGTTGTTTTCAAAGGTAGACAACGGATAAGACGTAAACAAAATACCGTTTCTCCACATACAAACAGTATATGTTGCCAACAAATTTAAATTTCTTGTTAAAGAAACACAAATTTTCAGTCGTCTGTTACACGTGCACACCAAAACGTACAAATACAAAAAAAAATTATAACTTACAGTAAATTCTGTAGTAAAGTTTTCGGTTAATCCGAACAGATCTGGTCCTAATTAGTTCAAAATAATGAGCAATTATCCAATGAAATATGTTTTGCTAAATGGTAACATAATATATGCAATTATTTTATAAATTGTTTACATTTTTTTAATTCGTTATTGTATCTTTTCCCGTTTATTCTTGTTGTTTGTCTTAACTTTAAATCACGTGGTTCGAGCGGATGTGTATGATGGTTATCCTCCTAAACTGTGTCACACTAGGGATGTATCAACCCTGCGCTGATGGAAACTGCACCACGAGTCGTTGCAAGATGTTGCAAATCTTCGACGATGTCATCTTTGGTTTCTTTGCTCTTGAAATGATCATAAAAATCACCGCCATGGGTGCACTTGGCAAAAACGCTTACTTGGCCGAGACGTGGAACAGGCTGGACTTCTTTATTGTTATTGCGGGGTAAGCAAACTCATATTCTATTATTTATTTCATATTTTGCCTGTTATCTAGTTCTATGTATGCATATGCATGATGTAAAAGTATTCGGATTACTGATGCATAGGGAGTCGAGCATATTCGTTGTGAAGGTCCCAAGAAATGTTTACTTTTGCTTGTCAATGAATTTCCAAAATAAATAATAAAAACATTCTTGCAATTGTTTTTAAAAATTCAGTGGTAGTTGTTGCTATAGCATTGAACTTACATTAGTATAAATTTCCTTAATATAAGGCCTCTACAGTACGGGTGCAAGAGCCAATTTTGGTATCTAAGTCCAGATTAAAATGTGTATGTATTTTGTGTTCTATATTGTAGAGCGCTTCCGTCTGATAGTTAAAATGAAATCCACTGCTAACATCTACAGACTTGGCGCAAAAGTAACTTCTTGTCCTAGGCGCAACGATTTCAAATCTGCACTTTGTTTTTCTACTCTATTGTAGAGCTCTTCCGTCTGATGACTAAAAGGAAATCCACCTTATACCTCTACAGAGTAGGACCCAAGAGTAACTTGCCCCAAGCACAACAATTTCAAATCTGTAGAGCGCTTCCGTCTGATAACTAAAAGGAAATTCCCCCTTTTACCTCTACGGAGTAGGGGTAAAAGGTAGTAGGGAGTAGTGTAATCTGCACCTAGGTTGTGCTCTACTATATTGTAGAGCGCTTCCGTCTGATGGTTAAACCGAAATCCCCCTTTAACCTCTGCAGCACTAGCGGCCTTGGGCGCAACAATTCAAAATTTGCACCTAGTTTGTGTTCTAAATTAAAGTTCGCCACCGTTCTCCTAAATAAAAAGAGATCTTGTTTTGTAAAAGTTCATTTCTATGTCAGTTGAGACTAAGGCAACCATGAAGGGTCTCTTAAAGGGAGGATTGACTTAGACACTATAAAATTTTGTCGAGAAATGAGATTCACAGTCCGATGCAAGATATTAAGTTGTATAGACTGCCATCAAGCTATCAATTGTGATGCTTACTTGTTTGTCACACGTGCGAATTTTCTTATTATTAAAATAGATGTATTTTATTGGTTATGCACATTTCTTAACTAAGGGAATGTCAAATGTTATTCTTTAAATTGCCTAAAGTAATTACAAACATGTTACAAAATCTTAAATTCCTCTACCCTCGTAATGTATAAATATTTTATCATGGCCGAGGAATAAATCAGCACTGTACAAGATATTTGAAAATAACTGATGTAGAAGTAAGTTTGTGTGAGCCAGCTGCAATGTTTCAGATGATTTGCCCAATAATAAACGTGCAGTTTACCTACTATAGCGATCGATAAGGTTAATTTGAAAACTGAAAATGAAAATGTGTTGAATAATTTGATGTAAAAATAAATTGATTTTAATGAACTTTCTTCCTGAAAATTCCTTCTGTTGTCTGTATTCTCAAATATATTCTAAATATATGCACAGCCGTTTCTAAGTATGTAAGTTGAAACGTACGTTGAAATAAAATATTTTTACAACATTACTTACGCTTATAACGTTGTTCTTTGCTTATAAACCGTTTCTAAGTGTTTTTCTGCCCTAAGCAAGAATTGAAAAACGCCGGTCCCCACCTATACTACCATCACTCTTCCGCCTATATCCCCCCCCCTCTCTAATACCACCAACATCCAGTTTTACAACAAGCTAAATCTTCTATTATACTTTTAATCATTAAACCCGTTAATTATATTTATATTTTAGACATATTAGTTATTTTGTAATATTAGAATATTGTGAATAGTAAAACAATTGCTACATGTTATAATTGTTTAATTTCAACATTTTATATTTTTGAAAACTGAAATATTAAAGGAGTAATATTTCAAAACACAACGTTGTATTATCAGAGCTAGAAGGCTTAAATGTATTAGATATAAAAGAACTTGTGTGCAAAATTAAACAATGAAACACATCAAACATTTTTACATTCGTCAAAGTAAAGACTTATTAAGTAATTGTCCCGTATGCTTTTGAAAACAATTCGATGTTTTAATTTTTCCTCTTTTTCATTTTTTCTCCTCATTTGCTCAATTTTTTCTTTGTTTGATTTAAAATTAATTTTTTACGCCATTTTGCCGCCCTAGGCAGTCGCCTGCTCTGGCCTAATGATGGAAACGATCCTGTATATATGCGTTATTCTGAAAATACTAATTGTATTATTTCTCTACGCAGTTTCCGACTCCCCTGTTTCAAAATTTCTCGTGCTATGCACATGTTTCTTTTATATTTAACGTTAGTCGTAGAGTTCCATCATCTTCTCGCCTAAACGTTCTTTAACAATACACTTCTCCATTTCATGACTTCCAAAGCACTTGCATATCTTCATTTAAAAATTGGAATAATTTCATGGAGAAAATGATTTCATTTAGAATGTTCTTTATGAAATCATAAAAATGATTTCGCTTGGAAGTGAATGAGAAGTTTCTGACACTTTCTAAAGGAAATATCTTCAAGAATGAGAAACAATATTCCTTTTATTGTGGATATGTTGAGTCGATAAATTGACGGACAAAAACATGAGAAAATTTTTGGAATATTTCTCTTTCGCTATTTCATGAAATCGTTAAGCCTGATATTGGCTATAAAATGAAAGTCAACGTATTGTTGGAATTGAAGTTGTGAAACGTATTGACGTGGTAAAATATGTAATTATGTAATGGTGAGTCTACAAAATTGTATTCTGTAGCAAAAGAATGCAGAAGTTGTATTCTGTTACTCTATTGTGAAGTAGGCCGGAAGATTCCAATAATATGATATAGGATCCATATTCGTTTTCCAAGCTATTCGTGATATTTTATGAGCAAAAAAGGTAGAATGCATTCACGAAAAGTTAGACATGACATACGTAAATCTTTTTCCAGGTCGATAAAAAAGTAGAATGGAAATTTACTTGTGATGCATTACACAAATTAGGATATAGAAGAGAAAGCTCACTTGGCTGAAGTCCATGTGGGTGTAGATGCGGGGTAGATTTATGCATTACTATATATCACATTGATTGACAGTGAAACGACAGCTCACGAAGTTCGCTAACAGGATGACGTCATTACTTATGCAATATTGAACATTGGCTATACATTGCCCGACGTCATGATATGCAAGTGCTGTAACTGCATGTCGCAATTGTAACATGTCAAAGCTTTATGCGTATGTAGTTATACGGCTGGATTGTTATATCTCAATGACAGCAAAGGTTTCTTTGTGTCAAACAACAATTATGGTGTAAATAAGTTCACAGGATTTTAACTTTAAGAATATGTTACCTATAATGAAATATCATAGTATTTTATTGGTAATTCGTCTGACACAAAGAATTCCTGCCGTAAATCTTAATAATTTGGACTATTTCAACACTGAAATATAAGCTTGTATATGGCCTGCAAAAGGGTTGCTGGTATCTAACTGGAAGGAGACCCACACGCTGAACGTATGTGACGATGTGTGGAACCGGCCAGGCCAGTAACCTAGTGTCCTACCCCGCCTTCAAGTGGTGCAGGCTGAGCTTTCTATTTATGTGGCAAATTAATATTTGCTGCACGGATAGAAAGGCGGAAGGGGAGGGCTAATTCACCAACCCGTCTAGCCAGCGTGGTGAAATTATGGCTAATTCCTCCATTATGTTGACACACCAGAAACCATGGCCCCTAGTCTCCAGGTGCTGGAGTGCTCCTGATCAAGGCAGCGGTCAGTGTGGCATGAAAGCAGGGGGTGCTAAGAATCACTGGAATGGCCCAGGCTGCCGTTTGTTATTGACCTTGGCAACGTATAATGGACGATCCCTTGCTTCTGAAGCAAAACTTCAGGAATTGGAAGAGGAACTTGAAAAGATCAAATGGGACATTATAGGACTCAGTGAAGTCAGAAGAAAAGGTGAAGAGTTGGTGGAACTGAAAAGCGGACATTTGTTTTACTATAGAGGAACGGAAACTGGAAGAACAAGTGGTGTTGGCTTCTTAATCAACAAAAGAATTAAAGACTGTCTTCTGGAAGTTGAAAGTACATCAGATCGAGCAGCGAGGCTTGTTGTTCAACTAACCCAGCGATACCAACTTCAAATAGTACAGGTATATGCACCAACATCAAGCCATACCGACGAAGAGGTTGAAGAATTTTATGAAGAAATCAAAGAGTTACACACCAAAGGGAAACAACATATCAAGCTCATCATGGGGGATTTCAATGCAAGAATTGGACAACAGGAACAAGGAGAGACATCGGTTGGTAAATACGGATATGGGGAAAGGAATGAACGTGGCGATCAACTCATCGAATTTGCAGAAGCTGAAAACCTTAGCATCATGAATTCATTTTTTAAGAAGAAACCGCAAAGAAAATGGACATGGAAACACCCAAATGGGGGAACTAGTGAAATTGACTATATCCTGGCAAACAAGAAATCAATTATTGAAGATTGCAGTGTACTGAACAGATTTAATACTGGAAGTGATCATCGAATGGTGAGATGTAAAGTGCACTTAAATACTAAATTAGAACGACAGAAGCTCATTAGGAAACAAGTAAGTAAGAGGGTGGATCTAATGAAACTGAAAGTAAATACCGAGGCATTCAAGTTGGAATTAAAAAATCGCTTTTCTGCACTGGAAGGACTTATTGATGAAAGTGATATCTCAGAAGCAAATGAAAACATTGTTAAGACAATAGTTGAAACTGCTGGGGAAATTGGTGGTGTAACCTGTAAAAAGCACAATAGCAAATTATCTGAGAAGACGAAACAGCTCATGAAAAGGCGAAGAGATATGAAGGTGGACAATCGAAATACCAGTTCCAGGATTGAGTACATAGAACTTTGTAAAACTCTGCGCAAAAGCATGAAAGAAGACATAAGAAAATTCAACTGTGAGCTAGTAAGGAAAGCCATTGAAAATAACAAGAGCCTTAGGGTTGTTAAAGGAAGTTTATCTGTTGGGAAGAAACACATCATTGCATTAAAAGGAGA
>QLNU02015359.1:38677445-38697040 GCA_006491805.2 Dysdera silvatica | reverse complement strand
CGCAGTACATACAGCCAATAAAATTACACTTTCGAAATAATGTTTTCCGAAATTTTTTTTTAATTAGTCCGTCATAAGAGCAGCAAAGTTTCCTCTCTAGATCTTGCGCAAAAATCGTAGTTTGTATAACATTATAATAATAATAATGATAATAATAATAATATACTACGAACATACTTGACACTTCCCGTTTCAGATCCGTTCTACCAAGAGCGAGAACATATACAAAATAATAAGGATAACACAACACTCCTGGAATTACGATTATAGAACAAAAAACATGTCTGACTGATCGATATTGCAGGGCCTGGTGACAGACGAGTAGACGAAAAAAAGGTTAAAAATATCAAGAATTACAAGGAGTTGAAAAAATGTTAGACTCTGGAGGGGAAAAGCCACAGTTTTCCCGTTTGTAGTGGGTACAATAGGGGCCGTTCCCATACGTCTGGATCATCGCCTTAACAAATTGACAAATACTGCAACCAAATGCATAAATCTGCACTTTTAGAGACAGCTCATACCATACACTAGTTATCCAAAGTCCCTGGAAAGGACTTGATAACTAAATAGTGAAGCTAGCCAAAAGAAATAATGGACTATGAATTTGCATAAAAATAAGAATAATCTGTATTTTTTGCAGTGTATATACACCGTTTCAATTTGCATATTAATATAGAACATGTATTTATTAAATTCGCATGCAAATTCATTCATTAAGTCATTACAATTAAACATTGATAATGTGGTGCATAAAATGTAGAGGGTACGATGTAAATACCTTGATATAATCCGTTCAAAACCTTGATGAATCGCCATCTATGATAGACCACTCTCTAAAATACTTCCCGTCAGTTTTCTTAGAAGTTTCTCACTTCTTCAATAATTTTAAAGTTTTGGCTCTTTTTATTTTATCTGCTGAATTGTTCCAATAGTTGAGTCCTTTATATTTAACCTAGTGTCGTCTATTCTCTGTATTTGTCTGTGGTAAATGTAGGTCACTTAGAATTTTAATTGCTTCCTGTTCATTGTTTCATCATCTTTCCTGTATTCCAATCAAATCTCCCCCTTTCTTTCTCTCTCTCTTTCTCAGCATGTTTATTTATTTTAACTTTATTTATTTTCACTGGTAATATTCCATATTAACTTTTTACCAATTTGTTTGTTCTTTCTTAAGTACGTTTTTTGCATAATCTGTAGCATTTTTACATTTTTCTCATATTGCCTCAATTTTTGTTGCAGCAAGCTAGATGACAGTAAATGACGGCAAATTAAAATATTCGATTAAATTTTTATTTGTATGAAACATGATATTAGCTTAATAATGCAAATTTCTTTGCTAACGTTCTTGCACATCATGTTAATTTTATTCAATTTATTTGTTAATGTCAAAAAACGTCCAGGAAGTCTAATTTTTCTACAATCTTAATTCGTACACTATTTACGGAAATGTTTTTAATTCCCTTCAGTTGTTTAAGTTTTGTTTTTATTTATGAAGACGGGCATATTAATTTTGTTGCCATTCACTCACATTTGGTTTTAATGAAACCATTTTTCATATTTTTGTATTTCATTTCCAGTTCTTTCAAATGCCAATTCTACATAGTTTTCTTTTAAAAGCACACTAGTATCATCAGCAACCAGAGTATTTTCACTTTCATTTGGCACATTAAATATATCATTGACATAAAGCAAAAATGATAAAGGGCCAAGATTGATCCTTGGAGAACTTTGTAATTGTTTAACCGTAATACTGAGGTTTCACTCTAATTTATCACTAATTGTTTCCTATCAAATAACCGTCTACGCAATTGTTTATTTTGGTCCTTAAATCGTACATTTTGGATTTCGCCATTAGCATATCACGGTTAATAACGACCAAAGCCTTGCTTAAGTCAAAAAATATTCCTATCCTATATTTTCCTTTCTCATAGGCCTACAGAATGATCTCAGATCGTTCTCATAGAAGCTGTCGAGGCAGATTTGTCTTTCTTTTTGAAACCAAATTAGTTTTTCTTTAAAATGATATCTTTGTTTATAAATTTCGTTAGTCTATAAAACAGAATTTTTCAAATACTTTCGAAATCACCGATAATAGAAATGGCAATTCCCTGAAAACTGTTTTTATTTTTAAATCCCATGACCAATTGAAACAATCGGAAATGATTTACGGTACGTTTTGTATGTTTTTGTTAATGCACTAGAAACGTTTGTTTGTTTGGATTTTTTATGGCGCAAGAGCACATGGGCTATACTGCGCCAAACATGGTAAAATCGAAGACTACTGTAAAAGCCAGTTCTCTGTAAAAAGTTAAATATATGTGTGTGGTTAGCATTTTCGTTTAAAACGTTAGAGAGTGATGAAGAATTAAAAGAAGAGTACGATCAAGGCATTGAGTTAAAATGTGTAAAACACTCATGGGTTCATTGCACACTTGGCAAATTGGTGCTGGTTTTCCTTCCACCAGATGTCTATGGGTGAGATGGGAATGCGCAATGCGAAGTCTGGCAAGGAGAACCTCCTCTTTCCGATTTTTACGGTATGAGGAGGGCCAGTTACCAATTGTATGTTTAATATGCCGCAATTTGTTATTGGTTTGATGATCCCATTCTTCTTGCCACCTTTGATTCACACAGGTCTTGATAATTGGCTTCAGGTCAGAGAAAGGAAGAAACTGGCTGAAGGCAAGTGCTGAGTTCGTTGCCTTCGCAGCTGCAGTAGCAGCCTCATTCCCTTGGATACCAATGTGAGCAGGGATCCAGCAGAATTTAATATTGGAATAATCGTGCAGGTGCTGCAGTTGTGAATGGATTTTGGATAAAATAGGATGAGGTGAATATTTAAAGAATTCCAGTGCTTGTAAGGAGCTCTTTAAAATGGTACAAATGAGATAAGCCACGAGTTGAACTAAACGCAAGGGCCGCTCTAGAAACACATTTCATTTTATTTATACATAGAAACAATCTTATTTCAGTACAAAGTCACGATTATTGTTTTTTATCTATGTTTCTACTTGTGGGTTGTTTTTAAACGAAGATAATTTTCTTAAAATCCAATGAGAAACTTTCATTTTTATTGAATGTAACAGCAGGAAGGTGAGGTGGAATATAATAATTTAGTTCATAACCCATTTGTCAAGAACATGTTGCCAATTTATGCTGTGTTAGGCTATATTTTAATTGCAATTAACAAGAAATAAATTAATTTCTCGTAGTTCTTAAGTTTACTTTGTTATTTATCAACATATAGCACCCTGTTCCCCTCCCCTTCTCAGCTTTTCTATCCATTTCTCCGTCTCCAATACTGTAAGCCAAAAGGGCCGCTTCCGCCAAAAAAATATCTGTGGCATGAAACACTAATACTTTGTGCTCAGTTGGCACTTGCTGCAGTTGGTTCCTGACAAGGAACAACAAGGTCTACTCGAAACGCGTTGATAATTTTATTCTTTGGATTGCCAGGAGACATTCTGTATACGTTGAATCTAAAACAAAACAAGGTACGTGGCCAATATTTTATTAATGCTGAACGCTCGAATTTCGAGCTTATTGTTAAGCGGCAGATGGCAATTTCCAGGCAATAACTTTTTTTTTTTTAAATCCGACAGCCAGTAAAAAAAAACTGAAATAAAATTACTGTATTTTTTGTTAATGTTCTCGAAATGTGGTTAAGGCGGTATATTTTTACACCGAAATGATCCATTTCAGTCCTTTCCGATGGGAGTTTAGGACATGTTAAATGTCACAATGTTAACAATAACAAAAACGTTGTTATCGAAGTACCTGCCCTCGTTAGGAAGACACTAAAGTAAATAGCAAAATCCAACTAGCTCGAGAAACGGGCATTTGGGAATTCTGTCTTTAGATTTTAGGCGGGAAGTCCTTTAAATAATATTTTTCTTCCAAATACACATCAATTTCGGAAGACAATTGGTGTTCGTTGACTTTAATTATACAGTTAACTATATTTTTCTCTCTTTGATTTCAGGTTTCAGCATTTATAAAAAATATTAACCTCGTATTGTGGTTGACGGCCAATTGCTTATACGTATAGTAATTCCTTTTGGTGAGGAAACAGCGCGGCGCCTACGAGCGCCACCTTTCTCATCTCTAATTGCTTAACAACAACTCTTTTAATAATGTTTTTTTAATTAACGATCATTTATATTTAACAACGACAAATTTCGGTGCTAAAAAATGCTTCATAGGATCATACAAATTCTGATGATTATTTTTGTTTGACGATGTTTTCTTCTGTCTCGGGGAAGTTGTTAATAAGAAGGTTAGCTCTGTACATTATTACCATGTTAGACCATTGTCAATCCACTGCTATATGAAGATTAATCCAAATGCTTTCCACGCAAGTCTATGATGAACAATTTGCTTCTATATCACCCTAACCCGTTTTCTTATTTCATCTATCATTTAGTTTGAGGAAGTTTCTTAACAATCGCGCGTTTGGAATATAGTTTAGAATTTCAACTGTGCATCGCTGATCAGTTCTTCTGGCGATATGCCCAGCTTGTCGCCATTTCAGCCTTTTACTTTAACAATGATATTCTCTACTCTTGTTTATTCTTTCACCCAATTGTTTCTCTTTCGATTCCTCTTAGTAATTTCGAAAATTTACCTCTCTATGCTCTTTTGGGTTGTCTGTAATTTTCGTTTTACTGCATATATTATATACATATACTATGTTTGCTGCATAGCGAGAGAGAAGAGAGGGAGAGAGAGAGAAAGATCACAATTATAAATTTAACTCTTTAAGTATTCTGGATCGTCGAAAAACCGACTATATTTGAGGCTACATGTTGGGTGCAAAAATATTGGACTCGTCCATATCTCCCCTGTTTATGCCTACTGATTTTGTGTTATTTGTTTATAATGGCTATCTCAGGCGGAACACCGTGTGGCATTTGGAAACCTTAAACTGAAAATGACAAGACTGGGTCCAATTTCGAAATAAATGACGGGTATGCAAAAGACAAAACTTCTTTTTTTATCACCTTTCGTGGATTAGTTAGCAAACCAGTATAGCGCACAATATTTCTGTATCCCCCCCCCCTCCATATCCCCTGTTGCCCTGGAACGGAAAGTTACAATAAAAGAATTGTACGCCATTACCGGTGGTATTTTCATTTGCTAAACACAACCTCCTCATCCCGCCCGTAAGGGCGCTTACAATCCTTAAATGCAAGATCAAATTTCGGGCGCACCGGGCGCTTAAATGCTTTAAATGGTTAAATAAGTAAATAATCTATAAAGCGAGAGAGATAATAAATAAGGCTTCTTAAAGGACATAATATTACACGGAGTTTATTATTATTACAAAGATTCAAAAACACTAAACGGAATGAACATATTGTTAAAAAATTTACTTATATATACAGAGAAATCCCGTTAATGCGAACCAATATGGGCTGCCGATTTTTATCCGTATAAAAGGAATTCTTCACTAAGCAGAAGACAAATTTAGTAGCGAAAATTTCGGACTATTCAGCAAGAAATTATGTAGTAATGCAGTACAAAACGTAAACAAATACCGTATTTCGAGGCCACTTAAGCCGCTGGAGTAACTTAAGCCACTATGCTGGGTAAATTTCGGACACTGATTCTGGCAACACTGTTTTGAGTTTGATTGTTAACTTTCATGCCATCAATTCCATATTTTGACGAAGCTTTGGGCCACATATTTTAATAGTGTGTGTGTTTTAAAATTAAGTTTATAAACCTTTATTTGTATTTAGGATAATTTCGTCATAAATTTATACAGTCCATAACTTTCATCGCCAAAATCACATTTTTAAGTTAAATTCACTAAAATCATTTTTAAACATAACCTCAAACAATACTCTTACGGTTGTTATACTTCCTAGATTATATTTCCATTTTGTTTTGTTTTTTTCAATATTTTTAAATTTATTGTTGCTCCCTGTACGAGGTAACAAAGGCCACCAAACCAGAGTGGCTTTTGCCGTCCTCATCCAGGATAAGGACGTCATCTTTTTCTGTCCTAAACAAAAACAGATCTAGTTTGAGCTTGTTTCTACGTGGGTGTCGAAAATTATTGAGTAAAAATAAATTCCCCCGCGAAAACTCACAAAAACTCGCCCCGGAGGCTTTGTGTGTTGACAATTATTTGGCAATTGTGTAATCCCTGAGAAGGGTAATAATATCTTACATCCTTATATACGGAGAAAGAGAGAAATCTTCCTGTCCTCATTCGTCTAGCGGTCCAAGACACTCCGGGCTAAACGGAGGGACCCTGGTTCGAATCCAGGATGAGGACGGCATCTCCTTTTCTCCAGAAACAAAAAAAGCTCTACCTTGAGCTATTTATACACGAGTGTTGAAAATTATTGTATAAAGCCATTATGCTGGGTAAATTTTGAACACCGATTTTGGTAACACATGTTAAATTAAACGTCTTGAACTTTTTTAGTGTCAATTAAACATACAAAACACTAAAAATATAAAAGGAAAATATTCTTACATTACTATTTTTACTAATAAATATTTTGAACAGTATATGGACGTTTATTTTAGCCCTTTATATGGATTTTGATACCCCATCATCAACTAACCTAAGTCAAACATTGAATTCTCACTGCTGGAGTTAGTTACCCCATATTGATTGGTGATTTAAGCCACCATGATTTTTTTTTTCATTTTTTTAACATACATGTTGTAGAAGACTTTCATACATCTGAACATAGAGTGTAACTGTAGACCCAAGTTTTATAATAACTAGTTAATCTCTAAAGTAAATGATGTTGAATTGGCAGATGTTTTAAATTGAAAGTGGCTTAGGTAACCCCGAAATACTGTACATCAAAACAAAATAGCGTATTATGACCGAAAAATGTTTGTAAGGAAACAAAAAATTAGTACCTGTAAGTACTAATGTTTATTTTATTTTTATTTTTTATTTTTACTTAAGGTCGTACAAATTTATATGTTGTTTTGGAGAATTGCAGAGGTTGTACAAAACACGTCAAGAGGTATAAAAGGCGGTGTAACTTTTTGCTGTCTTCGAAACCTCCTGAAATATTTCCTGAAAAGGCATTTTTTCTTTGCACAAAAGATTCTTGTCCGCATTATCCGATGAGTCATACGCATTAAGAGAACGAAGTCTTTAACACTGAATATATATATGCCTCAAACGCGGGGAAAATGATTTGTATGAATTAATGAGAGTTACGTCGTAAACGAAGCCCCATTGACGAAAGTTAATTCGTAAATGAAACCGCATTAACGATAATTACGTTGTGAACGAAGCCCAATTAACAAGATTTCACTGCATATGTAAAATATTTATTTGAGGATAAACTATCATTTAATAAAAATATTTTGTATTTAATTCGAAAACTCCTATAAGCTGTTTAAAAATTTCGAAATTGATTGATTCTTTATAATTGTCCAAGTGTTAGCGAAACTCATTAGAGAATACATGAACCACATGTGACCTAAAATAAACAATACGAAAGTTCAGTAGTGTGATTTGTATTTGGTCCCTAAAGGAATCAGAAACCTTTTCTGGTGATATGCCTTCCTTCAGAAAGAAATTTTATTGTGAAACAGATTCTTCATGCATGAGTAAATAAAACAGAATAAAGATTAGTATCCCACCATATAATAATGAAATCAATTTTTCTTCGTGATGTACCCTACTATGTATTTCTGTATTATATTTTGTGTGTACGCGAATAATTTACTTGCAAAACTATAAGTTCAGTCTCACGTTCAAATGCCTTGTTACAAATACAGCATATACTAAAATATAATATATATGCTTTACTTTCAAAGAACGTGACCTGTGATAAGTAAGACAATGTCTGGCTTTATTGATGCTATGGTAATCGGGTCCATTATGGGGCGTTAAGACGTTGACTCCAATATATCTAAGATTGCATTTTGTTGGTTGCGTTAAAGTATAATTGCCATTGCGAAATAATTCAAAAAGCTTTAGATGAACTTAAATTTATTGCATATTAACAGAAACAAGGTAATTTAAAGTAATAATACAAGGCGTCAAGCAACTCGCTCGATCGCCGGTGAGATCTAGCTAAAATTGCGAATACGCTACGTAGTAAAGGCAAGGAAGTGGTGGTAAGTGTTTCGTTGGGTTGCCTAAATACCCGATGGACAGCAATCCTGCAGTGAGAATGGTGAAGTATATAGCAGAAGAACATCAGTGACTACAGCCACACTGCCATCTCTGTGAATAACACGATATCAAACGTTGTTCTCATACAAAAACAAAATGTGGGAATAATCATGGTTAAGAGGTTGCCCTCCAGCCCGAATATGGGTAACCTGTTCAGAAAGTGGAAACCGGTGTAGGGTAGAGAGGAGACGGACTCAGCCTGAGCTCGGGCCCGAAACGGGCCAGGGCTCTATATTTCATGTAGTTTTCTGTCTTGGGCGGGCCCAGGTTTATTAAACGGATGTAACTGAAACTGACATTTCTATATAAAATTTCTCCAAAGAACACAGTCATAGGATTCGTTTTCGAGGATTATAGAAATACGTGTAGATGAAAATTCGAAGGAAATTAAATAGTGTAATTTAGAATTTGTTTTTTAAATTTAAATCGCATGTGAAGAGGTTAAAGTTATATTTGAAGCCTCGGGTTCGGGTTCAAATTCTCAGAACGTATTTCGGGCTGAGGCTTTGAAAAATGAACCAGAACTCAGCCCCAGGCAGAGTCGAGTGTTCGGGAAAAAGGTAATTTTTTGGCGGGAAATTCGAACGAGAAGTGGCGGTGGAGAATTGAAGCTTGTGAAAAACAATGCCCTCTAGGGTCCCCTCTGGTTAACTAGTCTTCCCATTTGGTCCTAAAATGTGTATCTTGGATAAAATATGGTACTGGTTGATGTAATACCTTATTTAATTCGATAAGTTATATGTTGTTGCTTTATAAGAATTGCAAATCGTATTAATATAGTAAATGACATGCAAACAAACTTTGGTGCCGTATAGCTCAGATGCTCTTGCGCCATAAAAATCCAAGCATACAGAGCAAATAAACTGAATATTTCAGAAATTTTGTTTAAACTGGCATAGTCTGAGATGTTTAATAAGAATGGCATTTTTCCATTTATTAAAAAATTGTAAAAGTAATTATCTTTTAAAGATTTTTAAAGCTTCCCCATAATGTGTACTTTATTTAATTTCTTGCAGATCTTTGGAGTATTGTTTAGACGTCGGTAACATTAATTTTTCTGCTATACGGACCATAAGAGTTCTACGACCATTAAGGGCAATTAATAGAATACCAAGTAAGTGATGAAAATTTTAATTATTAAAACTATCTGTAAAAATACTCAACGTATTTTAGTGTTCCAACTTGAAAAGTCTCCAATTTTAGTCGCTCTATATCGTTTTGTTTTTATAAAGTTGTAAACATTTGTGTTTATTCATTTAAAAGTGTTTAGCATTATACCAGCATGTTTAATGTTGCCTTATATAAGAACTAATATACTTTGTACATCGCAGATAGTAAAACTTACCCTTGGAATGTCCTGTGGACGTTCTGGATATCCTCAGGACATCCCTGGGATTACCTTTACTATCTAGGATATACTCAAATTATCTTCATAAATCTTCGATCGCGATTTTTTTTTCAAACTATACATGTGTACGGTAATACCTTCCATTAATGTTGTTCTAATTAACAAATTTTTCTATTTAGCGACGGTGTTTTGCGCTCTCCCGGAAAATGTTTCATTAGAAAATTGCACATATTCCAATTAAAGATTTTTTTGTTCTAAAATGTTTTCACTTCATTAATTGAAGGCCTTTAATGGGGAAAATTATGTTTTATATGTTACAATAAATAATGCAAAGTTACTACATGTAGACATAAACAGAAATGAGAGAAATCATTATCCATACTTCAATGTGCGTTCGACTATAAACATGCGTAATCGGATTGCAAATTATACATTAATTTAATTACAGAAAAAGTCGATAAGGCTCACAATGAAGAATGTATTTCTGCTTCAAGGCTCGAGGGGTTTTAAAATATGGGAGAAAAACGACAGCGTTTAAGAGACTTTCAACAAGTTTTGGAATTAAAAAAAAACTTGAACAATGCCTCATCAAGTGCTTTCAATTTTTTGCTGCGAACACGTGTCTGACAAGCGTCATTAAAAATTTCTCGCTGAAGAAAGAAACAGCCTATGAAAAGGCCATTTTTCCGACGCAGCCTCGTTTAAAATATGTCAACCAGAGGATCATATTATTATTTTGGATGTTGCGGTTAGCTGTTCAATATTTTTTCAGTGGTTTAGTAAAGCGTTGTATTATTTTGTACTTCGTTCATTAACTCGAAGTTTTTGTGGACATTAATTCTTTCTACCTATTTTTTAAGCTTGTGAAGAGTAATTTGAAAACGTTGAGTTCAAATATTGAAACAAAGGACATCACTGAGAGATACACACTTCACAAATAGTAAAGAGATACACGATTGACGCAATTAAAATTGAATAAATTTTAACATTTTTCGAAAGCTTTGGAGCATTCTTCTTCAGAATTAAAACTAGCCCTTGTAGTTCTTGTTTTCACTAACCGCAGACATTTCATGTTTACAAATGTTTACATTTCATAATTGTTTACATGTTTACATTTCAATTTTACAATTTTTACTTCTGAAGAAGATACAGCATCAAAGTGCGAAAATCGTTTAAAGTTTACTAAGTTTTATCCGAGCCAATCGTGTATTATTTCACAATTCTTTAAGCATTCTAAATATGTGAGAAAAGACAATGAGTTACCCAAAAGAGTTAACTCACCGAAGTGTCAGAAGTATTAAACCGACAAATTGAAAATAATTATGACTCGGTATGTAGCTAGATCCAGCTCATTTTTCTATAATTTAGACAGTGAAATTATAAATTTAGCTAATTATTAATGACATAGTGATACTTAAACTATTTTATTGATAAATTCTTATCCATACATAATTAAAATGCAAAATATTTTCTAAGTAAACTACAAGTAAACTAACAGAAAAATTATAATGATTCTAGCTGAAGAAAGGTCTCATACATTCAGATATTTTTAGACATAAACTTAAGTGAGGCCCACCAAATCTTAAATTGTGTTAAAGCTATTATTATATTATTCATTAAATTCTTTAAAACGTTGCTTAATCAGTTAAGGAAATACAATATTTCTATTTCTCAGTTGTTAAAGAAATACAACAATTCAACTCGATGAATCAAGTGGAATTCAGAGAAATAAAGAAAAATCTACTTTTCTATTCTTGTTGCACCTGAAAGAGAATTACGTAACAAGCTACAGCTTTTTACTTTCTTCCAACTATAATTGAAAGCTTAATAACACCGTTATAACTCTTATATTGTTCAAATTATATATCACAAACTGTGTATGTCGGGTTGGAAAAGAGAATTAGAAAAAAATAATTAGAAAAGAGAATTAGAAATAAAAATTGGGTAGATAGATTCATATTGAGCTAACCATCCGTAAAAATTTGTTTTCATAGAATATATTGACAGTTAATAACATCATTTAATAAACGCTAGTGATAAAGGTAAGTAAATGTACCCAAACACATTCTAGAGATGATACTATATTAATAAAAGCCTTCATGGTTTGGTAACAAATTATATACAAATACATGAGAAAATGATTTCCTAATTAAATAGTATACTCTGCTTTTCACAAAAAAAGAAGGCAGAAAGATAAAATCTTAGCGGCATTTTTATGAAAGTTAACACAAAAAAATTAAAATCAACGTTTCTAGTAAAGCGATTTTTTTTATCTTTGATAAAAAAAGCTGATTCTTTATATTTTCAGAGAAAATACAATGCAAGAATAAGAAATTTTTTTGCAGATCCCTCCGGCAAGTTCTACTTGTAAGTCGTGTGTGGAAATTTGATTAATTTGCTTGTTCCTGAAACTGTGAGAAAAGAAGCTACAAATTAAATAAAGTGATGGAAATAATTCATTTACCCATTTTTATGCTAGTTCTTCTGAAATATAGTAAAAAGGAAACTTTTCTTGTCCTATAAGTCGATTTCTAGGTGCAAAAAGACCTCGTTGTTCCTTTTATTATATTCGTGTTGGAATATTAAATATTATTCTCACATATATCACATGCCGTATCATGGCATGTAATACACTATATGTATTACTTTTAATTAATTTTTAATAACGTTATTTATTTTTTATACGTTAATTATTTTTTAATAACGTTTATCCTTTGTCTCTTGAAAGTCGTTAATAATAGGGATTACTCTTTATTCATATATTCTCATATCCATCTTATATTCTCGCATCTATATTCTTACACTCTCATATCTATATCTTTATATTCTCATATCTATATCTTTATATTCTCATATCTATATCCTTATATTCTCATAACTGTATTTTTACACTCTCATATCGATATCCTCACAATATCATACCTTTTTCCTTATGTTCTCATATCTGTATTCTTACACTATCATATCTATATCCTTATATTTTCGTATCTATATTCTTACATTCTTATACCTATATTCTTATATTCTAATATCTGTATTCGTGTATTCTGATATGTACATTCGTATATTCTCATTTCTGTAGTCTTACATTATATAGATACTGTATATCCTTATATATATTACATTAAATATTATAAGGCTGCTACACGTAGATAGTAACAGATATAAGGGGATATATTAGATATAAATAAGTTTAATATATCTTACCCGTGGTAGTAAATGTACGTACTACAAGCATGCCGACTCTTTTAGTGAGCGATTTTGCCCATTATAAACGAACAGGCTCTTTCAGTAATTCCGTTAACGAACAAATTGTCACAACGCTAGTGAGCTCCATGCGCGATTGTTATAAACGGGAAGAAAAACCAATTCGTTTACCTTTGTGGGGACACGTGTTTAATAATCAAAACGCTCCATTTGAGCTATGGTTTATAACAGTAATTGGTACCGGCATCGAAAAAGGTATCTCAATGCATATCTGGAAGAATTACTCCTCTCAAAGTTCAGACACGGTGCATTTTTTGTGCATTCTGCTCTTGCATGTAACCATCACCTCATAAGTACACCATCTACAGTACACACATTAGCAAGTAGATTAGGCATCAAGTTTAGGTAGGCACGATGGAGATCTTTTATGGAATATTGGTCCACACTCCTTGAAGGACCGTCTTCAACTTTAACCAATGACCTTTCGCCTAGGGTTTGCGTTACGTCCTTCTTTCTTAAGGGCTTGCTACGGGTTTTCGGTTGGATTGAAGCCAATCGGTCGAATTTGGGACCTAGTTCAGGACTTGTACACGAATTTGGAGAAGCCAAGCAGTGATGTAATGTGCCATATGCGGATTTGGGAAATCTTGCTGAACGATCGTATTGAGGACAAAGTCGAACCATAGAAGGCAAGAAGTGCTGTTGAAAATTTGAGTGGAAGCATTGTGCAATGGGAGTTTCCTCACAGAAAACAAAATCACCAATGACAGAATACTTGAAGCACCTCCACACTTGCATTTAGAAACATGGCATTGGTGTAACTTTTCTAGGAACGTCTTTATGTAACATACTGAAAACTTAATAATTGCTCGCTTTGTGATCGAGTTCTTTGTTCGGCTAGTAGATAACTCTTCGCTCAATATTTCGTACTGAACGGCGAATCGTCAGACTAAATTATCTTCTAACATTGAGCCTTTCTCCAGAATAGGTTATCCATGGAAACCGCGGCCTCCACTGAAATGACGTCAACGTAGACTTTCGCTTACTGTTATATGAGAAGTATCGCATATTGTGTAGCTTATTGCTAACAGGTCCCCGAGATATAGGTCAATCTCTACGTTCATTCCTTAGTTTCTTAGCTGCAACGACTATACCAGGTCAGCAATTCATAACTAAGCAATAAGAAATTGAATTTCCTCTGGCAGTAGTCGTTTCTCCGTATGTATGTATGTATGTGTGTATGTATGTATGTAGGTAGGTAGGTAGGTAGGTAGGTAGATACGCACGCACGCACGCACGCATGCCTGCCTGCCTGTATGTATATGTGCGTGGGTGGGTGTATGATGTGTAGTATGCAATGGGTAGGGGATTGGGAAGGGTGTCCGCCAGAGGTGGCGCTGTAATCCCAGGTCGTTACTCTTTTGCCATAGATATTGCTTTGCTATTGTCGAATCAACATGTAACACTTTTTAAATACATGGTGATAATTATTTAAAGACTGCAATTAGGAAATCTTTCACATTGTCGAGTCATTGTTGTCATTGTCTCCATGGTTATTTAATAGGGAGTTTTATGATCGTTAAGAAAAAAAATTCAGTAGAATCTTACATAATAAGAAGTTTGGGATCAACCAGAATCTCGCTCTTTCCGGTTGATCGCAAAATTCATTTTAAAATTTAATATCCTAACATTTAAAACAAAGTCTCCATAAGTAACATGTAAATATAACATGCATACAATAATCTCGCCATATATTACTCGTTGAATTCGTTTGTCCGAACAAATTGCGTTCGCTAAAACCGATTATATCATATTTCGCGTAATCTCATTATACTAAAAAGAATGAATACTTTCCTCCCTAAATCTTGCAACTCGTTAAATACGGCTCATTACATATGGGCTTTACTCTGTTTATATATACTTCCCTTGTGTCTTGCTTTCTTTACACATATTTCGCTCTTTGTTTAGGCATGAGGATCCTGGTAATGCTGTTGTTGGATACTCTTCCCATGTTAGGTAATGTTTTGTTACTGTGTTTCTTCGTTTTCTTCATTTTCGGCATCGTTGCTGTACAGATGTGGGCCGGAGCTCTGCGGCAGAGATGCTTTATAGATCTGCCTGAAAATGTTTCTTATCCTGGGTAAGGGTTAAAATAAAATGTTACAGTTTCTTTTGAAACGTATTTTAATGTTTCAATTCATGTAATGTATGCTATATTTTTTTTCACCTCCTTTTATAAACCGTAATGTCATATTTATTTAGCGGTTACATTACAAGTACTATATCATGTACCTAACTTGCAGTGATCGTCTACTTAATATTTATTTCAGTATTTTTATATCATGCTTTCTTTCAATATTTATTCTAGGCAATGTGCTTTTGTCCTCACCATAATTAGTTTCCATATTTCTTATTTCTTTTAATTTTTTTAATAATATATCTTCCAAATTTTTAACTATATTTCGTAACCTTCATTGGTATTAAAATGCATGTAAACAAACAAAAACTAGTCGCAAATTTTCTCACACAAACTTTTCTTAATCCTTATGGGGTTCTTTAAACATTATGTAAACAAGAATTTCACGTTAAAACGCCAGTGTTTGTTTAAAGCTGCAATCATAAATCGTAAACATTCAGTTGCTATTAAGAACAAGGACATACGATTGTGTAAATATGTTTATAAGAGCCTGGTTTAAATTTTTATGAATGGTTCTTGCATACTGTTTACGTTCGAACATCCAGAACTTCTCTTTTACGGAACAGTAGCAAACATGTTCCAATTTAAATACGGTACATTTATGTTGAAAATTAACATGGCATTGAATAATATTGATATAATCTACAGAAGATGAATCCACAATGTGTATGAAAGGAAACATAATTAAGTTTAGTTAATATACAAAAATAGTCAGGAAATGGAAATTAGCATTCTCAAACAATAGATGGATTTAATGTAAAAGCTATACATCTATTGTAAGCAATCATGCGCACTATCAAAATTTCAAGAACCTTGCAATGGGCCCTTTGCTTCGTAATTCCTTCTGCTCAGAGTTGTATATATACTGTTTATCACCAGGAACCTAATACCAGGAGATTTACCATATTTCATGGCAGACAGGTATCTATATAATAGTCTGTCTACATTGTCTGTAGACCTTAGTCTGTCTACACTATCTGCAGACACATTTTTTCTACAATGTCTGTAGACATAGTTTTTGTCTATGATATCTGTAGATATAGCCTTTTTCTACGTAGTCTTTATTTGCAATGTCTTTTGACATAGTCTTTGTCTACAATGTCTGTAAACATAGCCTTTGCCTACAATGTCTATAGGCATAGATTTTGTCTACAATGTCTGTAGATATAGTCTTTGTCTACAATACCTGTAGACATAGTCTTTGTCTACAAATACTGTAGACGTAGTCTTTGTCTACAATGTCTGTAGACATAGTCTCTGTTTATATTCCCTGTATACACCATTTCATGCTTCTACTATCTGTTGTGGTAGATCTTCTGGTAGACAAATATTAAGTGATTTCAGCAATAATGGTGACATTCAGTAAGGGATTTCTAAAATCCTATAAACAGTAAACCACTTGCCAAGTCACAATGTTGTATTTTCTAAGAAGTACAGCCCATTATGTTTGCCTTTGCCTTTGTGGACTACCTTTTAATATTGAGCAACAGTGTATTTCAATTCTCCTCTTTTATTTTTTCATAGTCGCTCGCTCTTTGAAAATTCCTATATGGAGAAATGATGTTTTTATTTTCAGGTATATCTCGCCGTATTATTCCGCAAAAGTGAAAGTTCTAAAGTAAGACATAATTAATTCAATATGGCCAGGCGCATGGCGGCTATGCTTATGTGCTTGTCATTACTCTCTCGTGGTCTTATACTTTCTCATTTCTAACGTAATAAGCTATGGCTTTGTATTATTCTGTGGGTGACTGAGTTATGAGTGGCATGAACGTGAGCATGGCTAAAACTTTGGCGATAAAGTGCCAACGAAGCATGGTATATTCGACCGAAATAATAATCTAACCCATTGTTTCAAACGATATGCAAATTACGTGCTTTCTGCAGCGTAATTTCTATCATTTATTTAGTACGATATTTGATCCTTTGTAGAGAGTATGTGAACACGAACTAAAAAAACAGCTCCTGCATGTATGAGTAACATTTGCTCATAAAACTGTTTATATCTACTAGGTATAGATAGGTCTACTGTTATTACAGATATTGAGAGTACCTTAACAAAAAAGATTCATTCTAGAGAGAAAAAAAAATCAAAAAAATCATAAAAATAAAGAATCCAAATCATTCTACTCTCGTCCTCTAGAATCAAAGACTAACGGTAATGATGTTATGTAATTGAAAGCCTAAGAACCTTTCCAAATAACAATTGGATATTTTGAATGTGCAGTTTTGAAATGTTCAATTTGTAGACTATTAGTTGCAAAAAAGAACATTTGCGTTCACTTAGATATGGAATTATATTTAAATGATGCGGTATGATTAAACAAAACAAAGCAACAATAAATTATGGGGGTGGTATATTTAAAGTAGTAGTATTGCATATATATATGTCAAATTACTCGTAATATACGTTAAGTTAAACATATATTAATTTCATATATGCAAATTTAAAAATAGGGCAAAAAATTAGTTCGATGATTTAACATTAAAAGACAAAAATAATTCACAACATGGTGAATTTGTTTTTCAATTTATAATTTATAAATACCTGGCCTAAATGTATGTAAAATTAACCCTTTTTATGAATATTCAAAATTATATAGATAAGGAATTACATGCATGTGGACTTTGTAATATGGGAAAATTAGAAATTATTATATAATCATTATATAAATAATATATATTCATATACATTAACTATGATACTTTATTAAATCTGCAAAAGCTAATTTATAAAATGTAATGTAAAAAATGTGTTATTTATGAAATATAATATAGAAAATAATTTTGAAAATTTATTATATTTCATAATCTAAGTACTTTGAGTTTTAGTTATTTACATGAGAAAATTTAAGGTAATTATAAAAGTGTTTTTAATAACGTTATACTTTATTATTGGTATATATATAGTTAAATTTATAATAAATTATAGGAATTAACAAAACTTTTATAAATTAATACATTAAATATTATAGTACATCATTTGGAAATCTCTGATTTATTTAGGATTACTTGAGCTAATCATGTAAAGAAAGAAATAGTAAGTAAAGGAATAAATAAATGATTAAAATTAAGAAATAGTAAGAAAGGAATTCAAAACATTTAGAAATATTTGAAATGCTTTCTATAATTAAATTTTTATTTTAAAATTCTATAATTCGAAGCATAATTACGCTTGAATGAATTAAAAATTTTAAATGAAAGGTTAATGAAAGGGTGTTTTCACGAAGTTATTTTTCTTAGAACTTTAATAATATTTACTTAAAAACATTATCTCTAAGAATTAAATATTCTTTCGAAAGAAAAACTTTATATATTTGGAACGACATTCAGAATTCACAAAATGAAGAAAATAAACGCCAACGAAAAATATTTAGAAATACCTGGGAAGTACTGCTGGATTTAAATTTTAAATTAATAAGTTTTTAAAATCGCTGGCTTGATAATAAAGATTCATTAAAAATATTAATATTCAATACAAACTCAGAAAATAATTATAAATCTATAACTTTATAAAAAAAGTTCATTCATTGTTGTTGAGCATGTTCTTTGTAGTGTGTAAAAAATGTGATTGTGTATGTGTAAAACGTGTGATAATGTAATGTGAAAGTGAGACATTGAGCAGTGTTGTATATCACAAGTGAGCATTGTGTGAATTATTTTTTTATATTTAATTAATGTTCCTTATATGATCTGTATAAGCACACGGTGTACACGATCACTACCAGAATATGATACAATGTTACAAATAAAAATCATATATATAAATGTATATATTTTACGTATTTGTCACGAATAATATATAAATGATTAGCTGCATTAAGGATAAGCCTCAGAGTGCATATGTTTTACTTCTTTATTGATATAGTAATGATAAATATAGATGTATTTTTTAACATCTTTGACCAATTTAATTTTGAATATTATAATTCTACTTTAATTTGTCAGTGATCAAATATGTTATACTAAAACGTTGTTCAATGATAAATAAATATAATATTCAATGTAAATATTAAAATGTTACTCAGATTGGGAAAATTTGAATAATTGGTTTAATCTATTCACATAAGATCATTTACTTTTAGAAGTACTAAGGGTAAAATGAACTTAAATGGGGAGATAATAAATTTTTCCTATTTAATGATTTTAGCTTCCTTTAAATTAGCCTAAACTGAAAATATATCATCCCAACTTGAACTTAAAAAAGAATGGACCATGAAAGTTTAATATTATTAAGCAATACTATTAATTTATTTTTTAAATTATTGAAACATTAATGTTTAGTTCTTAAGTTGACATCTAATAGTTGAAAATTTTATGCAAATATAAATACATACATGCCCTTTAATTAATTATTAACTCGACAGATAAAAATGTTGGAACATATATTTGTCTGTGCATCTAGATTTTATAGTATTGCTTAAACTATCAAATATTATTACGATTAGAAATACTCTCAGAATATTATATTGTATTATAGAACATTTAAATCTAACGGTTAACTAATATATTTATTAACATCCCCATTGAAATTGTGTAACAGTTATAAAACTAAGTAAATCATGGCAACATTTACTGTAAGCCCGTAGGAAAAATGTAACCAATTTCGAAAATTCTAAGACACGAATATGTAGGTTATAAATTTGCCTACTATTTTCATTGCATGGAAATTTTTAATAACT
>QLNU02015359.1:38650757-38677345 GCA_006491805.2 Dysdera silvatica | reverse complement strand
TTTTTTTTTTGACTCGTTATTTACCTTTGGTTTAGGTTCGCAATGAGCCTAAAGTGAGAGAAAATGTCAACGTTAAACATTTATTTTATTTTATTTAAACCAAAGAGATCGTATAGGGTGGATTTCAATTATTAATTTTTGCAAAAATTACGCGTTGTGTTAAATAACCTCTCTTCCAACATATAGTTGATAGAAAGGTTACCGCAAGTCTGGTAAGCAAAGGAAACCAGGGTGAACCCCACCTCCGCCCCCGAATTAATAAATGAACTTAGGTCCTAAATTGAGACTGAAGCTAATTTATTTTATTTACTTAACGAACATGGTTATGAAAAAACTGCGGAATTATATAACTAGGAAACACAAATTATACAAAGAAATTTAGTAGCGAAATATAAACTTTATTTCGGGTGCACAATATTAATTTACTTTATAATGGTAGATCATACCATTTTGCAATAATTTACATCAGTACTGGGAATAACTTAAAACCAAACTTCTTTTTTTTTTATAAACCGTTTGACCACTCAAATTAATTATCAATTTATTAAAGTAGAACCCCCACTTAAATTCTTGACTGACGTTACGAACATTAATAGATATAGAGTTGGATTAAACTAATAGGTATATTAAATAAATAAAAGTAAAGTTAGGTAGGGCACCAAAAATTAGTAATTAAATAAGGAAATAAGAAAAGGGATGCTTACATTACTAATTTGATCCATCATGAGGGGGTCTAATGGACGTGAGGGGGAAATAATGAAAAAAACTCAAGTGGACATCTTGATGTTGTAACAGTTTAGCGAAAAGTCAGTAACTTTTTTTGATGACCAGCTTTGGAGACAGAAGTACTGAGATCGCCAAAAATAATGCCAGCACACCGCCAAGTAGAACGAGTTGCTCTGTCGTGAAGCTCAGGACGAGCCAAGTGAGTGGCGTAATTATTTGATGTCCCGCCAACGCCAACATTCCCCAAAACTTCTGGTCAGTCACCATTAATTTGGGCGAAAATTTTCAACTTGCCTTCAGATATCACTAGGACGTTTCTATTGTCGGCAAGGACAAAGGTATGTTTCCTCGAGTGTACGATTTGATGACGCCAGAGGTGACCTATTTGACCTCTGTTGCAAAGTGGTTACGTCGCTGCAGGAACTGACCAGGCTTTCGGTTCATAAGTGCATAGCAACATCTATTTCTTGCCTTCCTTACTTGTTTGCAAATCTAATTGCGAGGGGTGAGAAACGTAGACTGGCTGATGCTGTAATGATGATGATGCCTTGGCCACCAAAGAAAGGAAGTAAAAGGATAAAGGAATTTTCTAATCTCGAACCATAGACGAAAGAATAGATAAATAAAAAATAGAATAATTGATTGGATTAAAAAAAATAAAATGAAGACTATTAGATGAATAAAAATAAAGAATTTAATTAAGGTAAATAGTAGTGGACATTAGTCATGCAAAAAATAATGAACGTAATTCAACTGGGTTGCCCAGTATTGTGAATAGTAAAAACCAAATACTTTTCACTGAATATTAAATTACCCTATTTTGCATAAGTGCATGAACAAGTTAATGCACTGAAGCTAATTCCGATATCATGAATTATTACACATAAATAAAATGAACTGAACATTTTTATCAAAAGATGAATTTCACCAATTAGTAGCTATATCCACCTTCATGCCTGTTGTCTCTGAAAAAAGGAGAATTAGTTCGATGCATATTTTATTAAGAAAACTAAGTTCTTGTTTGAAGATGTCCACTGGATTGGAAAAGCTTGATATATTGAGTTTGTAAAATGAAGTCTCTAGTGTTCATACAAGGAGTCCAGTCACTTCTTTAACTGTGAATAGTCAATATGCATGGGGCCGTTTCCTCTGGGTGTTTCGATTAACATTAATGGCCATAGGTATCGAGGTCCTGTTCTATGTGGAGTTGTAGTCGGCTGTCCAAGTTTTAATTCATGTCATTTCTGTATTAAATAGTTCCACGGGTACTCTTTCCTGGTTTGGTTTCTTTCCCTTAAACAATAAAAGACGAAGGCAGAATCTGACCACAGTTTACATTTTTACGATTTGTTGTGTCTCACGGTTTAGTATATGTGAAAAACGTCTTAAATAAAAAGATGCAATGATGTAGATAGCCAGCCATTATTTAAAATATGAAAGGTATATTTTTTTTATAATTTTTGCGACACAACACTAGGATATCCTCCTTGAGTCCGGAGTGATTTAACAGTTACGCTGTTGAAGACAAGAACGAAGCTCCCTTTCTTCGTGTATAAGACTTAAGATATTATTACTTTTCACAGGCTAACACAACTGCCAAATAATGGCTAACACGCAATGCCACCGAGACAAGTTTTTGCACTTTTTCGTGCGGACTTTTATTATATCACAGAGTACCAAATTAATACGAAAATCTGGACTTAGATGAAACACAATTGATTAACCGTATATATTTGATGAAGCTGAAACATCCATCCATTAATTAGTTAATCAATTTGCCAAGTGGAGCATCACGAACAAGAAAAGACAAGAAAGTTACAAATAAAAGCAACAAAGATCTACCATAAAAGTAACTTGCCCTTTGCAATCTCCCGAGTTGCTAGACATGGGAGATCCTGATTAATTTTGTTACGGCGATCGGTCATTTCTTTAATAAGCAAATATGTCAGTTTTACGCGAATACTTCTCAGACATAATAAGTCCTTGTGTTTAGCATTAAGTACCCGGTACTCCCCAATTGGATAATCCATCAACTATATTCTTTTAAGATTTTGGCGTAATATGTCTTCCCCCTTTATTAATAACACAGCTGTTGATCACAAGTGCAACAGCAGCTGCATTTATTTGTGTATACGATGGTAATGTTTATGCTCCCTACATTAATAATGAAATTGGTAATTATAAGTGTAGTTTGCAGTAGCTGCATTTATTTGCGCATATTTCAACGCCTTCATGAATATATTGAGACAGACTTTACCAGTAATGCGAACGAGGAAAGTTAATGTCGTGATGTAACGAAGATCATTATGATTATCATTATTAAACTAAAATGCCGCACTAACTAATCTCGATTAGAGGCCAGCAATATTTAATGGACAAGAACCTAATTTTTATTTTGTCAATTGCAATGTGCAAATGACAATTACTTTTTTTTTTTAACTGATAAACTTTTTCCAACAGACGTTTGTTCCCTTGCGCTTTATGTCAAAATGACTACTGGAAGTATATTGTGCCAACACTGAATGCTTTCCGAAAAATCCGAAATTTTGTCGTTCAGCGAATCAAGCTGCGGACGGTATTCATATAACTAATTGACAAATGTTTCCAAGTATTTAACTGCCACACCTAAATGCAAATTTACAGTTTGCCATACCTTACTGCTGGTGTATATTTTGATAAGGATGTCGTACCATACTACAAAAACGTAACAAACTCATATATGGTGATTAGGTGTTCTAACGATTGACACTCGCTAATTAAACTACAGTCCACGTTACTCTCACGGAGACTTGACAAAGAGTCATAAACATCGCTTAGCTGATATCTCACAGCTCTTATGGATTCACCTCCACCACCACTTATGGACTCCCATCTGGTTTCGGAAAGAGGGTTGAAAGAGATGTTGATATGCGACTTCATAATCCATCTTTCACTTGAGTAAGAGAAAACTGTGTACAGTCTTCGCAAAAGTCCAAAAAAATGTCTGCCCTTGAGCATAAGACGAAGCAACGTCTTCGAACGCTAGATTCCAGCTATGGCTACCACATGGTACAAAGAATGCAAGAGGATTCAGGTTGAGTAGCCTTCTTTGTACGACGCTTTTTTTCCCGCGCATGTTATCACCGTTGTCATAACCTTGTTCCACACAGTTGGAAAGGGACAAGCATAACTCCTCCAATTTGTTTATTGCATATTCAGCCAGCTTCGCACCTGTAGTTTTTCTACAGCTACAAATTCAACAAAATGTTCTTCAATTTCCGCAGTGTCTTGGTTTGTTATTCTCAGGATGATGGATAATTGCTCAATCCGAGCAATATCTCGAGTACAGTCCAGAATGAGTGCATAGTACTTATTTTTTAATGGTTTATCAACTATTGTAGATTTAACATGATTAGCCATTACCTCAATAAATTCATTCGGAATAATTGAGAGGTAGTGGTTTCTGGCAACTGTCTTGTTCACAGCTTCGTGCAAGTGCTCTCTCAAGGTTAGATATAATCGTGAAATTAATTTAACTAAATCCAAAAAATTTCCACTGGAATTCGAGTCTAACAACCTCTCCTCATGCTCTCTGAAAGTCAAATTACGAGTAGCCCAAAACTGTACAATGGCTAATAACCACTGGTGTATGCCGGGTGGTCGATGGACATCGTAATCCTCATTGCAATGGAATTTTTTATATTTAACATAGGAATACATGGAACTGTAGCTCATTAACTCCCCCATTGTGCCTATAATCCTCTCCTTATAAATTTTCTGCATACGCCTATGAACTTTCTAAAATATCTCTCCAGCTCGGTTGTTCGGCTCAAACCTGATCTTGAGTTCCTGAATCAATAGTTTTTCCACAAGACAGGCCGTTTTTTAGATTTAGCCATTTTATCGTGTATGCTTTGTGAAACTTGGTGTTTTCGTGGGACTTCAGCGCCTCAGATAGATGCTTCCACTCACCCAAAGCTTCATTAGATCCAAGAGCACTGGTGGGATTTGGTCTTAGAGAGAATAAGCCTCACGCAAAATAGTAAACAGCATCTTTTGACTCTGAATAAACTAGCCATCATCTATCTTGCTCTTCACTATTCACTGTCTCCAAAATGTCGTAACATTCATCTCTTTCTCATCCTCAGTAATTTTATCAGAATTTAGATATTTTGTTAAAGAACCGCTTTGCCTTTTTTTTCTTTCCATTTTCACTCTTTTTCAGTTTTGAACGGACAGAATTATATTTTCTACCAAAGTCACGATCATGACAGGTCATAGTAACTTATTCTCAAACAAATAAAATCCGCTTTCATTGATAAACTGTCTAATTAAAGATAATTGAGAACTAGCCATTATATTATTAATAAACCATTTAAAGTAGTTACAACAAACAAAAACAGCACTAAAGAATCGATTCTCAAAACGCACAACGTACAATAAATGATTTTACATTTCCACAGGCACTGACACACTGTCCTATGAAGACTGACTACAGTCTTCGTCTGACTAGGAATCTATGCACGCGCAGTTAGTGAGCCTTTCCTATTAACCTTTTAATGGCCAATGTTCCATAAATGGAACCAAATCTAAATTTTTTTTCACCAATTAAAATTAAATTTTTTAATGAAATGATAATGTATCCAATTAAATAAAAAATTGAAACACATCCCTGAATTATTTCGAGACTTTTGGATTGAATATCTAAGTTGAAAAATTAAAACACGAAAAATGGAGGAAAACACCAAAAATATATTGGGATTTAGGAGCGAATTTTAAGGGGGTTAATGGATGATGAGAAAGGGAAGGGACGGAGAGACAGACCTTGCAGCTGCAAAGGCTATTTGAAGGGAGAGAGTAAAAGAATGATTTTGCTTTCTTGTGGTCCGTTGTTAATAACAAGAATCTTAATTTGACAAAAGGATAACAAATGAATAATAAGAACAATAAAGATCATTTTAGCGTTATTAAAATCCAACTAAATTACGTTTACGTTACATAATGAATAGGGGTCTACAATTTAGTGACGAACATTTTACATTATAGGTACGTCGGTAATCAATGGGCCGGCGCGGGGCCCGCTAAGTGCGGGTCCCTGGGAGGTTGCCCAGACTACCCGACCCTAGAGTCGACTCTGGCTACTGGGATAGCTAAAAATGCTAGAATTCAATTGAATTCTAGCATTTTTTGCTATATCAATAGCTAGAGTAGCCCAGTAGCCGGTTTCGTTTTCTAGCTGAAATTAATTAAATACAATGGAATTAATTGAGCTATCAGTAATTAAGAAGCTACCGTGTAAAATATTGTATAACATGTAAAATCAGAGTCGAAAGTATGACGAATTATAAAGTTATTTTCAAAATCAAGGTTTTAAATCAATGAAGATTTTACAAATTTAGAGATTTCTCTAAACTTTTATTTTATATTTACGTATTGTTCGTTTTTGACACTCGAGAAAACAAACTGAAAATAAGGATTTGGGAGCAGAAAGAAAGTGTAAATTTGTTTATGCATAATTAAAATTTGTTATTTATGATGTGCTAGCTCTTTCTGGTTCTATTTCAAGAATTTGCTCAAAGATGAAATATGTTATTATTAAATCATACGTAATATAGAATATATTTCAAGTGTACGGGAGGTATGGAAATTACTTTGTTTTTAATGATGATAGTATTTCAAAATACCGGAATTCGACAGACGCAATAAACAAAATACGACAAACTTCATAAAATAGAAATCCCAAAACCGACTAATAACCTCACGTTCACCGAAAAGCTCTCATCCTAATTGGTCCAAAAAAAATATTAATGTTTAATCAGAATTTTATTCAATTCAACTGAAAAGGAAAGTATTGCGGCGGATACAAAATTCAAAGATGTAAGTTCACCAAAAAATGTAAAGGAAATATTAAGTTTTGAAATATTTTTTGCGCTAATGAGGCTTAATAGATCGAGTAAAAAATGAATACAAATAACAGATCCGGGATTTGAGTAGAAATAAAACTGTATACAGAAAGTATAACACTGACTTTATAATAATTATCTGCATAAAACGAATCGGTAGACTTTTGACTATAGACAAACAAATAATAAAATTCCGATTAATTTTTTACATTGCCTTACTCAGTGTTCAGTTAAATACACTATTCGGAAGTAAAATAATTATCCGGGAAATTGATGTCAAAATATTCCGGAAATAGTCTTTTAGTTGTCTTTGTCACAAATAAAACAGGAAAAAATATGACCGTTTTAGCCTGAAATGTTGGCCTCACAAGCTTTCGCTTTTACCGGACCTGGTTGAAAATCTCGGACAACTTTCGAGTTTGACTGATATTGCCTTTAGAATTTCTTTTTTTTTGACTAGTCAGGGCTAGTGAAAACGATAGGCCTTCAAATCCTATAAAATGACCCGGAAAAAAATTTCCGGGGAAAGCTTTCCCGGAAATATCCCACTGGATTGTCTTTAAAGGTCAAGGCTACACTGCTTTTAGATAAAAATAAAGAGATCAACCTCTCAAGCAAAAAAGAGTGATTTAAAAAAAATCACGAAAGTTTTTTTCTAGAGTATGGCCGGCTAAATATTTGAAAACTTGGCTTTTTAAAAGTTTTCAATAATTCGTAGCATTGCGGATAAGGTTTCTAACGGTAATGTGTAAATATTGAAGCTTTAGATGTCTCAGATTGCCTTTAATATGGGCATCCTCAGTATAAAACTCCCAGTAAGCCCCCTGAAAGTAAAAATTTCTATCTGGAAACCAGTTGAGGTAATAAGCTCATATTTGGGGATTAACCATAGTTACTCTCTGGGATTTTTTGGTTATATTTACATCATTTGCTTTTCGGTCATTAAGGAAATTCTCCTCATAGGCGTAACCAGGGGTGGTTTTGGGGGTTGTAACCTCCCATTACATTGAAATTTTGTATATTTAACATAGGAATATATGAGTTGTAGCTCTGTAACCCTCCCCATTGAGCCTATAACCCCCTTTATGAACTTTTCGCCTACGCCTATGGTTCACCTACTTCGCCTGAATATATACCAAAAGTCAATTAGGGGCCGTTCGAGTATTGCATAAGAATATTTTTGGCCATTTTATACTCCTCCCTCCACCTTGTAAGAAAAAATAAGCAAATGCTTGAACCCCATCATGCTTAATGGCGCAGTATAGCCCAGATGCTCTTGCGCCATAAAAAAGCCAAACAATCAATCAATCAATCATCATTCTTACGTAAGATTTTGGTTCTCTAATTGGTTGGTACAAGTTTTTGAAATGAGAATGCAATATGTGAGATGCAAATTACAGTACTTATTCCCGTTATTTTTATTGTAAATATTGAGTGTATATTTGTAAGTATGTTATAATATTAAACGCTTATTTATAAATAGAGAATAATAACGAATTATCGCATTTAAAAAAAAAGTTTTAACACGCTCTTAATTGCTATTTTGATGGCATAAGGAAGTATTTTGTTACATTTTTATTGTTAATATTTCTTACGTTGTAAGCAACTAGTGTAATATATAAGAAATGGATTTAATAAAATACATTTATTAAAAATAATATATTTATGATAATTTAAAAATATTTGGGGGGGAGGGGGGCACGGGGAGCATAGAGGATTCTCCTGAACTTGAAAACGTCTAAAGCCATTGGTTTAAGTAATTAAATATCTAACTGCGATTACGTTTTCTTTATATTTGATATCTTCCACCAGCAGTGTGCATGCTTCAAGTATTATTTTTGTCTTACGTGAGAATGGTTCAGACTCCCCCTTCCTCCCAGTTGTCAGCAAAAATAAGCAAATGTTAAATCATCTCCCACAAAGATGCTTACGTAATACTCGAGTGACCCCTTATATGCATATATGTTTACAGAGCACTCAAGGTCAACTTTTGGTCTAATCTATAGAAGCAGGAATATTTTTGAAGTTGTCCTTACATCAGGAGTCTTCAATATTTTTCAGTCCAAGGGCCAATTTTGCTCATTCTTGTTGGCCCGCGGGCCGCAATTTAAAGGCGCCCCCCCAGATCATACTCTGTTGCGTTTTTTTCTAAAGTTTCTGTATTAGTTTTGCCCGCCCATTCGAAAATATTTTCTGGGACTGAACATATATATTACAATGTATAAACGTATGGAAGCAAAAAACATTTACAATGCTTTTAGTTATTAATAGGGCCCGGATGTTGATGACATTCGCATTTTGTTGCATCTTTAGCTTTTTTTTTTGTTTTCAGGGCATTTTATGCAATTTTTCCTCATTTTAGGGTATTTTTTGTCTTTATTTTATAAAAATCAAATTTTTGTAAGTATTATAAATAAGTTGCAATAACCAAAATTAGGATTTCTACATGAGAAATAAACTTCAACAGCTTTCATTGTTAAACAACTACGTAAATCAATCTTAGCCTTTTTAACATCGCTCTTAGAGCCAATACTAACTTTTATTTCAACCCTGCGATCACATTTCCTGTTACCTTATATTAAGTATTTTTATTGAATTTGGAGGTACTTGAAAAAGTTAATCGTTCAACCATCTGTCAGCTACTTGAGAAATCTTTTACTCTTTTGTACCCAAATGGAGCGGAATGTAATAACGTTTAACCCTTTTTAACGGATGCTACATCAAACATAGTAAAAGCTGGAAAAACAATTGAATGTTTTTATCCAAAGCTAGTGCATGTCACTTGCCTTGATCATGCCTGACATAAAGTTGTTGAAGAAATTCGGACAAATGATGTGGATGTAGATAGACTTGTTTCTAATGCTAAACATTTTTTCTTGAAATTTCTTTATCGTACAGAAGTCTTTAAAACACAAGCTCCTAGTTTAACTTTGCTGCCAAATTCTTTGACAATGCATTAGGGAACATGGTTGGATGCTCAATGAATGTATATTTGTTACAGAGAAAATTTTGATGCTATATAGGCGACAGTAAATGAGTTTCATTCAGAAGACGCAGCATTTATTCAAATTGCGCGATGTCTGTTCTCTCAGGAAAAAATAGAAGGAAATTTGGCATATGCAGGAAAAACTTCAGCATTTTACCGTCCATTAGAAAGGACTCAGAAGCACGGAATTAATCTCGTTGACTCGATTAGTTACATCAAACAACAATATCAATCAACGTTTATTGGCGTAGTGATACATTAGTTACAGCGATAAAGAAAGCGAAGTACTAAAAAAGGCACTGTGGATGACTAAACACTCCATTGTTGCAAAATTAAACTATGTTTTAGAAAGAAAAAAAGTTGCATTTCAAACTTTGCAAAAAATTTCTGGTATCTTAAGTAGAGAGGCAGAAATATCATATGTAAGTTTCTTTATGCCAGTCGTTGTACCAACATATGTAAGTGTTGAGAAGAGCTTTTCAAGACATAAGAATTTGCTTTTCGTAAACAAAATAGACTTCTGAATATCGCATAATTTTAAAAATCGCATAATTATTCAGTGCAATTTTGATGTTTTTCTAAGTTATTAGATTACACGTCATTAAAATTCCTTTATAGTAAGCCTTTACTTTCCTTTTTTCTTTTCTTTTGACATATCATGGAGAAAGAATGAAAATTCTAGTCTATAAATTGTCTAAAGTTGAAATTATTTAATTTACAACTTGGAAAAATATGATACAAATTATTTTTCGAAGGGGATCTTTTTTAATCTTATGGGTATTTTTCCGACGTTTCAGGTCGTTTTTCCATCTTTTTAAGGGCATTGTTTTATACTTTTAAGGACATTTTGTAGGAATTTTTAGGTCATCAAGATTCGGGCCCTAGCGAAATCAAACCTTGGAATAAGCTTTTTAGCACTGATTAATTTTAACACGCTTGTCAATGTCAGGTCTTATTTCTGATGTTGCAGCCATAAGAGTGTTTCCAAGGAGGACGTTAGTTATTCTGCTCAAAACTTTTGTTTTACCAACTTCATTTTTGAAGAAAAGGACTGTTCGCAGACGCACTGGCATACGCAGACGCAGTGGAGAGTATTGACGGGGGTTATAACCACGAATTACGATGTAATTTTGTATGTACATGTAAATATATGGAGATATAGCTCAGTAATCCCTCCTTTGTAAGCTTTTAACTCCCCTTTATGGAATTTCTGCGTACGCCTATGTACAGATAGATGTAAGCGCTTCCGAATAGTAACATTTTCAGAGAAGGCAGTCAGATGGTTGGAAAGATATGCTTACCGACATATTTAAAACAGAATTCAATGAATCTTCTGAATAGTAACATTCTCAGAGAATACAGTCAGATTGTATTCCCTGCATATATAATTGTATACAGGAGCAGTAGCACGTAGGGGAGTGGTACTTCCCCTGTATTTATTGCCGTATGCAGAAGCGGTAGCAAGTAGCGGTGATACTTCACCTGTATACATTGCTGTATACAAGGACAGCTGCAAGTAGGGGACGACTTTTGGTACATATGTAGAGAAAGTAGGGAATCCCTTTTAATGAATGAAAAATGAATGATGTGGTTATATGCAAAAAAAATCTTGATAGTGACTGTGGCTAACCCCAAAATCTGAGCTTATTGTCTCAACCAGTAGTGTTCTCCAGTTATAAATTTTTACTTTCAAGGAGATTATTGTGGGTCAATCTCGTATGTGCTATATTCTCGTTATGTACAACCATTGTCTATTTACTGCCGAACAAGATACATATTCAAGTGCTTCCCACACATCCTGAGAAATCTGCTCTCTTATTTCATCCACTCATCTAATCCAAAGACGTTTCTTAAGTAATTTGTGGTTTTTTGTAATCTAGTTGAGAATTTTAGTTATCCATCATCGGCCAGTTCTTCTTAACCATATCACCAACCCATTGGCATTTTCTTTTTTGTTTTAAAGACCATTTTCTTCTATCCTTGTTTGTGATCTCACCCACGTATTTCTTTTTCGATTTCTCCCAGTTATTATAAGCATACACATTCCCATGCTCCTGTGGGTTGTCTGCAATTTCCGTATTGTTATTTTCGTTAGAGCCGACGCCTCTTTGAACTCGTGGCACGACTCTACTAGCGTTTCTCCCGCCTCGTCAAGCAACACCGCAGTATGCGAAACCATCTTTTCTGATGTGAGTTCAGTTCTTCCTCTTCAAAACTCTCAACTGCTCATAAAGTTGTCATGTTTTAGGATGGAGCTTATTTATGTGTAAGCAATACTGTACTTGGTGAATTCAGACAACAGTTTTGGAAATGTGCCAGTCGTGTCGTGTTGGGTTTTCTTTTTTTTCCCCCATTAAGTGACGTTTCTGTTGTCGTTACGCTTGCATCACATTTACGTATGCGCTCTGATCGTAAATCATTGCATCTTATGGTAAACTGTTCAACTTGAAAATTTCCAAAGAATACCAATTAGTAGATAAAATAGTGAAAAACGGGGAAATCCCCAAAATTTGTGTCCTAGGTAACCTCGTGTGGGAAAGAGTTAACTCTTGCAGCACAGAAGATAGTATTTATCACATCTTTTAATAAACTCACACAGAGCATTCGATGCCATCCAGAGGGAGATTCAAGCAAACAGGAGGGAAAATATATTTTAGTTTCAAAATAAAATAAAACGGAATATAAAATATTTGTTCTCCATTACCCACACTAAAAGCGAAAATAAGTTACTTATGCAAAGAAGATTGCTGTAAAATATTGAATGTCAAGAGATTTGTAATCAAAAGTAAAAAAAGAAAATTTAGGTTTAAGGTAAGGGCAAAGAGCGATTTCCATTTCACATAGAAAGTTTTCTGTGAATAACCGCACATCATCATTAATAGTTGAGAATATTTTTGCCGCTGATTAAGAATTAGTAAAGATCCAAATTGCAGTGAAATTTTATAGCAGAAATATGTTCATTTCTATAATTTCAGGACAGGACATCACAGATAACCTAAATTGTATTTTTAAATAAGAAACTGAAATCCACGTTGCATCTAATATGCATGAATTAATGTTCAGTAAGCTTAAGAAACATGTTAAAATTCAGTTAAAAAAATAGGAGCCTACTAGAGAAACATGTTTTCTGCAATATCTGCAAAGGAAGCAATAGGTGATCTCAATACGATATTTAGAAAAGCTAGAAGCAATGCTACAAGTAGGGCATAGAGATTAATGGTACAGAAGCTCCAGGAACATGTTTAAATTAACTTATAAAGAATTGATATAACCTGTATCAGAAACACGTTTTCTATAATTTCAGCAAAGGGTGCCACAGGTCACCCGAATTCTATTTTTCAGCAAGAAATTAAGGACCATTTTGCAACTAACACACATAAACTAATACTCTAGTAACATCAGGAACATGTTCAAAACAAACTTCAAAAAAATTTTTTTTGCTTACTTTTTGAAGCTGAATTTCAACGTGTTTCAGACAATTACAAAACAAAATTCTGCAAATTAATCTGAATGCGTTAAATGACGCACAACTTCTAATCTTTTGTCCTAACATCGAATTGCAGTTATCTGTGGTGCCCTCTGCAGACACTGTAAAAAACTTGTTCCTACTACAGACCCTTATTAAAACAGATTCATTACATTTATTTCCCATAGAAATCCTCCCTCTAGTGATCGAACGATAATAGAATAAAGGATGAGCAATTTTTGAAGATAATTACGGATATGTATAGATTGTGAAGGTACAACATCAGTAGGTGACTTCGTTCAAAATTGTAAATCATAGGAGAAATATGCTTTCAACGATTTGAACTTTCGAAAATGTCATTTCATGACATTGCACCTTCAAAATCTTTACATATGCATAATCAGCGGTTAGAAATTCACCCTCTGAAATAGTGTTCACCACTCTCTCTCTCTCTCAGAGAGATTTCTTCGGAATGCGGCTATCCTTCTTACAATGGGAGTCTCTATGTTGGAAAAGTTTTCCACGATTTATGCAAGCAGTACCATGGGTAACTTCAGTTCGATTTTGGCATCAAAACCCAGAAACTATTCTGCATTGATACAAATGCGTTAATGCTCGGAAAGTAATAGGAATATGTTCAAATTTAACTTCAAAGAAACGGAACAGAAACCTTTCTGAAGTGATACACCTGCGTTAATGCTCGGAATATATCAGGAACATATTCAGATGAACTTCAAAAAAGTCTAAACATGTTTTTGAAGTTAAATTTAGTTATGTTTCCAACAGTTCCATACATTAATATATGTGCGTTAGATGTAACATACTCTCTAATATCCCGTCTAGAAATAGAGCTGAGGTTTCCTTCACAGAAATTATAATACGTTTCTTTCATAGACACATTTTAATTTAAGTTTCTTAAAAAATTACTTCTCGACTTTGCATGGTCAAAACCATGATTCCTAACCAGCGTCAAAAATGCTCTTAAATGATGATAATGTGTTTTGATCATTCCAAAGTGGGTTTCCTACGGTATGCAAAAATTGCTCTTAAGCTAAAATTCAAATCCAGAGGGAAGACTTTTGAAAACAGGCCTTGGTTAAATTTAGAATGAAAATCTGGGATTCAAAATAGAATTTGAATAAAGAAGAGAAGGAGAGAGAAAATAGTAGGCTAACACAAAAGACATAAAGGTCATCACTTTCACTGTCTTACCGATCTAATATGTTGGCCATAATGCCCTATATTTATTTATGGACATGCAGATATCAGTCACGTGGCCTTGATTGTTTAAAGATAGTCGCAGTACAGTAATTTCCCCGTAGCCGAAAGTAATATTTACGGCCAAAACCATAATAGCGGATACCATATGCAGGGTGTTCGTTAACTACCGCGTAAACCTCTTTCGACGCGAATCTTTGGATAATTTTAAGACAAAATTGAAGAGGGACGATTTTTGATTGAGGGTTTTGTTTATGAATTATATCCATTTCAAAATTTGTATCTAAAAGCCAATCATGCTCCAAGATAGCCTGCTTTTACGTTGTTTCATACCATGTCAAATACATTCTCCATTGGTTTCCCGCTTCCAGAATAAAAAGGATTTAACTCGCTATTGTAAAGAATTTCTTGGTCACGTGCTATTTAAATTTAGGTCTCAAATTTCAGCCGACCCTGCCTTAGAATTAAGAGAACTTTTCATTGGAAGATATCAGCTTAAAAGAAAAGTTAGCGTATACAAAATGTAGTTACGTACTCTCTGTTCACGAAATGATGTCCAATATTACAGTTAGAAATATCGCGAGGTGACGTCACAAACCGGCTAGAGGCTTATAATAATATAAGACTCCAAGTTCTGCACATGTTTTTTGCGATCTCCAAAAACAAGTTCTGAGATTGGAGTCCTACTCTGCTGAAGGCTGATAGATGATTTGTGTCGTCACCTCCTGCTATTTTTAACTGTACCATCGGCCAAATTCGTAAACAAACAGCAGCTAAATTTAAGTAGCACATGACCAAGAAACCCTTTCTCATAGCGAGTTAAATTCTTTATATTCTGGAGGCGGGGAAACCAAGTGGCGTGTCTTTCGTCATTGGATGAAATGACATAAAAGCACATTATTTTGGAGGAGGATTGGCTTTTAGATACAAATTTTGCAATGGCTATACTTTATAAATGAAACCCTCAATCAAAAATCTTCTCTTCAATTTTGTCTTAAAATTATCCGAAGATTCGCGTGGCAGGGAGTTTATGCAATAGTTACCGAACATCATGTATTAGTCTTTTAGTTGTATAAGTACTTACACTGAAGTTCTGTGGATAAACTGCGTAAAAAAATATCAGTAAAACGTTACAAAATAATAAAATACATTGAACACTACCATACTCGGACTCTTTTTCTAAAATGAAAGGAATAAGGGCGATTTAATTTAATCCAGTTTATGTTGATCAATTAAAAATATCCGGTACCTACATAGTTTAAATACATTTTTATATTTACTCGTATTCTTAAAACTATGTTAGTCTTATATTACTGCATTTTAACGCCACTGTTAAGGAAAATTAAAGGTTATTTTAGCAACAACACTGAGATAACATGGCAAAGAAAACGAATACAGAGAGAGAAGACACTAACTGGACGTTAGACACTAACTGATTGTGATGACAATTCGACAAAATGAATGAAACTGATTTTTGTTTTCAAGCGATATTATCTTTGTCCCAGTAATGTAATTCCTAATAAATTGGGCAACTGTTTCAACGTAAAACTTAATTGATTACATAGTACAACAACAAAACAGATCGCAGCGTAAAAATATTTACCTCTGTGAAAATATAAATTCTACTTTTGGGTTTTGTTTCTTTTACGTAAACCATTTCTATCGAACCATCGATATACACTAGATCAATACATACGCAACATCGATATATACACGATGAATACATACAAGGTGCGTTAGAAAATTTTCAAGACTTACTAAATAAGATAAATACATTTTATTGTTATTATTCATGACCACTCTCCCTTCGAATAATATCACTGAAGAGTTTTATTGCTCAAAGATGTTTTTGAAGCTTCCAAAGGATTCTGAAATCAGTTTTTCGAAATGTTGTTTGGGAGGCTTGTCACCTCACCTATCCTGATCTCAGCAATAGCTGCAACAAGTCATTTATAAGGAGGAAACAAATCTGGGGAATATGGAAGATGTTCAGTAAAAGATAATTGTATTTTATTAAAAACAATTTGAGACATTAATTGCATTATAAGCTGTATATTTCCTGGAAGAAAAAATTATTTTTTTCCCAAAATATACTCTTCTTCGCCAAAAACGGTGTTTTAATTTTTCAGACGTCCAAATAAAACGTCTTATTAAAGGTTTACTTTCTCGGAGCAAATTCTTTTCTAATTGTTTCAATAAATAAGACAATATTTATGTTCAATCTTGAAATTGTTGGCCTCCAAGTTTTGGGATTATCTCGACTTATAAGTCTTTGAGGGGCGTTCGACAATTACATAATCTTGACATTATTTGTCCTGGATGACCTTTGTTAATCATTTTCACTACATCTTTAGTTGTCTTGACTAACCTCTTTAAAACTTTTATATTAATTTTTTTGTTTTTCCATTGAAATTATAACGCGTCAACTTTCAAAATGTTAATACAAAGAGGGTTGCTGGTTTAATTTTTATGCATAGATTGAAAAAGATATATATATAATGTTGCCAAATATTGACAATATTTTAAGCTTAATATATTTTTAATGTTGATTCATTGCCAATGCATTGTATATATGTGATAATATATTTTGCGTTTTGTATATTATAACAAGTGATATATATATACTACCAGTTTTATTGGATTTCTGGAAAGAAGCATCTGCGCAGAAATAACGTTTACTTTTATACAGAATTTAAAACTTAAGCTCTTCCGTCGAAAACACGCCTTCACAACGGAGATTTCTATATTGAAACTACATTTCTTCATGAATAATGTAGAATTGTTTATGCAAGTACTCGATTTCCACATTCTACTTATCCATATTTATGCAGTGCACAAGTGAATGATTTTCTGTTCGGTATTGAATATTTAAATACGCCTGCAGGCTCTCTCTCGTAACTCCAAAGTTTGCTCCACAGTTAATAATTCCTTTGCGTGATTACTGCGTTTATTCTGCAACAAGTAGAAAGGTTTTGCGGTAAAAAAAAAATCATTCAGTCAGAAAAAACTCTCCTTCCAAAATATGTGAGTATCTATATAATTGTTTAGCTATTTAGTAATGATGAATTAAGAAGTTTCAGGAATGAAAGGCACAACCTCGTTGTCAAGAATTGATGTTTAAAAAAAGTAAAAAATAGGGTGTCAGGCAACTTCTTTTTTAGTATTGTTAAAGGACGTAAGATATTATTACCCTTCGCAGGTATAACACAATTGCCAAATAATGGTCAACACATAAAGCCACTGGGGCGAATTTTTTGTTAGTTTTTCGTGGAGGATTTTTTATTACAAATAAATTTGACACGCACGTTTTTTAGCTCGTAGAAGAGTTTTTTATGGCATAGGAGAAAAAGAGACATCGTCGCCATCCTGGAGTCGAACCAGGGTCCCTCCGTTGAGCCCGGAGTGCCTTGACCGCTAGACCAACGAGGACAGGAACAACGCTCTCTTTCTCAGTATATATAAGAATATAAGATATTATTACTTTTCTCAAGGATAACACAATTGCCAAATAATGGTCAACACACAAAGCCACCGGGGCAAGATTTTTGTGAGTTTTTCGTGGGGGATTTTAATTACAATAAATTATTTTTCTCCTATTTAAAAAAAGCTCTAATATGAGCTAAAAACGTGAATGTTAACGTCATTAATTATATTAAAATACCCCCCCCTCACGGAAAACTCACAAAAGACTCGCCCCTGCGATGTATTCAGGCCCGTGAGAAGTGCTCAATTAAAATATGCAAATTCTATGCCAATATGTGGCTCTGCTGGTCATGTATTTTACGCAACAGGGAAAGGCACCGTTACATTTAGCATAAAAGAAAAGCAATGAGTGGAATTTGAACACCTAATGTCCCCTTTTTCTACACCACAAATTCTCGCATAGGCAACTTGGATTTTTTTAACCGAACAAAATTGTGAGCTGATAACTTTGAACAGGAACAATATGGAAAATTAAAATTCTAAAGTATATCATAATTTTTTTCATGTATTAAATCCTTTACTTTGAATCCGTAGAAATAAAATATAAATATACATCTGGTGTGGCATTTGTAAAGAACTGAAATATTTTAATATATCTGAAAAATAAATCATATTGTGGTGTATACTATATAAAATGTTATCATATAATGCAGTGGTATGGGAAGGGGGCCTTCAATAGCTCAAGCCCCCACCATGAGGTATCAGGACATATTCAGTCCTTCAAAGCTGCATCCATGGGCTCCCCTAGAATTATATTCTAGATTATTATATGCTAGAATTATTATATGCTTATAATTATATGCTAGAATTATATGCTGGGGCTGCATCCAGGAAACATTCTAATTAAATAATATTGTTGAACTATAGTTTCTTGTGGTTTCAGTCTTTTTCCCCCATTTTTTTCATAAGCCAAGTGGGTGCAAGTGCAGAACTTTCACCCCGTCATGGTCCCCATGGCCCCATCACATGTTCTACTTTAAAGTTATTTGAGCCCCATAATTTTTATATTACTACGCCACTGAAACAATGTAATACAATATGCTTAAATACAGAAAATAATTTGCGAACGCTGTGTTATTCAGTTACAAGCTGAAAGACTTATACAATAATTTTTGCCTCCCACGTGTATGTAGCTCTAAACTACAGCTTTTCTGGAGAAAAAGAGACGCTTTCCCCATCCTGGATTCGAACCAGGGTCCCTCCGTAAAAAACTCACAAAATTCTCGCCCCGGAGGCTTTCTTGTGTTGACCATATTTGGCAATTGTGTTATCCCTGCGGAGGGTAATAATACCTTAACACCTTTACATACGGAGAAAGAGAGCGTTGTTTCCTGTCCTCATTCGTCTAGCGGTCCAAGACACTCCGGGCTAAACGGAGGGACCCTGGTTCGAATCCAGGATGGGGAAAGCGTCTCTTTTTCTCCTAAAAAAAACCCCCTCTAGTTTAGAGATACATACGCGTGGGTGTCAAAAATTATTGTATAATAAATTCCCCCACGAAAAACTCACAAAAATCTTGCCTCGAAGGCTTTTCTGTGTTGACCATATTTGGCAATTGTGTTATCCCTGTGAAGGGTAATAATATCTTACAAATTGAAAGAAAATTATTAGAAAATTTGGGAAAACATAATGACATTTGACTGTGATCAGTAACAACCTTTTCCACTCCTTTCTGTTACTCCCTTTACTTCTGTTACACCCCCTAATTACTCATTTAATTATAGTATATCTCCCTTTGAAAATTTACTACTAGAAATATAATGAAATTGATTTAGTTATCCATGGTATAGCTCCATGCTATGCTTCCTTCTAGTCTATAATTATATTCAAAATTCTCCACAGATATTGCTTTTTAGAGGAACAACTTCCCTGTAAAATCGATCCCTATCGGGTTAAAAATAAAAGCAGAAAGCTACAGAATAGCAATCAATTGCAAAGAAACACGCCGTTTGTAAGTCGCATCAAAGTTATCAAAACATGAGAAATGAAGTGGGTCAAGCACGTGGTCAGATCCGGTAGAGGAAGAAGACGAATTGCGGGAGTTTGACAGCGAAATCTATTGGCTTCGAACTTATTGGAAGAGCATCATCCGTACGGAAGGATGGAATGCGAATGGAATCGGAGAAACGCACGAAAAAAAAAACGCAGCACATTACCTAGGATTGGATTAATATTAAAATGCACTCGCGCTCGAGAATTTCTCACATTTTTGCAAAGAAAATGTTTTCTCATCCAGATGGAGCCACTGTTCTAAATATTTTCTGAAATCTTAATAGAAGCTAGGAAGGAATAATTCCGGTTCAAGAATATTAATTTCTAAAAATTCATCGCTTTTGTTTTGTATAGCATAAGCACATTTTCCGTGGAAAATTAATCAATGCATTTTATAGTTATACAACACCTGTGCCGCCCATAATAGTAATTCGGGGGTGACAAAAGTCATTATCTCCTTCAAGGCTGCTAAACATGTTAGTAAATGTATACAGTAGCGTAACTAGGACGGCAAGGGAGAAGCCGCCCCGGGCGCCATAATTCTGGGGCGGCAATTAGATTTTCAAAAACAAAATTTATTTTGTTTCGTTTTGTCCGCATTTTGGGGCTCGTTTATCGGCAATGAGAGACACTCATCACGGGCTGCAAAATATCTAGCTACGCCACTGAATGTATAAGATACTAAAATGCTACAAAAATAATTGATACTGCTTGACAATTAGTAATAAGCTAAAAAGTACCTTATTTTAAAATGATACCGTAAAACATTTGAAAGTATACGTAACGGAATCGAGCAAATCAAGATTCTAAATAACAATTACGCGATAGGGGTGGGGGGGGACTCATGACCCTTCCACCTCCATATGGTCGCTCATGTCCAAAACTTCTTTGTTGAAATATTTATCAGCTGATATAAAAATATATACACTGACATTTTTCACGAATAGGGCAAACTTAAAAATAATTAAACAGCAAGAATGAAACGGGGCCGGCGCCAAGGGGGACGAGAACCTGGCATTGGCGCTGAGTAACAGATTTTTAAAGGCTGCCATATGGGATTATTATAAAAAAATGAAGCCGTTTCGGGGCGCCAAATCACGTGTGTTTGCCCTGATCAGTATAATACCTAGCCTCGGTCCTGAAAGTAAATATTATCATTCGCAATATTTAACACAACCTGTTCAAAAGACTGTTTATATTTAAAATATGTGTTATATGAATTAGAATGGATTCACAGTATATATTTAACAAAATATATAAATTTATATAATAGGATGCAAGTATATTTTAAGGTGATCTTGTCTTCTCCAAAATAACGCTATATGAATTAATTTTCGTCAGTTTATAAGCTATCTCATACTGTGTAAACTTTACACTGTGTGGTTTTTTTTTAAAAAAGTAAAATTTACGTAAATTAACTAAAGCTTTTTATACCGGTCATGTAACGTTTTTTAGTTTTCAACGTATAGAAAAGGTTTTTATATATAATATTCTGAAAGTAATGGAAAAATATTTATTTTTAAATTTTGAATTTAACTATTTCAATTCTTTATCTGGCTTGCCTTCGATTTGATTACTAGCTTTTGTCGCTTCTTATTAAATGTATTTGAATAAAGTCCATCCTAAATTTACATGATTAATTGACGTCATAAATTTACATCATTAATTTACGTCCATATCTGAGTAAGTTCTATGTATTTTTTTATATCTTAAAGTAAATAAATCGTGTGTAAATCGGTTTTTTTCATACGTTTTTCACGAAGGTTATAAAACATATTTATTTCAAGAAAATTAATAAATACTAAATGAATTTATTGTAAATAGATTATTGTAATGAATAACGAATAATTCATTTATACAAAACTTTATTGTCTGGAAGTAATGTACACTTGTCTATGAAAGAAAATTTCAAGAATTAATTACCTCACTGATACGAGGTGTGCAAACTCAGTCGTGTTGGTGAATGTATTTGTGGAATCATTCTCATTCTTTTGAGTCGTTCATTCTTCCATGAAATGACAATGGGGTTGTCATTCTTTTAAATAAATTAATTTTCATTTATTTTAAAGAACGATCATTCTTGTTCATTTTGAGGAACAATCATTCTGAAACGTTTTACGGAATGATTATTCTAAACTAGTTCAAAGGATGAATATTTTTATGTATTTTAAGGAACGATTATGATTACCCATTTTAACGAATCATCACAATCTTTCATTTTTAAGGATGGTCACCCTCGTTTATTTTAAAAAATGATCACTCTCATTCCATTTAAGGAACGAACATTATCTTTCATTTTAAAGAATGATCACTCTCATTCCATTTAAGGAACGATCGTTATCTTTTATTTTAAGGAATGATTGTTATTATGGCCTTTAAAGAACGGTCATTATCTTTAATTTTAGGAAATGATCATTCTTATTTGTTTTGAAGAACAATCATTCTGGTTCATTTTAAGGAATGATAATTCTAGTTCATTTTAAGGAATGATAATTCTAGTTCATTTACAGAATGATCATTATCCTTCATTTTAAGGAATGTATATTCTCATTCATTTAAAAAGCTATCATCATTAACTCTTTATCACACGTACACGCATACAAACACACATGCTTCTAATCTGACATAACAGATAATAGATTCATAGAAACTATGGTCTTAAAAATTGTTTAAAATGTAATAACCGAATTTCTCTTTTCAGTCCCATAGTACCATATTACCAGACAACAGAGGCAGACAAAGATTTCATTTGCAGTCTTGAAAAAGATAACGGAATTCATAGGTGCAGAGAGCTCCCACCGTTACGATTTCTTGGGGTACAATGTAACTCAAGCGCAACGCCATTTAGTGATAACTTGCCAAGTAAGGCATCCTGCGTCAATTGGAACCAGTATTACACCCATTGTAGAGCTGGCGACCGCAATCCCTTTCAAGGGGCTATATCTTTCGACAATATAGGCTTAGCGTGGGTTGCTATTTTTTTAGTGAGTAGTTTCGAATATTTCAAATTCGTTTGCTATCAGTTAAATTATAGTTACTTAAGGTTCTGATAACTATGGTAAAAATATGAACACATGCGCATGTCATCTCATGGAAACTTCACTTCATACTTCCAATCATATGCTTTAAATTGAATTTATCTACAATCAGTAGAATATAATATGACGTATAATACAGCAGAATATAAATTGACGTATAATACAGCAGAATATAAATTGACGTATAATACAGCAGAATATAATATGACGTATAATACAGCAGAATATAATATGACGTATAATAAATTCCTTTATTTTGGGTAAACTTATATATAAAACATGCGTATCATAGTACCTAATCATAGTGTGACAATCCTGCCCGGGCAGCAATGGATAAAAACTTTTACAGCTGACGAAGCCCACGCTGCCAAGGTTCTCCACCAGCGACTCAGAACAGAATAATAATCCATGCACAACGATATGGAAAATAAGAAGAGGAAAAATACGTAAATAAATAAATAAAATATAATAAAAGTACAAACTCATAAATTACACAGTAGTAGTTAATGAGGTAATATTCAAACCCTGTCTGTCTGTGAGAAATGCTATTTTGTCTCCCAAAACTTCCATAAAATCGAGCTACGCCTGCGATTCAAATACGGGTAAGAAGTTGAAATTGAGATAAAATTGTATGTTGGCATATGAAACATTTCTGAATAATTTCTTAAATACTTTTAGTTAACATCTTATGACGCAAGGAGTTCAGTTTAAGCAGCGGTAATTCCAGAAAAGAAGTTGGATTTTTAATTAAGGATTGTAATTAAGGGCGTAATATTCCAATCCCCTAGATCAGCGGTTCTTCAACTGTGGTCCGTCCGCGGACCATCAGGGGTTCGCAGAACTCTATCAGGGGGTCCGAAAAACCCTCATAGTGTTCTACAAAGGTTCAGAGAAGTACTAAGACACGAGCATTTGCTCTTTAATGCTAAGAATAAATTATGAGGGAACGAAAAATTCCTTCCTTAAATGGTGAAAATTAGTGATGAAACACTAGAAATAAATATGTATGATGCAAATTCTGGGCTTTAAACTTTGAGTTAATTCTTGGGGGTCCGCGAGGGCGAGTGATCTCTGAAGGGGGTCCGCTGTCTAGGAAAGTTAAAGAACCGCTGCCCTAGATCCAGGAATGAATACAGCAAACAATATTATAGTCGGTGTTATTAAACTTTAATGTAATTAATTTGTATGGGAAAAAGTTCTGTTCCAAAATACACGAACATTACATATGATGGAAAATGTCTTTAATATTTCATATATTTAGCTTTTATTTATGAATTTGGTATAAATCTGCATTCAGACATTTATTTATGCGGTGAATGTAAATGATTCGGGACAACAAGAAATGCATTTTCTTTTTTAAGAACTTGTACTTTTAAGTATGCGCAGGTATAAGACTTAATCCCTTCCAAGAATGCATACAACTGAGAACTCATATCCTCCAATGATGTATACACTTCCAAGAATCAGTGTTTGAGGGAAAACATAATTCCCAAAATCAATTGTCCAAAGAATGCATAGGAAGAAGAATTAATCCTTTCCAAGAATTAATATCTTCCAAGGATTCATATTTTGTGAAAATACACAAGAAGAATTAATCATTTACAGGTACCTAATTCCAAAAATCTATCCATCTAGGAATCCATAATTCTCCGAGATAAAATTTTATGAAGAACGTTCACAAAGAGGATTAATCTTTTTGAAGGATGTGTAATTCCAGAAATATACCTTGGAGTAATAGTTAATTGAAAACATGATGTAAAAGTAGTAATAGAAATAGTAATACCCAGTTGAAAATTACTGGCATAGGCCGAGGGGGTTGGTGAGGTCATAACCCCAATTGAGATGAAATTTTGTATATTAGTTGTAACAATGTACCCCCCGACTGATGAACATTTTGCCGACACTAATGTGATGAATAAACTTAAAAGTACTGAAAAGTTAGTGGGATAGGAGAATAAAACAAACTGTATTACAAGAAAAACTAATTCACAATGGATAACAAACATCGCTAAGAGCATGGAATCAAATCAATAAATACTGGAAGACAGAGAGAGAGAGAGAGAGAAAGCAGTAAGCTTAACGAATAGAGGATACAAAAAATAAGTTTTAGTACCGTTGAAGATAATCGCTTCGATTAAACGTAAATGCAGTTATAATATTAATAATTTATTAAAAAATGATATTAATAATTTTAAATTTATTAAATTTTTAAATAACTCATTGATAAAATGTTACATCATTATTTGGCAATGGACTACAATCTTAAGAAATCTATCAATCTATTACACATCCAACCTTACAGCTTCTCCACTACCGACCACTCCCATGCAACGTTCAGAAGTTGTGGGAATACAAATTCTCGCCAACTCAAATCGACCTCTTAACATTTCTCATTTTGTTGCCCCTCTAATTGACCCCACCTTAACTCTGACATTTCCTCCCTTCTTAACAACCACACCCCTACCCTCATTGCTGGTGATTTCATTGCAAAATATCCCTCTTGGAATTCCTCCACCACCAATTGCGGTGATAATAGAATTTTTACCCTACTCAACCAAAACCCCTCCTACATTATTCCCCTACGCAATCCCCGTTACTAGCATCGCTACTGCTCTCTTTCCATTTCCCAAGCAAATCGTTTGTATGGTCTCCTGATGTACATAATAACAAGGAATAAAGTATTACTTACTTACTTACCTACCCAGTTTCACACACTCTACAACACGCTGTCAAGATATTATTGATTTCTCCATTTCTAATTTTCACCTCGTTAACCCAGAAATCTTCATCGGTGACCAACTAACCTCTGATCACCTTCCCGTCTTCATTTCCATTGATTTTCCCACAAAACTCCATCCCCCCTCACCTCCAAAATCACTGAGTGGAACCTTTTCCAATACTACCTCAATATTCTCCTCCCTACCGAACTCACCTCCACCCCTACCCCACAAGATTTGGATCAACTAATAATCTCCTTTACGGAAATCATATTCAAGTGCATCACTCTTGCCACCAAACACCGCCCTATTAACTCCCCCATTTACCCTTCCTCACTACATTCATGAAATCATTCGTAAAAGAAATTGCGCACGCAAAATTGTGCAACGCACCCGCTTTCCCAACGACAAACGCACTGTCTCCACACTCAGAAACCATGTTGTTAGAGAAATTCGTTCGTTTACTCAACTCCGTTGATCAGACACCATCACTGACGTTTCCACCCAAGGCGGCTCTGTATGGAAATTCCGCAAAAAACTGTTCTGACGAAAGCCTCAAATTACGAAACTCATCACTCCAAATGGAACGTTTTTTCATCCATATGATCTGGCTGAGACCCTTGCCGATTTTTTAAAGTATAGTTCTCCCTTAACACCCCACCTCGGCACACCAGTTTCCACAATAACATCTCCTCTATCTACTCTGCCTTCACCAACTGTCTCTCAACACATCCAAATCCCGCCCCTTTACCACTTCCGGCGAAATTTTATCCATAATCGAAAAAGCTTCAAAATCGTAAGGCCCCCTGAACGGATGAAATCACGATTAGAGCTATCAAACACTTCACGCCCCGCCCGCAATCTACACACTCACCCATATTATTAATAATGCTCTTCAACACTTCCCATCTCCTTGGAAAACAGCCCATCTCACCCTCATTTTAAAGCATGGTAAAAGTCCTTACAAACCAGACTGCTATCGCCCAATTTCATTACTTTCCTCCTTCGCCAAAATTTGTGAAGCTATTATACAAAACCGTCTTCTTGACTTCCTAAACAGTAATAACCTAATCATTAGCG
>QLNU02015359.1:38632552-38650657 GCA_006491805.2 Dysdera silvatica | reverse complement strand
AAGATATCAAAATCCACCCTATCACTGAGATCATTCACCAAATTGCCATAAATTATCTTAGTTATATACAACTTCACCCAAACTCACTAATTTCTTACTGTCATATTCCACAAAATCTTATTCACAACCGCTTTCCTGGCCCAACCCACTCCTTCGTTAACAGCTTCAACCCCCTCCCCCACCCTTCAACTATTTCTGTCCGCATCCCTTCTCCTCCATCTATTCCAATACAACTCCGGGCCCTACGTTGGCCCCCCAGACTCCGCTACCGCCGCCCGAGTCAGTTTCCTCGAAGACGTCCTCGCCCCTATCCTTTATCTCTTCGAAATCGCATTGCCTCCAACTCGTCTCGCCGTCAAATTCCACAAAGACAACACACACCATCCACACCGTGACAACTCCAGGTCTTAGCTCCTTGGCCCATAATACCAGTTAATCAAATCCTCAACCTCATTACCATTTGCAGACATCCTCCACAATCGACCATTCAACTCCCTGTAGCCACCTCACCTATTTCATTCAGCCATCACACGTCCCTCCCATTTAGATCTTTGTCCCAACATTCTCTTCCTACTCACTTACCCTACTTTAAATCTACTTCTTTCTCTAACACCATTTTACTCCCACGCTCCTTTTTCATCTCTTCCCGCACAATTCCTTTCCCCTATATCCATCTCAAAACAAATCCTTCTCCGAACACTGATCCGAGATCATCTTTGCAGTCCCCTACCCTCACCCTCGCCCTACACTTGAATCGATTAGAGTCAATCCCGATTGACAAAGAGGACTCAACACGTTCCAAGGGTAATTCTCCATATTTTCCCGCCATTTCTGCGTTAACTTGAGTTTCAAATCTCTTTAAACTCTTTTCGGAATATTGTGTCGGTAACACTGTTGCATCACCGGCCTCTTAATTTTAATTCAGGCCTTCCTAACTTCACCACCCCTCTAAACTCCAAACTATCTCCATAAAGCACGTCCTGTTTAATCTTTTCCCAACTCAACCCCCGCTTCATCCTGCGTCTGGGGATAAACGATTTTATCGTAGGTGCCCCTTTATACCTGTCAATCTAGGCTGAGCTAATCTTAAGAAAACTTAATGACAAAACAACTTTGATGAACACAATTATAAAAGCCACCATTTCTGCCTTTGATTCCAATTTGCCATATATATATGCATCTGTTCTTGGCGCATGTGCTCAAAATCAATACAAAATATCAGCAAATATTTATGATCCTTTTCCTATGACTTTATTTTTTTTATTTTTTACATTATTTCTACATTTAGTTTCAAACTATTCTGCAGAACCTGATGCAGCACATGCGGAATATTTAAATCATATTTTAAAATATTTTCATTTTATTTTCATTCATGCATTAAAGTATTTTCATTTGTGGTGGTAGGTCATAAGCTTAGAAGGTTGGACAGACATAATGTACTATGTACAAGATGCACATTCGTTTTGGGATTGGATTTATTTTGTACTTCTTATAGTGGTGAGAATTAAATTATTTTACCTAAGTCTATTTTCTTTGTATAAATATTTATGTACATATTTATATTTTTTCTTGGCGTAAAATGATTTTAATGTAGATATATATGTTTTATTGTTTAAAAGATAGAAACTTAAACACTGGGTTTCTATTTGTTTCCTAACCGCTTATGTTATATATACTTATGTTAAAGACAAAATCCAAGAAGTTAAATAGAGCATGAATTATTCAGAATTAGGTAACGTAAAGGAATTCGTTAATGCTCCTTACAGTTTTAATCTTTGAGTTTTAACGTAATTATTGAAATATATGAATGTTTATGAGGAGTAGAGTATTACTTTAATTAAGGAACTTCAATTTTTAAATTGAGAAAGTATGTATCTCTGTAGAAACAATTCTAAACAACATACCGGCTTACAAAGCCACTATTTTGAATTCCAAATGAAATATATCATTGCACAGTGCACTGTTCACTCATTTATTTACAGTACTTCAACTTATTTAAGGTTTTAAATCACAAGAGGTAGGTTCTTGAATTCGGTTCAGCTTACGACTAGTATAGAATTATTGAGCGGAGTTTTGCAAATTAGGAAAGGTAATTTTGTGAAAATTAAGTGGAATAATGCAGGACATGTAATTTTAAATGCCTCGTCGTACATTTACAGATCGTATATTTACAGGTCATACATCTTTCATAATGCAGGTCTGCCAGATCGTTTACAAAATGAATCAGTGAGCTATTTTTCCCATCTAAGACAAGTGAGCATATTTGTTCAGTAATTCAGTCGTTCAAGGATCTGACACACCGCTGGTACAGAAAGGGTTAAGAAGTGTGGAAACAGTTATATATTACTGAGAATAAGAGCTAAAAAGACAGAAATGATCTAACCTGTGAACGAAATTGCAAACGCCTTCACGCATTGCCTTCACGACTATTCAGAATAATTTTAGTCGGTGACTCTGCTGCGGTATAAGCTTGAAAATGGCTTAAAAGTTCAGGGAGGGTATGCAGTGTAAAAATTTAAAACTTACAGATACTTTGGTACGAATTATTAAATACGACGGTACATGTCTTGAAGTGTATGGATATTCCTTTTTAATCAGTACATATATAGATCAAAGACGCGAGTTTCTTTTCCAAATAATCCGATACTAAAAGCATAGAGTTCAAATTTTATAAATCCTCCCCACCTCTAAATTACCTAACTCAGGGTTTTAAACTACGGGAAGGAAAATTCCCCTAGTTTGGGAAACCTTTTGAAACCAGAAATTCACCCAAAGAGAATTGGTAGTCGGACTGTAACAATAGCCTACTAATGGTGCTAGCCAATAATATTTTAGAATAGATATATAGTATAAAGCAGTGTTTCTCAAATTTTGGCTACTCATGGAACTTTTGGGCATTCCTTTACTTATTGCAGATCACCGATGGAGGGATTTTTCCGGTAGAAAATTAAAAATTATATACATATTGTCTGAAACTGAGGTTACCACAGGTGTTGCTAATAAGTTTAAGTCCAAGATCTTAGCCGGTATTTCATTTCCGCTGAGGTTCAATGACTTTTACAGCATGTATCGATACAAACACGGCATGTAAGACTGCAAGCCAAGTCCCATTAAAACTTTTGTTTCGGGGGGGACTGTACTTAAGATCCCACCCGCCTGGATGCGGCCATGTTTAAACCCTATCCACAATAATCAGTTGCCAGCTGAATAACTGTATTATGTAAATCATTATTTAAACATTGATAGGATCTGGTATCAGGTTTCTACAGTCCGCTGTATATTTTTAAAATTACTTGAACGGTGCTGATTACCGCGGGAACGACAATTTTAAAAATTTGGTTGTCTGCATAAAATTTTTATTCCTTGCAGACAGGGATTTTTTGGAGCTACGATTGTAAATATAATGTTTCATTATTTTTCCTTCCGAAAAATCTCCCGAATTTCTGGCAAACCATTTGGTAGGACAGCATAGACTACAGCTGGAGGAACACTGATGTTAAGATTGCATGGAAAACAGAAATGTTGAGAACCACTGCTCCAAACAACGTGCAGTTAGAGTTGTAAAAAACCCGGGAATTTTGGACACAATGAAAACTTTGATGGGAAGAAACCAAGATAGCTAGAATAAAAAAGGTAGTCCCGTCCTCATCTTTCTTCCGATTGGTCGATTGTGTCGAATCGACCAATAGGAAGAAAGGTGCGGACGGGACTACCTCCTTTATTCTAGCTATTTTCGTTTCTATATTCAAAGTTTCCAATGTGCCCAAAATTCCCGAGTTTTTTACAACTCTGTGTGCAATTCGTGACCAGACGATTGAATTGAACTATCACAATAAAAATTAGAAAATTAGATATGATTCATAATGACTCTTTTGTTTCTTTCAGGTAGGATCATTCTTCATGATCAATCTTTGTCTTGTGGTCATTGCCACTCAATTTTCAGAGACGAAGAAGCGGGAAATGGAGCGCATGCGGATCGAGCGGGCACTTGGTCGTTCTTCCAGCACTCTGACTAGTGCGACAAATGCCTCTGAACCATCCGGATGCTATTCGCAGATGTTCAAGTACCTCACGCACTTAGGCAGGAAAGCTAGAAGGAAGATCTTGCGGTTCTGTCGAAAGTATAGCAGAAGAAAAAGGTCGCGTTCCAAGAAATCCAGCACTCCTTGTTCAATAACATTGCGCAGGAATCAAAATACAAGGCCCAAGTGGATACCCGGACAAAGTTCCATGAAGAATGACAGTTCTACACCTGGTACTTTTGACAGAGAGTCATCTGTCGTGGAAGTAAAGAATGGAGGTGGAGTTTTGATAGCTCCTTGCGCGAGTCCAGAACTTTCCGATATTGATATCGGATGTTCTCCCAGGGACCTTGAATTGACGTTCAGTGATGGGTCTAAACCGCGAGTGCCCAATTCAACCTTATCTAGTGATAAATTTGAAAGTTCCGGTAAGACACTGACTTGAAATTTCTATTTTTTTTTTAAAAAGATTTTAAACCCAGCACTTGAATTTTTTAAAAAAATATTATATAAGCACATTTATTTATGTTTCGTATTGCTTCGTTACTTTTTCACTCCTGAATCACCTATTTTATTAGTTTTTGTTTTAGTAATGGTACATAGTAATTGATATCCCACTTATTCATTCTAAATATCATATTTTATATTTTTTATAAATTTTGCCATATAACTATTAGTTCCACAATTCATAATTTCACTGTTTGATTCAAATTACGTGGCTTGTACTTGTTTAGAACTAATATATTTAGGTAACATTATATTAATTTTAGAATTTGTAGATTATTATTATTAATAAGCCTCTCGTGATCAATAACCATGAATAATTATCATCAATTACCATAAATACGATCATAAGTAATAAACATCTCATGATTTATGATTATGAGAAATTATTCTCTTATAGTACACGAACACAGTAATAAACCGATCATAGTAAATGAGTGATAAACCTCTTACATTACATGAATGTAGTAATAAACAAGGCATAGTAAATGAGCATTAAACCTCTTATATTATATTATCATAAGTAATAAGCCCCTTATAAGAACTTATCGCAAGTAATAAATTTATTATAATAAATGATCACGGGCAACAAACATTTCATAGTGATGGTCATGAGTAATAAAACATTCACGGTTCTCAATCGTATTTAATATTTAAATAAACGTAATATTTATGCATGTCAGATATATAACCGAGGTTGGTTTTAATATTGAGTGCATCATGCCTTTACCTTTGACTACAATGTATTAATCGTATTCATTTCTCAGGTCGTTATATACCAAAAAGAAGAGGTACAATACCCCAGCAGTACTCAACTACTACTGGTACAAGCGAGAGCAGTAAAAAAACTGGTCAATTGACATGCGCAGAATTGTTGGCATTTGGTGCTGCGCAGGGAGCAGCCGCAGCAGGCTTTGCTAATCATTTTGCAATGCAAAGTTTATACTGTAATTTGCACAAAAGTAAGATTTTAAATCTTTAAAAACAAATATTATCTTGTTCCATTAATTATAATTAAAAGAATAAGCTATTAATTTTAAGTAGCAGATTGATGCTTGTGTGTGATTGTGAAATAAGCTGCGAGAAGTGCAAAAATGCATTTAACACAGAAGTGAGTAAATTATTTTTAAAGGGTTGGGGTATTGAAACAATCGATATTGCTGAACTTATGATTGATTGCGCCTATAATGGCAACATAATCATAAGTTCCGTAGTATCGGTTGCGAAACTTTGGATTACGTTGATATGTTAAACTCGTTGATATGTTAAGTTCGTTGATACGTTAAGCTTGTATTAGTGCTCGTAACGAGCAAAAATGTAATGGAATAAAGTATTCTGATGCACTGCAAAGGTACACCTAGTACGTACATGGAAATATTACTCTTCGTAAGTTCTAGATATATAGTTCTAGATATAGATTTGTTTTATATATGACTACAAATATTCTTACACATATTCATCTATAAATTACTCTCCCCCAATATTTTATATATTAACGACTTTTAAGAGGCGGAGAAAAAAGCCGTTTAGTAAAAAGGATGTTAATTTATATATATTTATACTATGTACAGAAAAGAATTTACGGTTTTTTGCTGCCGTAAGCTTTGACATACGTTAACGCCAGTAGAATGAAATAATTTTCCGCTAGTAGGCTGATATATTTTGCTCCTGGCAGGCTGACATATTTTGCCGCCAGTAGGCTGACACGCTTTGCCGCCTAATCTTACTAACCGTAACTAGATGCACAACAGATATTTCGGCGCTTTATTCTTGGCGGTTATTTCAAATACGTCTTTTCGCCAATATTCGCGAATTTGGCACATTTTAAGTTTCCCCTTTTCTCAAGTTGGCGCCCATAGCAGCTCTCCCTTCGCCAACACTTAGTGACACCTCTGAACATAACAACTCAAAATTAATAACTCAATTATCCACAAAAAAATTAAATTCCGTGCCTCTGCAAACTTATTGGCAGCAAAATGTTTGTTGAAAATTTGCGTAGGCTTCAGTCTCCTAAGCCTATTGATAAATCCGCCACTGACTATGTAGATAATGATTATGAGGTTTAATTTATGGGTATGAAATATAATACCTCTAAAATTCCAGACTCAAATATATATCGAAATATATAAAGCCTGAACGTTTTTAAGTTCTGATTTTTCCAAGAAATCTTCAAAAATTGTTGACATTACTGTTTAGCTGATGTTGTTTATTGATCTCCAACCATTCCTTTATCATGAATAATGCTGTGTATTACTTCTAATATGAACAGGTGATTTAACCACCTTGATACTTTCAAGAGATTATTCTTGTTTTGATAGAAACAAGCAAGCTTAACCTTCGGTCAGGCGTAGAAGAACGAGTTACACGTTCGTGCACAAAGTGCCTAAAAGATAATTTCCATAAAAACAAGCAGTAGCCATAAAATTATTTTTATAAGTCATCCTTTCATAAAGTGCAACAGGTTTTAGCAGTTTTTTAAAAATTGAAATTTAAAATTTATAGAAAGCAATGAGAAATTCAAAAAACAATTTACAAAAACAATGTTCTGGACGATTTTCATTCTTTAAAACACCAAAATCCCTCCAAATAATAGAAGAGAATTGCAAACTACACGATTTAAAATGCAAACTACTCAAGAATACCATGCTTTACTGCGCATGGATAGTGAAGTATTAATTCACTGTAACACAAATCACAAACAAAATTTTCATGTGGCACTCAGATTTCATACCTGCATTCATATTTTGGCAGTCTTCTGATACCAGTTTCTGCAGTTCATGTAGCATATTTACGCCTTTTCCAGATTTTTTTTTTTTTTGAAGATGAGACATCTTCCTTTTTTGTTCCATGTGAGAATGGACGACATATTGGAGGTCCAATGACCTACCAATAGTTTTCATACTCCTCCGTTTTATTCCTCCAATCACCAGTTTGCGGGAGAGTTGTTACGTAGACAGGCCCGGACTGGCCCAGTGGGCTGACGGGCGATCGCCTACTGCGCCTTCCCTCCCACCCCGACCTCTTGCACACCCTGGGCTCAAGGATTTTTTTTAATGAACATGGATGGCTGAAAAGTAAATCAAATATTATTTAAATCGTCATTATTATAATTATTTGTGGTAGATACAGAGAATTATAAATGCATGGCCAGTGCCGATTCGAGGTAATTTTCGTGGGGGATGTATACGTCTGAATACTACCAACTGCAAATTGAAATTTCCTTGTGCTCAAGATCGTTTAAAAAAGCGCCTACGATCATTACTTGGACAATAGCTCCTTGAAAGTTGCATGCTCTTCTATGTCAACAGACTTTGAGTTTGACTACAACGAATGTTTATAGGTAAAGACAACGTTATAAGTGTAAGTAAGTAACGTTACATACGCTTATAACGTTGCCTTTACTTATAATCGTAAAATTATCTTACATAATCAGAATTATCTAGGCAACTTAAATTATAGTGTTGTGCGCATATGTTGCGTATATTTGTCTTAAACATTATCTAAATAGGAAAGAAAGAAAACTTGTTAAAGACTTAGATTCAAAATGTTCCACTTCATCTCATGTCCCGATTTGCTGCCAAAGCTAATCTTAATCAAACTGAAGTTTAAGGGTAGACACAGCAGGGTGGTCACATATTAGTCATGACCCCCAAATATATTTTTTCACTGTAAAAAATTCCAACTTTCATGATAAATGAAGGGTGTTATTCCAAGACCATGGCAAATTCTGTCCTTGACACACCCCCCCGCCCCCAAAATGAAAGTATGTGTCCGCCCTTGCTGAAGTTACCAGGCTCACCATTTATGATTTTTGAAATTGGACTCTTTTGTAGATTATTGTTAACAAAAAATGGAAATTTTTAAATGTTAAAAATTAAAATTAAATTTTAAAATGTTAATAAAAAATGGAAAGAAAAAATGAAAAGCAATGTCTGAAACGTTAATTAACTGACAGAAAATCCTGTAAATGAATATAGTGTGAAAACACTCCTACCTGCATCCACCTCAATACATTTGAAACTGGTTGGCGTCCCGCCCAACATTTTTCCCCACTGCGGCCTCTTGTGGCCAGTTCGGTATTTTTTATTATTTTATTTTATATTCCTGTACGTAGATAACGTTGGGATTGATACCAATTATATTCATTATCATAAAATAAATACTGACATATTTTCTTACATTATGTTCTTACTAAATGAATAAAATAATTCAATTTACTGAATCGATTTTGAAGATATGTACCGTACAAAACGTTACAAAATCTGGCGCAATGTGTCTGGCCAATCACTATCACTTTTGTTACTACATTCACTCAAGAAGGTTTGAAGCAAATTAACCTATACGTATTCGAACATCATCTGATAAGCGACAACTAGTCAATCATACAAAGGGTCCGGCCATGTAAGAAGGAAAGAGGGAGATAAAATGTGAAAGCTATGTTTATTAGATCAGTTGAACTCGACTGACGGTTAATTGGAAAAAAAGTAGTTATTTACGGCTTAGAATGTTACACGTGAAACACACGTAGTATCTACTAACGATTTTTGTTTTTGTGGACAAAATGACTAACCACTAATAAAAATAACAGTAAAACCTTTCCCTTACGGACACTCCTAGGCAAAACCATTTATACGGAAAAGAGGAGTGGTGCTAAAAGAGTGAAATTTTCTAAAGTAGTCCATGCGTCACATATCTGTTATTTGAAATCCTTCATTTCCTGACATGCCTGTCTTTGAAAACATGGCAAATTTAAGGTAAAAAAAGTACACATTTATTGAATAAAAACAGTGAATTTGGGCAATTAATGTCCAGTGGGTATCTTCTTCCTGGCTTAATGAACTGATGTTGCAAGGTTTGATGACATTGAGCACTTGTTCAAACGATTTTAGAAGAATGCTTGAATCCATCTGTTTTTCAACAGAATTCGTTCGGACTTTTGCGTGATAAATGAGAATTTTATGAATCAACTCTTTCAGGCAATGCGGAAGAGAGTGATGAACCCGCCACAGATAAACAAGTTTCGCTGCTAATTTATACTGCGTAAATAGAGAGAGAATTATTATCCCATTAAACAGTAAGATTTTAAATCTTATCTTCACGGAATCGGAGAAAGCGTCTTCAAAGTCAGCAGTTTGTCTGCCAGCAGTTTTTGAGATCATCTACCCTTGGTTTGAACCATCTGAGAAACAAAATCCTCATGGAATGCAAACGCAATTCAGTACTTTTCATACAACGCGCGCTATCAATCAAACTTCGTCTTTCTCCATTCTAACTTTGGGGCTTGGGTCTAAGAAGGTTCCCAGAAATAGCTCGACGATATTTATTTTAAGGTAGCCATGTTTCTTTCAACTTTTCCACCCCCGAAATGTGTTAGAAAGGTTTTTCTCTGTTTTTGACTTTGAATTTTTTTACGAATTAGCGTTATTTCTGTCTGTTTCTCCTTCCTAGCAATGTCCTAGCATTCTTGTATTCCCAGGTTAAATGAACTCTTTTTACAGCCTTGCTTTTCATAGGGATGCTTCTAAAATAGATGGCCCTTTTCGTTATTTTAGAATGTGATTGCAAAATCGCTTAAAATGTATATTTTACATCAATGAAGAGATTTAAAAATTACACCAAACGTTCCGATTTGTTTGAATTATTTGTCAAAGCTCTTAGAGCAAAAAGTGTTTGCTTAATATTTAAGAGAGATTATTGAAGAACACTTTTATATATGCATATTTTTATTCACGTATTTTAAATATCAAATATTTCTACTCTGCTTATTAGCGATAATAGAAACGAATTTGGCTATTTCAATTACGCAGGCTCTTTATTTTTCCAGTAAGTAAAAAAATATATTTTATAAGTACATACCTGTTCATTTTAAGTACATATTCATGTACATTTATATTTTAGCGCATATTTGGTCGAATATTTTGTTGGTGTTTCAGTGAACAGTATTTTATGAATCTATAATCTCTCATTGATTGCGAAAATTATTTTATTAAGGATGTTGTTTGAAATTTTGATTTAGTTTACGAAATGTTGTTTACAAAATATATGATGTTTCATTTTTAGATGAAAAGCACCTGTCTGCCCCTCAGTTGTTGTTCTATTCATCTGAAAATGACACAGAGACGTCAAGAATTAGAGGAGGCGGAGGAGAGTATTGGTCCACCCAATCATCAGAAACAGAAGACTCAGATGTTGACAAAGTTGATGACAGCGAATTGACAAGTTTAGGCCACTGTTGCCGATGGTACAAAGACAAGCAATCCAAGCTGAAGTTCTTTGTAGACCATAGGTACTTCCAAAGAGGAATTCTAACAGCCATACTTGTCAATACTTTAAGCATGGGTATCGAATATCATAACCAGGTAATTCCAAAGATTGTCGTAAAATAAATTGCCTCAATCCTTCGTTATTTGATTCCATTTTTTCAGTATATTGAATATCATCCGTTCAAGCAGTGTTTCTCAGAATGAGTTCGGCGGAACCTTGCGGCAACGCGACGATTCTCCAGGAGTTCCGCTGATTCATGGGGTAACGCGACCACTCTTCAGGAGTTCCGCAGGCACTTTGTGAAACGTCATTGAAATTTTCAAGAGAATCTGTAAATTTTGTAATTTTTTCTGCAAGCTTTTCTCCGTTAGAGTTAACTAATCTTATCGATAAAAGATACAATGGAAATATGTCACCTATCTTTTTATACTTACTTTTATGTTGTATCCAAAGAGTGATAAGTAATATCCCCTTAAATTCTCCTTAAATATTATTTATGGAAGGAATTTCGTGGATAGGCATGTAATAAGAAAAGTGTTCCACAGTATAAAAAAATTCAGAGCCACTGTATTAGAGAAGGAAATGTCGTGGTAATGAGGAATGAATAAAAAACAAAAATTTCATTACTTTATTATTCATTTCGATTTTCCACTCTTCCATGGTTTGTAGTGAAACCTAAATTTGGTTGATAAAAGCCAGAGAAAAGATAATTTGTCTCGCATTTACGGTCACCAGGAAATGACGATTAAATTTGTAGAGGAATTGTTTTATCTCTTTTCCGTGAGTCAAAATTATTTTTTTTAACACATGTAATGCAGCTGAAGAATAAACGAATACACTATCAACAATCAATCTTTATGTTTTTCCTAAAAACGTAGGAATGGCTAAACAAAAATAATCAGTTTTCAAAACGAAGTTCGTTTTACACTAAATACCTTATATATGTTGAGGTTTCTCTTACTAAAACATTTTGGCATTATTAAATGCCCTGAAGTTTGCATCATATTTTGGAACATTTGAGGGATCGTACTCACAGATGTTGGAAATCACAATTTTACCAAGCTGAAAAATATGCTTGCATAACTTCTATTAATTTACATTAAAACTCTTGTATGACTTCATTTTCCTACGAAATCTGGTGATCTTAGATGAAAATGAAACGTGTGTGAGGGATTTTATACAAAAGCAGTGCTTATAGAAAATACAATAAACTGAATATTAGATGATTTGAGATATGATATTCTTGATTCCTGTCCTCCCAATTTTGTACAAAGGTCCTAAAAATTATACGATACTGTACTTTAAATGATACTTTAATTAATTCCAAATGGAATTGTTTTCGTCCGTAGTTAATTATAATTATTCGGTATAATCTGATCGTTCGACTGTGCATTTTAAGGCCATGCATCTAATAAGGAACACCTCCAAAATAATGTTAAGTAAAATGTTTTAGTTTATATTTTGAGGTTGAGGTTGACATCTTTACGAAACTTGTAAGCTCAAATTAAGAATATAAGAATATAACATGCATTATTCAGAAATATGAAGCTTAATATTTAATTACCTTTTTCCTTAAATATTTTTCAAGTACTTACAAACTAAATTATATTAATATAATTATATAAACATTAAAGTAAAATTTTAAAAATATTACAATTGCTATGAAATGAGATAAGAAAGGATTTTTTCTTTCGAATTTTTGTTATTTAGAAATCACTTGAGATGAAAGCTAAATTTGAAAAACTAGTTTTCTAGAATTAATATTTTATTGTTATATAAATTTTTACCTCGTAATTTCTAGCCATTCCGCGAAAAATCAAAATACTGAATTATTTACAACTTTCTTTTTATCTTTTAGAGACAGTGTGTTTTTAATTAAACGAAGATTTTTTCAGCAATTTTAATTAAAGATTTTTGTAATCTAATATTTATTTTATAACAAAAAAGACCGATGAATTCCGAAGTAAATGTCATTATAATATTTGTTATGCACAATGAAAATGTAAACATAAGAAATTATTTTGCATTTTCATTACAAGGTTGCTCTTTATTATCCTGCGTTTGCATTATAATGGTTTCATGATAATACATAATGGATCCTCTTCTGGAGGCGATAAAACTCACATATGACTCAGCAAGAATACAAATCATTATCTAATAGCGTAACAGATCACGTTAGATATTCTACGAATTGCTATCCTAATTCACTCACATTCTGTGATTGCTGCAATTACTTTCTGAGCATATATCAAAAGCGTTCGATTGGTTAACAGTTTGGGAACTTCTCTAGCCATAAAACTGTACGAATTGCACAGCAAAATTGTTCAGAAAATCTCGTCATGCGAGTTTTACCATTACCATGATGGCAAATTATCACTGAACGGTGCGTTGACGTTTAACTGTGAAAATATTGTTAACATGCAGGCATGCTGTCAAAGTACATTATCGAAGAATTATGGGAATCGCTATCATCAAAGATGGCTTCACAGATTGTAGCATGAAGTGCGATGGCCCTGTAATAATCACTGATCGTAACCAGATTGGAGTAAAGATCAAACTTCCTTTATATATATATGGAAAAGTTGGTCATCTGCAGAAAGGAGAGACACAGAATTTGTATCTGGAAAACGCGACTTCAGTTGGACATTGTTTAGGATTCCAACGTCCGATATCACTTTGAACAACAGTGCCCTGCGGTGGCGCAGTGTGGTAACGCGTTCTCCTATTGCGCGGCTAATCCGGGTTCGACTCCCAGCAGTGCAAAAAGAACGCTTACTCAGAGATCTCATAAAGATCGCACTGCTCACTGTAGTCCGGGGTTTGGTTCCCTAGGCCTTAAGAGGTTCGGATTCCTCGGAAAACAGTAGGTCCCGGCGCAGCATGACCACTGTAGTCTTTGAGCCGTAAAACCAAAAAACAAACAAACAAACTTTGAACAACACAGCCTATGATAGGTGGTCAGTGACAGACGTCTTGAAGGGCGCTTATGCTGAAGTCCCGTCTGCTAATGGTTGCGAAGGGATGTATTTTGATATTATATTTTGAGTTCCCATGCACCAGAAAAATCTGGACGTCAGGGGGAAGAGTTAGGAGGAAACGAGATTTTTTGGTTGGACCTGTAAAAGTTAGGGAAAAATTTTCTCACTTTCCTTGTGCAGCCAAATCTCCATCGAACATGAATTCGTTTTCCCCGCAGCTGCGTTTTACAATCAGGTTTGAGTAATCGGGTCACCTTGATTTGAAATTTTGCTAGAGAAGTCAGGGAATTCTTTTGTCCATTGTGAGTCTCAATCTTCTACATGATGGCCATGTACGTGAGAAGAGGAAGATGTACGATTTCGAATAAAGAACAGGGACGTCATTGGTGTTGTTATGGCTGCTCTTATTACTCATGATCCTCTCGAGCACTCATTTTTCCTGAGAGATGTAATGTCTTTGTGGCGATTATATCTACCCTCATGGATCCATTGCTGCGAACATTGCCTTATAGATCAGATTAAGATGGCGGTTAACAAGTCCACATGTCCAACCTCTGCTATTAAGCATATGAAACGACCACTCCCAAACTCACTTAGTTGTTCGTACTCCTGACGTGTGTATCGTAGAGATACCTTCGCAGATTACTAAAGGTAATGTAGCGGAGAAATAGTCATACCTGACTTTCCGTATAAACGGCATTATTTATATTATATTGGCCCCAGTAATTGCTTTTCTCATGCGTTCTGGAAATGTCCAATGCGTTCATTAACGTTGAAAGTTTAACCATTCGCATACTCAGCCTTCGTTATTTGCACACCTATTCTTGCGTCTTTTGTTTTCTTCGGGGATGAGTTATCTCGTTCTCCTCATTGTTACCGCAACGTATGTTTTGAAATTATATTCGTGACATGAAGATCTATCGTAATTCATAGAACTTTAATATTTTCTGTACGATATGAAATTAGAAAGAATAGTATAAATTGGCAATTTTTTTGAAAATTTATTAATAAAATCCCCTCTCCATTTTAATTTGTTTAAAATTTCTATCAAGGAAGCAATATATATATATAATTTATTTATTTTTAAAATTTTTCCTGTATTTCTTTTTCTATATGGTATATTCCTTTTTCTATATGGAAACTTCATTTTTTGCTGGATACATAACTACCTGATATAATGCTGCAAATATTTATTATTTATAAATATATGCTACAAATATTTTTATATCTTAAACACTTTATGAAATTGAACAGAATTTCGTTGTCTTAGTTCATTTCAAAATATAATAGTACAATTTAATGCTATTAAATATTCCCAAATAGTAGTAGTATTTAATAGCATTGTATCATACGTTTCGTGCAAACCATCTAACGTAAATATAGCACCAGCCTAGCATGTAAAACCACCGAACGGTTTCCTATACTAGAATAACACCCATTTCATTGGAGTTCAGTTGCCACTCTCACACAACAATTTTATCTTGTTGTACAGGTACCCATACCTATGTCTAGCAAATATTATTATGTGCATGACATGTGCATCATGAATTTGCAACAGATTTCACTAATATGCTTCTTTTACTTAATTTTACTTGTATGTATGTATGTATGTATGTATGTATGTATGTATGTATGTGTGTGTGTGTGCGTGCGTGCGTGTGTGTGTGTGTGTGTGTGTGTGTGTGTGTGCATGCATGCATGTATGTATGTATAATATTTGTTTATCCAGGTCTATCGCACTGAATTTTTCTGTTGCTTACTCTCCAAATTACGTTGAACAATGAATTTTACATTTGTTTTAATATAATATTTCTTATTAATATATTAGAAAATATTCTACACTTCACGGTGTTCTTCCAAAAGCTCATGGGAGAACATATCATTCCTGCAATTTTTTCTGCAAGCTTTTCTCCGTTAGAGTTAACTAATCTTATCGATAAAAGATACAATGGAAATATGTCACCTATCTTTTTATACTTACTTTTATGTTGTATCCAAAGAGTGATAAGTAATATCCCCTTAAATTCTCCTTAAATATTATTTATGGAAGGAATTTCGTGGATAGGCATGTAATAAGAAAAGTGTTCCACAGTATAAAAAAATTCAGAGCCACTGTATTAGAGAAGGAAATGTCGTGGTAATGAGGAATGAATAAAAACACCATGACAGAAAGAAGTCAGTGGTTTAGTGCCAAGGTACGAAGGTTATCTGGGCCAGTTTTGTCATTCATGCCATGTTAGGTTTTACCGCTACTTAGCGGATAAATTAACCAGGTATCGTATCGCATTATAAGTTGGCTACTTACAGCCATAGAAGAAAAATAGACCTTCACCATTCAAGTGAAGGAGTGAGTTGTGTAATATAGCAAAAAATCGTCAGTAATGGTAATAAAGTTTGAATTCAAACATCTTCTATTTTTCGCAGGCCAAATGATCGGCCTTGAATTACAGAAAATTTATAAGACAAAATAGAATTGTAGTAGATTGTATATAGTAGATTGTATATAGTAGATTGTATGTAGTAGATTGTTATGTAGTAGATTGTATGTAGTTCTTCTAGATTAGCATAAACCTAGGGTCAATTTGCGCCATCTTTTAATGCACTCGACATAAAGTAGGATGTAAGCTATTATCTTGTGAGAAAAGAAAATGATTACATTACGAGAAAAGCAATGTTAATATACTTTTGACTGTGAACGGCAGGAATTATTCATAAGCAAAAAGCAATTATCCTCAGTATAAAAAGTCCCCAATCCATCTAATTGGTATTTTCTTCGGTATAACAATTACTCAGTTCATAATTATTATAAATTCTCAGTTCATAATTAGTTATTTACAAAGAAGCAATCATGCTTGTTTCCAAATTCTTTATATTTTTGATTACACAGTTTTCGAGTGTGTCTTCAGGTAAGATTTTCTTCTTGGTTACTTCAAACGGTTTTAAGTATTCTTTGCAAAATACCGATAATTATTAATCGCCTATCTAATTAATGGTTTCAGTCAAAATCAATTAATTTGTTTAACTAACGTTGTTTGATCAGCATGTATCATTTCCTATACTTTGAGGAGACGTAACTGAAAATATCATAAAATTTTAAAATGTGTTATGAGAAATTTTAAATATAGCTTGCATTTTCCGCCATCGCTGTTTAGACTTCTTCATTTATAGTTAGATATGATAAAATTTGTTGGATTACCTTTTATTCTATAAATAATTTTCGATTTTCAACTGTGTGCTATCACTATACAATTTGTAAACTCAGAAATTGTTTGTTATGCAATTTAAAATGCACTGTAAAAATCATTTAAATTTTCTTGAATTTAAATCATGAATTGTGAAAATCATTTATATTTTATATTATATATTTTTAGTTTAAGTTTCCATAATTTATATCTATTTTTTAATACATTTTATTTTTTTTTATATTTTTCATTCAACGACCATTTTATTTAACGACCATTTTATTTTAGATAGTATCTTCATTTATTTGATAATTTTCACTGTCATACTCCTGTCTAAACCTGGATTATTTTCATATTTGTATATGAATATTAACTAAAATAAAATATTATTAAGTTCATAAAAATTCACGGGAAATAAGGCAGATTTTTACAAAAAAATTAAAAATTATTGCACATCAAAATTTAAAGAGAAACTGATGGATAATTTAAAACCTTAAAACGAAGACCGTGGGTTTCATTTAGTAAATAATTGCAAATTGCAATAATAGACATTTATAAATTATATATATTTTACCTATTCTTTTTCAGTATTGAAACGTGCTCTTTCGCTTTAAATAATGTAAATGATTGCATTTTTTGTATTTAAAACAATTTATTTTTTTCGTTTCATTATGTAGCCTAAAGAGCTAACGCTGGCTGTCGAAATTAGCAATGTCATATTTACAATTGTATTTCTGCTGGAAATGATCATGAAGATGTGTGCAGAAGGTTTTTTTTCATACATTAGCAGCGGATACAACTTGTTTGATGGCGTGATAGTAATTCTGAGGTAAACTTATTATATCTTTCTTTTGCTTTAGTGAAAGAATAATTCATAAAAAGAAAGATCATGAGAAATATAGAGGATGTTTCACAACAGTTATCTGGCGTTTCGTTTGAAAATCTAGGATATTAATTGCATTAGCATATGGTCAAATTAGAAGTTAGTTTCTTGAAGCAAGAATCAGTTTTTCGTTTCCAAATACGTGGTCTGATCGAACACAATTAAACTTTTCTAATACGTCCAAATAAAATTATTTATTAACAGTTTGGTTTAAGGAATGGCTCCTTTAAATATAATGCTTTATCCATCATATAAATCACTTCACTAATTAA
>QLNU02015359.1:38610651-38626849 GCA_006491805.2 Dysdera silvatica | reverse complement strand
GTTAACAAGTTTCAACTGGCCTTACTAATTCATATGGGAATTTAATGTGAATGCAAAAGAATAATTAGGAACAAAATAACCATAAAATGATCGTGTTTACGAATAATCATATACGCTGTAGGTAAACGCGTAAGGGATCCTGAGCAAAATATTGTTTGAAAATAAAGGAAGTCTTTTTTTTTTTTGGCCGTTGAAGAAGAGAGGAATAAGAGTGAGTAAGTGTTTTAAAAATACACCGGCAGCTAGAAATATTTTGGGGGTATTTTCTATTATTTCAGCACACTGAGGTAGGGTAGATTCCTGGAAAACATTTCACAGGCGAGGGATTTTTTTTCAACCAAAACGAAACAAACGTAATGTAATACCCTTTGAAGATTTTAAGGACAACCTCACATGTATTTATATTAAATTTGTGTTGGAACAAACATTAGAGAACAATAATTATGACTAATTATATATATATATGATATGAGAAAAAGTGAAAATATAAATGAAAATGTAGAAAATTCAGTAAGTAAATTGGTGAAAAATGGAAGTAAATAAATGAAAATTATTAATAAGTAAGTGCAGATACATTTGGAATGCCAATAACCACACAACCACACCTATATATTATATAAAATAATATAGGCCTATACACTAGAACATGCATATACAGGATTTTAAGAACTAATACCATTATATATAAGCACCATTATATATAAGTATATAAAATATACATGCACATGTAATAAAAATATAAATGCATAAACAAATTTATGACAAGAAGCTTTATTATATAACACACTACATTTTTACGATTTGTAATAATTTTATTCGACCACAGCCCATTTCAGCCAGTTAAAGTCACGGCGATGGCAAACTGAGTCTGGAGAAGACAACGAGGGTGTTGATGACATAATAACTTCGGACTAGTTCTAAAACTTACAATTGAAACATAAGTTTGCTCATATTGTTTATTATTTAAAAAAAGTTTAGCTATTTTAGTCGCCACTATTCTTGAGTGTTGATACAAACATGAATGAGGGAGTAAGGACTATTTGTTTATAAAACCGGAGATGATATTACCGTCAGAATGGTCGAACGTTAGCGCCGAAAAGAAGGAAACGAGACAACAACGAGAGGGAACGTGGAAGTAAGAATCAAGAATGAATAAAAAAAGAGAACGAATTATCGGATGCTAAAAAAATAGAAAAATATACTCGTAGTTTGGTTAGCGATGTTTTAAAGCAATCGCTCTGGCAATTTTCCTCCAAAGCAGATCACAACAGATAACAATATATATATATACACACACACACACACACACACACAGTAGAACCTCCATATAACGAAATGGACGGTTCCATAAAAAAAAATTCTTTATATAGGAAATTCGCTATGTGGAAACGATGTATTCATGAACCAGGGTATTACAATATGATACCACAATTAAAATCCCGCTTTACAGTAAAGGACTGTTTCTCATAAATAACATTCAACCATTTAAAAATAGATGTTTTTAAGTGTGCGTATTGTACTCCAACGGTATTAGGGAACCCAAGGTAGCTGACGTGACCACTTAATTTTCTGTTTTGGTCGTTAAAAATTTTATTATATAAAAATTTATTTCGTTATATAGAAACACTTTCATATGTAATGACTATGTGGATTTATCAAAAAATTGCTATATGGAGAATTTCGCTATACGGAAGTACGTTATATGGAGGTTCTACTGTGTATACGTACACACATATATATATATATATATATATGTGTGTGTGTGTGTGTGTGTGTAATACAATACGCTGTCATATAATTACAAATGCAACCGTGAAGGGCCGTCTTAAAACATTTGGGGCCCTCCCGGGTTTCACACCTTTATGGTGAGCCCTATTTCACACTAACTTTTTAAATTTTCGAATTTTTGCAATAAGAAAAATATAGAATTTTTTCCAATTAGGAGCCCACGCGACAATTCGGCACTGAGACGCTGCATTCCTAGAAATTCGCGGCAATATAAAATTCAAATAATTCAGAAGTGCATGGCACAACGTCAAATTGAGGAATGATGAATGGTTGTCATGACATAAACATTTAGTTTAGGATTGAGCCAGTTTTTACGTGAGTGGGAGTTTCGGTTTAGATAATGGAACTGACATAGCTTCACTAACTTGAAGTTGATTACTTTACAAACGTGGAATGACTGACCTTATTAGCTTGAAATTGATGAGTTTGTGAGCTGGAAAAAGCCAGTACATTAATGGACTGAAAATGTGAATGTGTTTTAATAACATGAAAATAACGACTTTAATAATATAATGCGAAATCTCTATATAATGAGACTTTGAAGAGTTTACAATACTAATGACTTCAAAAACCTAAAACAATTGCCCCCACATATCATGAAAATGCTTAGTTGAAGCACAATCATGAGAGTGGATGTTTTCATTGAACATACGTGAAAGTAATTAATCTAAATAATCATCTAAATGATAAATTATGCAAGTGACAGATAAAACTGATCATAGAAATTATTAATCTAATTAATCATAAACAATAGTTACTATATAAATCATGGCAGTAAATGCTTGAACAGTTGTATACGAAAGTGGTTGATTTAATTGTTTATGAAAAGTCTTGATTGAATTCATTGTGAAAAGTATTGACTTAATTGATTATGAAAAGTATTGGTTTAATTAATTGATCATGAAAGCGATTAATTTCTTCAGGGGTTTGAAATTGGAGACTTTAATAATACGACATGGTTTAAAACTAATAGTTTTAACGCCTTAATGGAAGTAGGTATTTTAATAGCTGAAGATGATTACAATATAAAAGAGATGGTTTTAATAATTTTTCGTCATTTCATCAAGACGATGATGACTTAAAGAATATTCAACAAATTTAAAACCGTATGCAAACTTTCACCTTGTTTTTCGCAGAATGACACTTGCTCTTGCGAAATAAAAATAAAACCCGCAAAACTATACTGAACAAAGTTCCAGTATTAACCGAAAATGATTTTTTTTTACAAAAATTTTATTTATTAGAGAATGACGTAATACATATTGAATGTATCATCGATGACAATACATATTGAATGTATCATCGATGACAATACATATTGAATGTATCATCGATGACGTAATATATATTGAATGTACCATCGATGACGTAATATATTTTGAATGTACCATCGATGACTTAATATTTATCAGAAGTGTCACCGATGATGAATTATATATCGAATTGCTGAGATATTTATTACAATAACAGTAATGAAAATGAGAATTTTTTCAATGAATTGTTCAGCAGCCAAATGTTTAAATTGTCCGACTAAATTCAGCAGATTGAATTTGATTATTAATAAGCTCGACTAAATAAAAATCTCGTATGTTTCAAAGGTAACTTTAGGGGGGGTGCGTCTTATCTCAAATAAACCATCATGCCGTCATGACCCGTGAAGTGGTAATAAATGACAGCGTGTTATTTAACAAGCAAGATTCAAATTCATTGGGGTATCCCCGCATTTGAATTTATAATCAAATGTTGAAAATTAACCTATATAATTTTATTATTTTATATTATGTACATATATTTTATACATCCACTTGTAATGTATTTGAAATAATCGTAATAAAACACAATTTACAGGACCGAAACATGGAATATATGGCAAGAAGGAAGTAAGCTCTTAATTTCCACGAATAATTTACAAAATTAATTTTGCAAAAAATGCTTATTAGCAGAATAAAGGTTATTATAATAACAAAAAGTAAGTTTGTCCCAAATATTTTGAAAATTATTCTCATAATTTTTTTTTCCACTTCCTGTTCTTACAATTAGAATAACAAACTTCCCGTGCATACTTGAGAACCAAATGCGGTGAGAAGAAAAAATTTAATTATCTAGTAGCTATTATTTAATTATATTTATATTTTTATAATTATTATAATTTATATTTATAGTTTATATATTATTTTATATAATTCATATTTATATTTTTATATATTATTTATATAGTTCATATTTATATATTATTATATATTATCCTTTATACAGTTTATATTTATATTTTATATATTATTATATATTATTTTATACACTTTATATTTATATTTTATATATTATTTGGCGAAATTTATATATTTATATTTTATATATCATTTTATATAATCTATATTTATAATTTTTATAATTATATTTATATATTTTAATTAAATTAATTATCTATTAGTAGTATCTACAGCATATTATTTAATAAAAGGTGCTTTAAGGTGCCTTTGCAGTTGACTTGGATAAGTGGAATTTTTTTTTTCGATCTTCTAGCGTAAATACAGGATTTCTATAAAAAGGCCTTTAGACAAATTTTTTTGAGGGGTTGGTCACGCACATAGGCGTAATGCAGAAAGTTCATATGGGGAGGGATTATATTCAATGGGGTGAGGGTTACAGAGCTACAACTCCATATATTTATATAATAATATATACAAATTTTCATTACAATGGGGGTTACAATCCCAATGAACACCCTGCGTACCATAGAAACGGGGCCGCAAAAGCGACTGTAGGGCGCTACAACCAAAAAAAAAAAAAAAAGAAAGGGAAGGAATGCAGGTAAGGTGTACAACACAGGTTTATTAGTCATAACGATAACAAATATCAATTTTAATTCTTTATCATAGTATTATAGTAGGTGGTCATGGTTCTCGCCATTCTCAATCTATGCATGTCTCGCAATGTTGGCGAATGGATTGACGAACGCGTTCAAAATTCCAGTATTCTCGCGAACACGTGCTTCTACCTCAAAGACTCTTGCAACGGAGTCAGCGTTAAATGTCATACAGGCAAGCCTGTAGACCGGCATGGGTGTGGTCCCCAGTTGCCCCATGCTTGTTGCCTAGTTACATCGAGCTATTTATATTATATAGAACAATCCCGGGTGTCCTCTGCTTAATATGCTCTTTCCTTTGCCCCAGTTGCCCCTCCATCCTGGCTGCAGGTCTGCACATAGGCCTCATAACCAAGGCTTTTGATGCAACCCCATGGACAGAAATCATTGAAAGACAAGTCAGCGGATCGCGGTGACAAAATGATGGGTCGTCCCCGGCCGAGTCATCTTGTAGTAAAGGTCTAATTAAAATAGTCCCAACTGTGGCTGGAACGTGCCCCCGTTTTGTTAAAACTACATGCGTCTGCCAAGAGATACAGGAACACCATGAATTAACTCCCGCAAGACCATTTCCAACAACATACGATGCTGCGCACGTCGTGCTATAGAAGACACAATTCACTCCCTGGCAGACGACGCTTTTTAGCACCTTACGATGGCGTTTGAGGTGGCATTTTCCTGCGCAAAACGAGCTTGTTCTTTTACCCTAACGCACCCTTGAAGTTTGTCTAACAAGAGAAGTGTCTTACATGTCACTGGCGGATTTTGACCAAATGTGGATTTTTGGTTTCCTTTATGATAGAAAAGGTCACAACAGTTGTCTTACGTTCTCGATCTCATGCATTTCTGAGATATAGGGGTGGAAAGTCCAAATTTAATGCTTTTCGGACGAGTCCTGACACTCAATTTAAAGAGTCAGCTCGTCATAAAGTGGCACTTAAGGGTTTCTTTCCATGGAAAACACGATGGCGTAACCGAAACAAACGAGTACTTTTACTGAAAAGCACTTCTACGAATGCGGGGGTGGGTTTTAGAGGTCAAATTTAAAAATAAAAGTCTGGGGTGTTGTTTTTTAATCATTTGGGATTTTATTCACCACCAGAAAAGGTTTTAAGTGTTAAAAAATACCCTTAACCTGGTTTTGCACTGATCCGGCGTTGTCAGTTCAGTCTTTTAAAATAATTCGCTACCAGATTTGATATTAAGAAACGTATAGAATGTACTGAAAATATAGTTTGCATTTTACTATTCATATTATTTCATTTAGAGTGAAAACGAAAACAAAAGATCATGCAAAAGGCTATGAAAAAAACCGACAATATTTAAAAAAAAAAAACTTTTTTCTAATTCTTGCGTTAATAATCTTCCATGAAATGTTTATGAACAATTCGAAATTTACTTTCATATTCTAACAATAAAACGTTTCAAGTTTCATTAAATTCAAAATACAATATAAGAAAAGTAAAATAATTCATATCAGAGTATTTGTCTTATAAGATAAAAAAATATGCAGTGCTTACTGGTGAAAGCAAACCTTCGAAATAAAATGTTCAATACGCAGTGTTTTACGGCAATGAGCACATTCGAAGAAGATGTTATCAAAACGATTTTCAGCTTCACACTCATCATTGTTTCGAAAACAAAACACACCTCTTTTACACTCTAAAAATCTCCGAAGTCTCCCACGTTATTTCCACTAGTATGCCGCGCATAGCGGATCATTTGCTTGAAGATTGGTGCTTGCAGCTAATTGAGCACTACTGATAGCATGTTCAAGAAGTACCTGTCGTGGGAAATATTTACCTCATCCAAAGCAATTCTGTCGCATAGGACTCGTACAAGAATTTTAAATTAACGCAAGAAGAACACATCATTTGGCTGGCAAAAAGATGTGGTCCCAGGAGGAATCGTCATCATGTCAATTCTGTGTGATTCGCCACAATCGCAATCTTCTGGAGGATAGTCATCAGGACTTGAAAAATGTATTTGGAGTTTGTCTAACGATGTTCTTGTATACTGTTCACTTTGCCCGGACCAATTGTCAAGTACAATGAGGGTATTTCCCTCTTCAGAGATGTTTGGCGCGTCATAGTGGTCCACCCATTCTCGAACATGTTCCTTGCCCATTTTTCCTGACTTGCTGTAGGTAACGTAAAGATTGCTAGGGCACTCAACATTCAATATTTCCTGCACTTTTGGTCCAAATTTGTTGCCTGTTTGTTCCTGAAGGCAAACAAGCATCGGAGTTTGTACTACTCCTTCGGATGTTATAACAGGCATGATTATGTATGAATGAGTAGTTTTATTCAGTCCTTTCACGCGAAGACAAGTCTTCTTTTCTCCTATATGGGACAATGTTCGAGTAGAGGAGAATTTAAGTTCGAAACCAGATTGATCTTCATTAACAACAACTTTGTATTCTAGCAAAACTTGGTTTGCAGAGGCAACGTGATTGTGAGCTAGCTGGCGAATACGCTCATCATTTTCACTTCACTGTTTGGTAACAATGTGCGTTATTTTCCTTGAATGTACGCTCATTTCCTTTCCAATCTTGAAATAAAAGAGTGGCTGGCTTTGAAGTTCCGAATTCTTAACTCTCGGGCCTTTCGTTTCGACCACCTCTGGAGATCTCCGTCGTGAACAAGTAAGTCATTGTCTCTACATTTTGGAATAATTTTGTGACGTGGATTTTGATCTCGCCATATTTTCAAAGTACAGATCCACACTTTTCTGCTATTTCCAGTATCCTACAAAGCTGCTTCTTGTCTCTGATTTTGTACATATTCATTTCTGACTCATTGCTTCGACCGCTCTTGATGAGTTCCTTAATTTTGTTTACAACTGACGGCGAAACTGTTTTCCTCTCATCCATATCAGATTCAGGAGTGAAAATTTCATCCTCGCCATCAGCACTTTTGTCCTGATAATCGTCATCACTATCGTAAGGTTGTAGCGTCACTGAAGATTCAATTTGTGATAGCACAGTTAGGATATTTGTGAGGATTTCGAAGAGCTTTTTTGTCCGCTGACCTTTTAGCTGAAGTTGATCGATGATCTAATTGTGAATTGTCGTCCGGTGGCCCAAAATGTTGAAGAGTCAGTTGTTCCAACACCTTGATGATGCGGATGGGCGCAACATTTCTACATGATGGGAAAGTTCAAGTTAAACACAGGCAGTAGTGTAAACACAAAACAGCCGGAAATATTCATGAAGTATTAATCGTAACGCATATACACCATCAAAGATAAACTGCTACAAAATGAAAATCATTTTCTGTCAAACGGACAATCATTTACTATTACTGGTAACCACAAACCTAAAGCAAAACATGCGAAGTCAAATGCAATGAAGTATTTGTCAACATCGAGGAGTGACACTTTTTGATGCATGCAAGGGTCACATATGATGAAGATCCATACTCACCGCAGACCACGAGGAAGAAGTGCAGGGTTTTAGCAGGTGCAATGGTCTGATAATGGCAATGTTCCTGAATTCAAAATAGAAGGTTAGGTACAAACGCAACAAACGTTAATTAATTTTTCGACTTACCGCCTACGCATGTATGCTGTATGCATGTCTGTTGTGTATACAGGGAAAGTAGCGCGTAGGGGCGACGAAAAGTAGGTGAAAATAGAAGGTAGCGGCAAATTTTTTCGATGTAATTTTTTTCTTCACCAAACAAAATTTCATTGATTCACGAGTATTTCCATAGAATTTCACGTCATTCTGACTAATGGTTCTTTTTTTCTGAGGATTTTGAAATCTCAACTTGAATTATAATTACTCTGTATTTTAGAAGAGTGAACTGTCAACGCCGGATCAGTTGAAAACAAGGTCAATGGTATTTTTTTAACACTTAAAACCTTTTCTGGTGCTGAACAGAATCCCAAATGATCAAAACGCCACTCCGACTTTTATTTTTAAATTTCACCTCTAAAACCCATCCCGCCTTCTCAGAAGTGTCTTCCGGTGAAAATACTCGTTTGTTTTGGTTGAACCATCGTATTTGTCTTGGAAAGAAATCCCCAAGTGCCGCTTTTCGACGCGCTGACCCTTTAAATGAAGCGTCAGGACTCGTCCAAAAAACGTTAAATTTGGAACTTCCCACCCCTATATCTGCGAAATTCTTGAGATCAAGAACGTAAGACAGCTTCTGTTACCTTTTCTATCATAAAGGAACCCAACAATCTACATATCCGCAGGTGACATGTCAGATACTTCCTTTGTAAGAGCTTTTGAACCACACAGAATATATATCCCAAAATGGCGGACAATTCCGATGAGGTGTCTGTCCAAGAAGATTTGCTAGATAGCATCGTCAATATTTGTTCGTTTACGCTCTTCAGCGTTAAGATATCTAAGGTCATGACTGACAACATACAATTTCCTCCATTATTCTATATTTTCGTTTTCTGGGGTACCAAACGCAAGACTACGGTGAGCTGAAAATCGACAAGCTTTGTACTGTAACATTGAAAAGAACGAAAATAAACGCGTTGCTACAACTCCAACGTATAGCTGCATCGTCATTGGCGTACGCAAGGAGGCGGATTATACGGAGTACGTAGCGGATAGTACGTAGGATGCGTACTATACTACGGATACGTAGCTGATAGTACGCAGGATGGCGGTTGTAATCCCCCATTGCATTGCAATTTTGTATATTTCACATAGGAATACATGAAGTTGTAGCTTTGTAACACCCCTAGTGAGCCCATAACTACTCCTTATAAACTTTCTGCGTACGCTTATGTGCATTTTCAATGACTGCTGAAGGTAGGATGATAGATATTCAACTTTCAACAATAGTTCATCCAATTTTTGTTTAGAAGTCATCTGAAATATTCAGTTTCTAAAAATAAATAAATATTTTATTCAGCAACGAAATGCAGGAAGTAAGTCCACCACAAATTGAATTTAATCCGGAAGCAAGTTTGAAAGAATAGAAAACAATAATTCGTCGCCATGAAGAGAAAGTTATAAATAGAGAATGGAATTGTTGTGACAGGAGAACTAAAAAAAATGTTTTGGAAAACCCCACTGTGTTGAAAAAACATAATCTCCTGTTTACGGAATTGAGTCGTGTGACAATTGCGTAATTTCTTTCCTAGAGTTTAAAATACACATTGTTTCTGATTATTTTTCTATTGCTTTTAAAATAATTTTGGATAATTTTAAATATTGTCTACGTTTCAATATATACGCAAATGAGTTCTACTCTAATTTAGGACTTCATACCGGCTTACATAGGTGGGACATGCTTTACGGCGCAAGTACAGCAAAGGTCACACTCTGCTGGGGCCTACAGTTTTCCAAGGAATTTAAACCCCTGAAGATCTAGAGAACCAACCCCAGAGCTGCAGTGAGCAGTCAGCCAATAAGCGCTATGTTTGGCACAGAATGACCCTCGCTATCCTTGCACTATAAAATACAAGCAACATTTCGCATCGTTGAGAATCGAACCCAGTAACAGAACGGTAGATCAGCAGCATCTTAATACTGCGCCAGTGCAGGGCCTTAAGTACCGTGCGGTAAATCAGTTTTAATCCCGCTTGTACCGGATGCTTGCAATTTCCTTCTACCGATCCATCTTCCCAGGTTTGATCTCCTAGACACCAGAGGCTCGACTTAGCGATGTGTGAAATCGGCGGACTACAACCGAATGACCCATCGAGTCAGTTCGTTCACTACAGATGGGCAAAATCGGTCATTGTTTCGTTCAGTGACTGATTTGACACCTTTGGATCAATGCAAGCCCTAGCGCTATGAGCAGAGCCGTAGCTACGGGGTGGCGGGGAAGGCCTACGCCGGGATCGCAAGTGAAGCGGGGAGTAAAATCGGCTAAAATACTCGCAAGAGTAAATATCCCCGTGACTGTGGGGTGCAATTTGCTCCGTTCTGCCAGGGCGCAAGATTATCTAGCTACTTTCCTACCTATGAGTTAACGCAAATAGCTCATGAGTTACTCTACTGCACGAAAGATATTGAGTTTTATGCTATATGATTTCAATTGAACTTTATGTATTTAGTGCAGTATAGTTGTCTATATTTGAACTGTTATGGTTATTCATATTTGACCTGACGTGGTTGCTTAAACTTGACCTGATATGGTCATATATATGATATTCGTATTTGATCGGAACAATGGTATGGCTATTTGTAATTTAACCTGATCAACGCTATTTATTTGCATTTGATCTGAACAGTATTAAGATTATTCGTGTTCGACCTGAAAAATATTATGATCATTTGTATTGATATTGTGGTTCGCTGGATGTGCGGTAATTTTTCAACCCTATTTTTTTTTCATAAGTAGTTCTGGAATATACAAATGCAAAACATTTATACCACCATTTTCTTGCATTGTCATACATAATTATCGCATAATTCGTTTTACAAAAAAAAATAATAAAAAGGTCACAGTGAAGCCACAGCAAATAACACCACTTACATATATATATATATATTACATATCTCTTATTTAAATACCAAATTTTACATAATATCTCCACTTTAATACATTATTTAAATTGATGGTGGATTCATAAATGAGCCCTCATTGCTATCGCTGCTCAATTGAGGAATTTTTCCAGTTTGCAGCTCCAGTGGTTCTGTTTTCGAGAATAAGAATATCGGATGCCATTACTTCAAAAAGAAAACAAATTTCTGCTTTCTTTTTAAACGGGGAGGGGGGATATTTTTAGACCAAAATACTTAAGGAGAAATTTAACTAGTCTATTGCTTTGATATGATATTTTTTTCTTATTTGATTCTTCAAATCATCGATCTTCCGTATCATAACTTTTTGTGTCAGTTAACTTATGCTAAAACTGCATTTTCTGCTAAAATCCTTTCCAGTCAACCGTCTATTATATTAAAAAGGCATCCAAAAACAAAGTTTTTTCATAAGTAACCATGCTGGTTATTTTGTTGGTTGCTAACCAAGTGAACAGTTAGCAAGTACGGCAAAGGGTCAAAACAAAAAATTCCTCCTTAGCGTAAAAAAACAAACTCAACGTGGCAGGCCGATAGTTGATTTGCGTGTACTTCGTTCTTTTTGTAATAACATCAAGTCGTTATATATGCCTCGCATATTCATTTATCATGGTGCTCAATAAATTCACAATTATAAAGGGTGTTGAGATAAAACGATGGAAAGTCACTGATTTATTCCACTAGAACGATGATTCGCTTTTGCACTACGGCAGTACTTTTCAAACTTCGATCGTTCCAAACCATTTTTAGTACTACTTTACTTACCGCGGACAACCGGAGGGTTTTAAGTGGGGTTGGGGTCACTTCCTTAGGAGAGAAGGTGAAAAATATATTTTACGAAATTCTAAAGTTGGCAACTATAGTTGATAATAGGTCCTATGGCAGACTCCAAATAATCGTAATCATGTGATTATATAATAAAATCACTTGATTATATTACAGAAGCACTTTATTAATAAATATAATCTCGATTGTAATTATTAAATTTTCTCGTAATCATATCTGTAATCGAATATATTGAAGTAGCTGTAATCTGCAATATAATCATAATCACACTTTTAAATTTCATTTAATCATAATCGTTTTTTGAAATTCTTAGGTAATCACAATCATTTTTTTTGAAATTTTTAGGCAATCGTAATCATAATCCCTGATCACCCTGATTATAATCGTAATTGAAGTTATTATTCGTGATTGTGTGCAAGTAATCGTGATTACAATCTGTAATCACGATCGTAATCATGACATTTTATGTGTATTCATAATCGCAGTCGTAATCGAAAAATTAAAATTGACTATATTCGCAATCAAAATCATAATGTAAATCATGATATTCGGGTAATTGTAATCGTAATCACAATCCTACTATGGTAATCATACAAACCGATGGTAATCGTTCTCGAGCCTGCTCTATGGATCCCTTTGAGAACCATCGTTCTATGGTGTCGTAATAATAACGCGCTTGCTTATATACTTTTATTCATATGTGTTGCTTATCATATATGTTGTTTTATGTTTATTTCTACTAATTTGTTGTCTGGGGACTGATACCCAGAGATTCAGAAATTGATATATTTCAGAATGGTGTAATTTTTGGTGTAGCTTTATTTCAGTTATACACTTCGTGCCAAAAGCCATTGAAAACGTGGGATAAGGTTCGCTTTATGCCGTTTTTTTATGACTCTTAGAGGACCAACTAGTTTGTTAGAGCAGAATCTTCTATATGTACTTTTCTTCCTGTTAAAGAGTGGTGTTCACCATTGGTTAGTTTATATGTGTATATATATATATTTTTTTTATATTCACACAAATACCACACATTCCACCACAAAATACATAAAATAATATTCACATTTTTAACAGATTTTGCGGAATTTTTTAGAAAACAGAATTATTCATTTTTTCATCCTTTTATTACAAATGGTTTCGTTTATAAGCTAGTGCCCATTTCATTATGCTAACAAAATTTTCGAATTATACAACCCAAATTACCTGAAGCTGAGTAAAATCAGATTCACTGAATCTCCATTCTCTTCAACAAAACAGCTTTCTAGAGCATCTTCACTGTTAGTTCCTAGTTAAGAAAGCATCTGCCGCCATAATTGTAGTCGAGCGTTTCTTATATCGTATATTTACCTCATCAAGACTGCTTTGGTTATAAACTTATAAACTACTCCAGGTCTGTAACCGTTGATAAAGGGGAAATTGGGGCAAGGCAAAGGGCACATGGGACACAGGGCACCCGCGGATTATTCTATATATATTTAAATAGCTCGATAGGGCAACTAGGGGCCAAGCCCATTCTGGCCCCGTCTTGGCTACAGACACTAATTTTGCCCATTTTTTACATCTCAATATCATCCCTTTTCCAAAACCTCACAAACAACTTGCACCACTAAATGTGTGAGTTGTGACATTATTATATTTGCCTTAATTTAGAACGAAAATGTCACAATTTGGTGGAAATTGGCGAAAATTGGTTCATGAGGTATAGTATAGATGCCAATATTTTTGAAGAAACACAAAGGGTGTCGAAACTTGTCAAGCCCTTTTTTTATCGGCTTTTTACTCTGTCTCTTGCATAGCCACTGCCACGGCGTTGATCCATTGCATTAATAGTGCATAAGTGTGCATAATCTTGGCGAAATAAATGTGCATAATCTTGGCGAAATAAATGTTGATTGATTGAAATAACTAACCAAAATACAAATAGTGTAAATAGTTTCTGTAGCCAGTAAAGGATTTCTGACACCAAGAAGGAAAGTTGTGGAGGAAGGCTTCTGTTTTTCGATGGTGTCAGGATACGTGATTGGCTTGGTTAAATTGTCCTTTCGTTTTATTGGTCCACAAAAGGAAGGAACAGTCCACATCAAACCTGAAACTATCAAACGTAATTGGATACTCGACTTCGTTCATTGGGGATATTTATTCCACCAATCTTTTGGGAAGAAGAACAACTTGAGCAGGGTCGATTTCAGTACTTAAGAAGATAATGAGATTCCTGCGCTTTTTGAAAACAAATCTTTATTAGTTGCGTTAGAAATAGGACAATTTCTGAAATTTCAAATTAATTTTAAATTCTTTGTTTTACTTCATCGCGACATTCGACTTAGTATTCGTTATTCGTTGAAAATAAATATTTTGAGAGTAGTTTAAATTTCAACCTATTATGTAGAAATTTTGTATCGTCCTCCACAAGTGAAAGGTACAAAAAAAGCCTCATGAAATGAGAACGATGATGAGGAAACAGGAATGATATATATATCTAAATTCAAATTTACGAAATTAAACACAAAGCTCTCTACACAACACTTTTAAAATTATAGCTTTGTTCCCCAGAAATTCTCAACAGAAATTAATTATTTAAATTATTAAAATCTTAAGATTCTTTGAATCCTTAAAGTTGAGGATTTTGACTATTCGTTAAAATTTATTAGTCCTTAAGATTAAATTTAACAATTTTTAACACCCAAATGTTTTGTTAAATTTGCATGTACAATTAGTGATCAATAGGTCTTATGTGAACACATCATTTTTAACAGTAAAAACAGACAAATTCATTTAACATTTACGAATAAATTAATAAATTTGTAAGGCTAAACTAGAATTTAAAGGTTGTAAGATTATTACCCTTCTCAGGGACAGTACAATTTCCATGTAGTGGTCAACACAGCAAGGCCTCTGGGGAGAGTTTTTGTGTTTTTTGTGAGGAATAATTATGTGATAATTCCAACACCCACGTTTTAGATAAACTATATAGAGCTTCATTGGCATAGGAGAAAGCGACATCGTCCCCAACCGAGATTTCTAACGAGGGTCTCTCTGTTGAGCCCGGAGCGCTTTGATCGCTAGACCATCGAGAATAGGAACGAAACTCCTTTTCTCCTTACTTTAATGTTGTAAGATATTATTACACTTCTCAGGACTAATACAATTGCTAAATAATAGTCAACACACAAAGCCATTGGGGCAAGTTTTATGTGATCTTTCAAGGCGGATTTATTAAACAATAATATCATACAGCCTTAAAATGAGGAGAAAAGGAGCTTAGTTCCTGTCCGCGATGGCCTAGTTGTCCAGGCGCTTCGGGCTGAACGAATAGACCCTAGTTTGAATCTAGGTTGGGGACGATATCTCTTTTTCTCCCATACAAATAAAAACTCTAGTTCATCTCAAACGTGAGTGTCAAAAATCATTAAGTTTAATAAATCCCTCATTAAAAGTCACCAAAAACTCACCCTATGGCTTTGTGTGTTGACAATAATTTGGCAGTTGTGTAAGCCCTAAGAAGGGTAATAATATTTTACAGTCCCTGCGCTGCTAAACAATTTTCCTTTTTTACGTTTCATCCTGATGGACTTCTAGTTCATGCAGTCCAACCCTGTTATAACGAACTTGGTTATAAGGTTACCCGATTATAACGAGAAGAAATAATTTTTGATTATATTTCTAAGATACAGGATGTGAATCGTTTACTACGAGAAAAACCTACTATATCAAATAGTACGCTAATAAGATTTTTCCTTAGTTTGAGTAGTTTGTGTCTAAAAATAATTATTTCCCTCGTTTTCACAAAGGAAACAAGAGTTTATTTCCGTTTTGAAGCTATGTCATCTTACTTATGCTTGAAGATATTACCACTGAGATATAAGCTGCAAACCATAAGCGTAATTTGGCGTGGGCAAGGGTGTGCACACGCCCTTGCCCCAGCAATGGAAAAATTTTTTTTAGGGTTAAGCGTTTCCGCTCATCAGTACCTGCAGAGTTTTAAAAAAGGAGCAAAAACACAGTAAAACCTGTGGAACTAGCGGGCCAAATGGGAGAACAGTCTCTTGACCGCCACCCCATTAGGCATTCCGGCTGATTATTCCCAGGCCTCTGATAGGAATCAGATAAGGCCGTTTGGCTCCTTTAGCTTCTTGTGTTTCCCCCCAAAAATTATCAAAAAGTCATAAAAGGTGAGTGGTGTCCATCTTCTGTATTTTCGAAGAGACCCTTGGCGCAGTATAGCCCAGATGCTCTTGCGCCATAAAAAAGCCAAACAAAAG
>QLNU02015359.1:38597498-38610551 GCA_006491805.2 Dysdera silvatica | reverse complement strand
GCCACATCGCAAAATCTTCTTTAAAGCTGCTTGATCCCTGCCTCCATGAGTTTTGAATTGCTGCGCTGCTGTTTCTAATCATGGAGTATTTCAATTTTCGACTTGATCGATCAGGCTTTTCAATATTGTCTGAACCGAAGGCAGCCGTTCGGAATGAGCTGAACTCTCACCTGATACGTTACGCTCTAGATCCATAACTGTAGAGCTCAACTCTCATCCATCCTGATACGTAGCGTTCTACATCCATAATTATAAGGCGCAACTCTCATCCATCCGGATACGTCTCGCTCTACATTTGTGGGTGTTAAACAACTTGCATGAATTGCGTCATGCCTTTTAGCGGTGGCGACTCGCGTGCCCAGAAATAGGGTATTGCACACACATATTTTTGCCCTTAGGAACACAACTCCTGAGTGGGGTATTTTTTTTCATCTTCTCTCTTGCATTTGAGGGGAGGTGAGTGGGGAGCAATCCAAGCATAAGAGGGCCGTTTAAGTATTACGTAGGCACATTTCTGGCCATTTTATATCCCCTTCCCTTTGTAAGAAAAAGTAAGCAAATGCCTGACCCCTCCTTCCACCCCAATTCTCATGCTAAAGTAGAATTTGATCCAGAGTGGGATTTGGAGGAGGGAATACAAAATACAGGACTCGCTTGTAATGACCCCGCATTTAGCGAGTTCTCGGATATTCCTGATATAGCGAGGAAAATATGGATTTTATTTGGTATAATGATTAAGCGCAATACAAGTTAAACGCTTTTAACGAACAACTCTTTCATAACCCCGGATTTAACGAGTAATTAAAAAAAATAAAATAGGAAATCAAACTTTTATAACAATTCTGTCGTCATATGAGGTTGGTCGTTATAACCGGCACTCGTAATAACCTATTTCCATGGCATTCATGGATTTCATGGAAGGAGTTTCCCCACTCTCCCCCCCACGTGGATCGGCCACTGCGCTAACGTAAGATTTCGGTGCTCTAATTTTTTGGTACATGCAAGTTTTTGAAATAAGAATGCAACGTGTGATGCAAATTATAATACTTATTTACATTTTTACTCTAATATTGAGCACTTATTTATAAGTTCGCTATAATATTAAATGCTTATTAATAAATAGAGAGTAATCACAACAAATTATCGCATTTAAAAAGTTTTAATACGCTATTAATAGTTATTTTGGTGGCCACATACCACCGCCACAAACCATACATAAGCTCATTAAGCATATTAAAACTTACGTTATAAGCAAGTAGTGTATCGTAATAAATAAGAAAAGTGGATTTGCTGAAATACAGGGCGTCTCAGCACCAGGGTTACAAACTTCAAGGGGTCATAGTACTCATCAAGGTGAACGATAATATGTCATAGAATCTAAAGTCGCAAACCACCCACAGCGCCAGTTCTAAAACCGTCCAGCATGCACAAATATTTATAATCAGTGAGTGCAGTGCGCCAGATACTACTCAGGTCAGCTGATCAAGTGCATAGCTGATTAGGACAACGCATGCTGCGCTTCTCATGCAGTGGTTGTAAATATTTGTGCATGCTGGACGGTTTTAGAACTAGCGCTGTGAGTGGTTTGCGACCCTAGGTTCTATGACAATCATCGTTCACATGATTTGTCATTTGATGATGAGAACTATGACCCCTTGAAGTTTGTAGCCCTGGTGCTGATACAAACTGTATATATATTAAAAATTATACATTCACTATAATTCAAAAATGGAAGGGAGGCTATAGGTAGCCTTGAAGAGGGCCCCAAGCGAAAAAAAGCTGAGAGCCATTAAATTAAATAATCAAATATTTAACCCCGAATACGTGTATTCGATATCTTCTACTCAAAGTGTGTCGTACATTCAAGTATTGCAGTTCTGCCAGGGCGGTTGTCACTTTGTAACTATGTGCTAGTTTTATTATTGTTGGTATCTTAGGTAAGCATGTTTCAGATCCCCTCCTTCCCATTGCTAAAAAAAAAATCAGATCTAAAACCCCCTTCCCAAAAGGTGCTTACGTAATACATGAGCGGCCCCTAATTTAAGATTATTAAATACCACGTAACGTAGTAAGAAGATATTGAATGCGCAATAATAATTACCGCAGTCCAAAAATTCAAATTATTTGAAAATTAACATAACTAATAGAAAAGAAAATGAACTGACAGGTAATGAATGGGGTCGGGGCAAGATGGGGGGGGACAGGAGACTTTGTGTGCCAAGAATTAGAACAGGAAAAGCAAGAAATAGTATGGAATATAGGGTCCGATATGTATTTATACTATTCAATTTGTATTTTAAAAATGCTCATTAATTTATAATTAAAGACAACGTTAAGCATTTTTAGCGATATGTGAGGTGTGATCAAAAAGTATTGGGGCTGGTGCCCTACGCTTAAAAAAAATAAACGCACAGTCAAGACGCTCGACAGATATTGACCTTGAACCCTCCCACACATGCACCAAAAGTCACAACGTCATAGCTCCCACCACTTCTTTACAGCAGCGTTTTGAACAAACGTCATTACTGTGTTGTCGTCGCATTCATTATGACAGAAAGTTGAACAGAGAATCTGCATCAAATTTTGCCAAAAGCTTGGCGATATCTGTTCTGAGACTTATGTAATGTTGAAGAAAGTTTGTGAGGAAGAGAGTGTGAACAGCATAAGAGTTTACGAGTGATTCAAACATTTCCAAGATGGCCGTGAAATTGTCGAAAGTGATGAACGTCTGGGGAGGCCCTCAACCAGCAAAACTGATCAAAACATCCAAGATATGCGCTCAACTGTGGGAGAAAGTCATCGAATCACTATTTGTAAGTTATCTGAAAAGTACAGCATTATCTACGATTCAGTGAAATCTATTCTGACTCACGATTTGAGTATGAGACATAGGTCTACCAAGTTTGTGCCAAAATTGCTCTCTGTAGACCAACAAGAAGACCGGGATCCTATAATGGCAAGCATTAAATTCTCCAGATATGGCACCCTGTGACTTTTTGCTCTTTCCAAAAATTAAATCCCACTTGAAAGGAAGATGATATCAGGGTGTCGAGGAAATCTAACAGAATGAGAAGAGGGAGCCTACCCCCAGAAAATGAGCTCTAGTCTTACTTCCAACAATGGGAAAAAAAACGCGGGATGAAGTGTGGGACTTCAGGAAGAGATTGCTTTGAAGGAGATTAAATGCCAAATCTGCAAGTTCTGTAGTACTTTTTTTTAGTCCCAGTCCCAACACTTTTTGATCACATCTCGTAATAAAAGAATAGGGATTAGTAAAACGCAATCTCAAACGCAATCATATCGCCGACTATGTTTGTGATGAAAAGACTGTAAAACTGACAAATAATTGTAGCGTAGGATTTTGCGCAGGACTTCTTCTCAGAACATTTGCGCATGGTTAAAGAGAGAGAGAGAGAGAGAGAAACACTCATGTTGCAAAGTTTGTGCAACACCTTCAGCCTTGTTGTCGGGTGAATACAATGCTTGTGTCTAGCATTGCTACCCATACTTAGTTTCTTAGCAGCTCGTTATTACTGTGCTGCTGCAAGGTAGGCGGTTAGTAACACTGGCGTAGGCAGGGGTGTTGATGGGGGTTGTAACTCCCCATTGCAATGAAATTTTGTATATTTAACATAGGAATATGTGAGTTGTAGCTCTGTAACCCCTCCCATTAAGCCTATAACTCCCCTTACGAATTGTCTGCGTACGCCTATAGCTAACAGATATGATATTTCGAATATCGGACCGTTTATGGAAATGTTTGGGCTGACTGCAATTATTTTTATGACACGTTTCATGCTAAATGAACCTATTCCAATTGTTTGGTTTTTCAGGGTGATCGGCTTCGGTGGCGGTTGCTTCGAACGGAAGCACGGTTTGTTACTATTAAGATACATTGGCGGTGACGACCGTTGTTAGTATTGCCGAGCTGAGGTCATGATTATTGAATTTAAAGGCGTGGACTGTGTACATTTTGATAACTTTAATTAGGAAATAAACTGTGAAAGAAATATTGATTTATACATACATGCGGTTAGGAAAACTTAAAGATGTGCAACGGAGAAAGAAAGATACTGATGAAGGCAAAAACTTAACTAGCCAAAAAGAAGGTCCGCAATGTTTCTAATGATTTCTTCGTCTCTAACAATGTTGCCGTTGCCACTAAAGTTTTGACGTGAAACAATTAATAGTTAAAGGGAACTACATTTTTCCTATTCTATTGCAATGTCAATGCCAACTTTCCCTTGGCCTTAACACTAATAAAGTAATATCAATAAAAATAATAAAAAAAAATTGTCCTTACATAAAAGGTTAAACACTGGAAAATAGCAATGAAAAGATCACTCAAGCTTTCGGACGCATCAGCAGCAGTCCTTCATCAGGAGTAATAATGACCTTGTAACGAAAAACTTTTTGCTTAACGCTGTAACCTGACCACAAGCCACCACTGCCTTTTAGTGGAGGCTATGCTAAACACTGACTAGTATAATACACAAATTAAACCTACAGTAGTGACTATTATTAACTTTCGAATGTCTAAAGCGCCAACTACCAATGAGTTTTGAATTATAATTTCCTATTTTGCCAGAAAAACAATCTATACAGAAAGCACTGATAATGCAAACGGCTCTTCAATGCGATGAGTTTTCCTTATTTTATGAATTTTTAGATGTTTTTTAGACTTTCGATTGACCCTGTATTATGTTGGCACGTCATATGTAATGATACGTCATGTTTCGACATATGCTTACTTAATGAAATTTACACACGTGTCATACATAATGTATAATGTCGTCATGTGCAGCATGTTTACATAAGCATGATTACACATGAATGATGTTTACATAAATAACATTCTATCATCTCTCACGCTTGCAACGAAAGTGTTACAACTCAAAATTCGGTGAAAATGACTTAATGTTACAACTAGATGTAGAAAACAGTGTTGCATCCTGCCGTGCAAAACATCAGACCGTAAGTCATTCATGTTTCTGCTAGTTGGCACATGTCATTAGATGAACACAACATCCCTCAATTCAGCCAGAAACAGTTTTTAGCTTCATCTGAAGATTGGGATTTTTTGAGTTGTAAAACTGCATCGCAAGGGTGCGATCTGTACATTCTATAAAATCATACTTAAAATAATATCTCTTAAGTGTACATATATGTAAGAAATAGATATAAACGTTTCACGTATTTCTTTTTCTCCTGAAATGTGTTTTAACTATTTTAATGAAAATAATTTTCAAAAATGCTTGACTGCTCAATTTGTTTACGTATCGCTTGGTCCAGTGAGTAATGTATACTTTATGGGAGATTATAGTGTATAGATTATGAGCTATATTATTTTCTATACCTTATGAATGATCGTACAATGTACCTTATGAAAAATTGTACTATATATATCGTATGCGAGATCATAATGTATACCATATAAGATACTGCATTGTGTATTTCACTTGTATCGAAGGAACATTTGGATGGTATCTTTCCATTCAGGGATGGGCCAAATAATTATATTTCTTGTGTGAATTTGTGAATTTTCTTATTAATTCTGGCTTACTTTTTGGAAATGACTCTTTAGATAAATCAATGATTTTCTATGACACAATTGAACATAATCAGACAGGTGTAAAAGCGTTTTGGAATAGGGGATAAACTTTATTTTTCACGATTTCTTTCAAGCTATATCTTTTGAATGATTTCCTGTCTACATGCAACAAAAATAGCGAAATCTCATTCCAATACGTAATTGGGAATTTTGTAAATAGTTTATAGTTAATAGTTTGCATAATTTACCTTCATGAGATATTCTAATGATTTAATCATACATTTTATTAAAAATATGGAGCACAAATAACACTTCATTAAGGAACCTCTTAAGCTTATATGAATCAATAACCTTTCCACTGGCAATTCACTTATTAAAGTGAAATATATTTAAAAAATGTAAATATTTACAAGATGAAAGCAGTTAAGCGTGTATGTGTGTTTCTCTGTCATACACATATATGTACAAAAAAAAATATATATATAGTCTGTATAATCCTTACTTTGAGACTGAAATGCATTTGTATTTAACCCTTTACTGATGTATTAGAGTAATTCCCACTAAACAGTATCACTGAGCATGCTTTTTTATCAAAATACAATTTTAAAATGCTTGCTTGGAGAGATTCGAAATCTCAAGTATAAGTAAACAATATCTTTGCTTTTAATTAAAGCTTATTAAATAACTTTATTTACCCGATACACCCAGTTGAAACAAATATATTTACGAACTTGTAGTTCACAATTCAGGATAAGAATCTAGGCAATTTTGTGACTTTTATCTAGTTTATAGCTAGAATTGCTTTAACGCATAGCTAAAATGGTCCAGATTTTTCTATCAGTTAAAACTTATCAGGAAAACATTATGTGTTTAGAATGTATGAATATATAATATATATATAATATATAAATATATAATGTATATAAATATATAATGTAAAATACTTGGAAAAATATAATTTGATTATCAATAACTCTGTAATTAAACTTTATTTAGATACCTGGCTATAAAAGGTGAATTTTAGCTAGAAAAAGTAAAAAAATTAGCTAAATAGTCAAAATTAGATCTAGCAGAAGACACATAGCTATAGATGGGAAAATCATTCTCTGAGACGGTTAGCGTGCGTTTTGCAAACTTTAAACCAACGTGCCAACCCGTCTAGTCACTATAGCGAGCGCAAGACCTTCAAACATACCGTAAAGATGTTTTCTATTTAAAAGTAAAGTCCCAGTTTCAACTATTTTTGTAAGTATATTTCAAAAGGTAATCTTGTTAATTATTATCTTTTATTAAAACTAAAGGCAGAATTTTCGACTTAAAATTATCTTCCCCGTTTTACTAAAACTAAACATCTCCACAAACTGGCATTCGAAACATTGGTTTGGAATTTCACGACAAATTCTTGGAGACTCAAATTCCGCTTTGCCACGAAATTTTCCCATGCTGAATCGTACCGCTGTGGGGTAGTGCGTTTAAGGCTCCAATTTAAGGCTGACTTAAGAGCAAACGTTTCGTGGTCTATTTACAATTGAGGAGTTGGCAAACATCACCTGTTCTTGTCTGTTGCTCATGTCGAAAAAACAAAGTGATCCAGTGATACAACACAAACAGGGAGGAGCTAGGAAACTAAGTAAGACGTAGTATGTCCATCAGATTTAACGAAAAGCATGCATAAACTTTAATATGGGATATTACAGATGAACTGAAAAAATATACGTATAAAAGTAATTAAGGAACAAAAATTATTATTTCCTTTAGTAAAATAACCTTGACAAATAGAGTGAAATCTCTCTACAACAATATCATACGGACCGAGAAAAATTATCGTTGTAGAGGGATTTATCACAAATAAATTTGACACCCACGTATTAGTAGCTCAAACTAGAGCTATTTTGTTTTAGGAGAAAAAGAGACGCCGTCCTCATCCTGGATTCGAACCAGGGCCCCCCGCATTGAGCTCGCGGTTCCTGGACCTACTAGACAAACGAAAAAAAGAACATACGCTTTTTTTCTCCGTATATTAAGTTGAAAGGTATTATTACCCTTCACAGGGATAACATAATTGCCAAATGTTGTTCAACGCACAAAGCCACCGGGGCGAGATTTTTGTGAGTTTTCGTGGGGGATTTTTTATTACAAATAAATTTAACACCAACACATTAATAGCTCAGTTTAGGGCTATTTTGTTTTTGGAAAGAAAGTGGCGCCGTCCTCATCCTGGATTCGAACCAGGGTCCCTGCGTTGAGCCCGCGGTGTCTTGACCTACTAGACGAATGAGGACAAGAACAAACGCATTTTTCTCCGTATATGAGGATGTAAGATATTATTACCCTTCACAGGGATAACACAATTGCCAAATAATGGTCAACACAGAAAAGCCTCTGGGGCGAGATTTTTGTGAGTTTATCGTGGGGGGATTTTTTATTACAAATAAATTTGACACCCACGTAATATTAGTATTTCAAATTAGAGCTATTTTTGCTTTGGAGAAAAAGAGACGCTTTCCCCATCCTGGATTCGAACCAGGGTCCCTCCGTTTAGCCCGCGGTGTCTTGACCTACTAGTGTTGACCAACGTTTGGCAGTTGTATTATCCCTGTGAAGGGTAATAATAAATTTAAAGTTAATATATGGAGAAAAATGCATTTGTTCTTGTCCTCGTTCGTCTAGTAGGTCAAATCACGGCATGTACCTTGGTTCGAATCCGGGATGAGGACGGCGTCTCTTTTTCTCATAAACAAAAATAGCTCTAGTTTGAGCTACTAATACGTGGGTGTCAAATTTATTTGTAATAAAAAATCCCCCACGAAAAACTCACAAAAATCTCGCCCCGGTGGCTTTGTGTGTTGACCAATATTTGGCAATTGTGTTATCCCTGTGAAGGGTAGTAATATCTTACAACAGGGATTTATCGTTATGTCGGATATCGTTGTTCGAAGGATTACTGTACACTAAAGGTAGTTTGAAATATGTAGCTTGAATGTAAAAAACATAACAAATCCCGCTCATTCAAAATATGGAATGATTTAAAAAAGAATTATGTACAAAATGTACATGTTTTTATATTTTAGACAATAAATTGGTAGAATGAATGTATACAGGGTGTTTAGAAATCCTAGGATAATAACCACACATCGGTATTCCTGGGACAAATTTGAGATATAAGTCTTCATTTTGGTGACAGATCAATGCCTTTTGTGATATTCGACAAAACCATCCAAATAATGAGGAATCTGTCTTCACCTGTTAAAGCCTTCGCAGATTTGTTTAAGACGACGTACAGGAAACCTTTTTCTGCATGAGTGTGGTGTAAAGCATTAGGCCCTTTAATTGGTAATTTATTGTCAAAAACGGAATGCCCGCAGTTTTTATTTCAGCTAATTGGATAGCTTTAACTCACACGGGAAACCCCTTTCGCTGTTCACTGCACTTTGAGATCAGACCTATGGGAGATGATAGTGCTTGACTTCCTGATCACGAATATATAATCATTTGTCTGCTAAAATGATGTGACAATTTTTTATGAATATTTGAAATCCAAAAATGACACTTTTTTCGCCGGGTTTGATATTTTTTAATCGCACTGTATGTGAGCAAAAACAGGTTTGAAGTCGGTAAGATTATGAAGGATCATCGTATTTAACGGATAAAAATAAAAAATTATGTCTCAGCTAATTTAAACAGTATAAAAAAAATTAATATGAAAAATGAACTTTTAGCATAGATATTTGGCGAATTTGGCGACAATTTTGAAGAGTTGGCGGGACATTTAAGTTTCGCATTCCACTAGCTATATGAACTCGTCCGCAAGTGTAACGTCAATATAGTTGTACGAGTTTCCGATTGTGAGAAAATGAAAAATATAGTGAACATAATTCAATCCGTTTTGAATTTGGTCGTTAATAAATACGACACGCTTCCGTCGTTAATAACTGACCAAGAACTTAAGGAAAGTCGGGAAGTATTGTCGAAAATCGAAAACATAATTTTTAATAACAATGTCAGTGAAAGTATCAGTTTAGATTTTGAAGACAATTGTGATTTCCGTATCGACGAAGAAAGTGATATTAGTATAGTCGGTGACGAATATTATAACTGTACTGTAAAGGGCGATCAATTGGCAAATGAATTCAGTTTAGAAAATATGCAAACAATTGTTCAGTATTTTGACAGTTGTCAAAAAAATAAATTCCAGAAAACAAACAGGAGATATCCAACAGTAAAATACCCTACTTATATTTCGAGGTTTAGAAAATATATATCAAATATGGGCACAAATATAGAAAAGTATAAAATAATAAAAAATGAAATGTTAGCCAGATTTACAAAAGCTAGGGAAATTTTTTTACCTGTTCATGATATAGATTTGAAAAGATGGGCGATCCTGAAATCCCAAGAGTTAGGATTTGAGGATTTTAAATGTTCCGATAATTTTATAGATAATTTTAAGAGCCAAAACAAAATAGTTGCGCGGAAAGTAACAAAATATATCACTCAAATATACACCCAGAATATGGGCAACATAGAAGATAGTGCCATAGAATTTATTTTGCATACGGGAAATGTTACTGCTAATATTATCCCCCAACAAATTTTTAACTCTGATCAAAGTGGTTTTAATTATTTTCTTCCAAATTAAAGGCAGCTATCGCATAAAGGTGAAAAACAGACATTTTCTTTAATAGGGTCTAATTTTGGTAGAACACATTCATATACAATAATGCCAATAATATCAATGAATGGGGAACTGACAGGGAAAATGTTACTTCGTTTAAGAGAAGCTGAAGGAAAATTTGGTCTGACTATCAAAAAGAATTTATTTCAACCTCCAAACTTATATTACATGCTCCAAGTCGGGAAAAATGGACAAAATCAAAATGAGAAAGTGGGTAGAATGTTGTATGAAACCCATCATGTCTCCTCCTTCCTGTGTTTTACTAAGCTCATGGACAGGTAGTACAAACCCAAACATTTATTAAGATTTTCCGGAAAATTGTATATCCTTGCAAATACGCCACGAAGCAACATCCCTCATACAACCGCTGGATGTTTATTTCTTTCGACAATATAAAAAATTTGTAAAAAAAAATAACCAATAAAATAGCAATCGATGAAATGGATATTGACATACGACATCGAAATGAGATAATAAAAATGCATTCTTTGGTTCACAATCAATTACAGTCTAAAAAATATCGCCCTATATTACAATATGCTTGGTTTAGGTGCTGTTATAGCGATCATGATCCCGGAAAATGCAAAAATGTTGAGGAAATTTCTTTTGAAATTGAATACAACAATTTCAGCCGAGATAATTGCAAAAATCTGTCATTCTTAAAATGTGCCCACTGTGATCAATTGCTTTGCTTCACTCTTTTCTTTTTTTGTACTGTATCACTTTTACGACATTCCTGAGATGTACACAGTTTAATTTTTCTCATTTTTAAATAAAGAGCATAATTCAACAATTAATCCACAATTTATGGTTACATAACTTCATGAAATAAAGTACATTTCATGAAATTTTGTTCACATTTTTTCTAATTACAATAAATGCATTTTCAAATAGCCTACTATTAAGTTTTGTTCACAATTTTTTTAAATTCCATGGTTGCAACAGCATGTGATATGCAATGACCACATCCAGGTTGGATAAATATAGCAACTTTTCATTATTCATACACATCATTTATTCATACTCATATATTCATACATCTCATATATGGATACTCATATATTCATACATCTCATATATATATAGATACTCATATATTCATACATCTCATATATGGATACTCATATATTCATACATCTCATCTATGGATACTCATATATTCATACATCTCATATATGGATACTCATATATTCATACATCTCATATATGAATACTCATATATTCATACATTTCATTTATTCATACTCACATATTCACACATCTTGTATATGAATACTCATTCATTTATTCATACTCATGTATGCATGCTTATATGTATTCATGTGCTTCTTTTCCTCATGAGATAATATTTTGGAAAAAGAAATGTAAAAGAAACTTGACATGGGCTGCGATAATACGAAATAACTACTTCAAACGAAAATCTGGCGTAGCCTGTAAAACTTGGCGCAGTATAGCCCAGATGCTCTTGCGCCATAAAAAATCCAAACAAACTAAAAAAAAGCTTTCAAAATTGTCGCCAAATATTTGTCAAAAGTTCATTTTTCATATTAATTTTTTTACACGGTTTGGATTAGTTGAGACATAATTTTTGTTTATCCGTTAAATACGATGATCCGTCATAATTTTACAGACTTCAAACCTGTTTTTGCTCACATACAGTGCGATTAAAAAATATCAAACCTGGCGAAAAAAGTAATTTTTGGACTTCAAATATTCATAAAAAATTGTCATATCATTTTAGCAGACAAATGATTACATACTTGTGATTAGGAAGTCAAGCACTATCATATCCTATAAGTCTTATCTCTAAATGCAGTGAACAGCGAAAGGGGTTCCCTTGACAGAAGTAGGCGATGACTTTGTTTGACGGTTACAATAGAAAAATCATTAGTCCTGACGTTATATCTAATTGGCTGGAAAAACAAAATGCGTGCTCGTTTAGCTTTTGAAATTTTACGCTGTTCAAGCGTCCTGTCTGGGATTACAGCGCCGCCTCCGGCGGCCACCCTTCCCAATGAAACCCTTGCACAATTCCTCCTCCTCCTTTCGCTTTTGAAATTAAATTACCAATTTAAGTATACGGGGTGATTCAAAAGTCAGTCCCCCCACTGTTAATTTTTTAGTGGGTTCAGGCAGATAAACGTCGTTTCGGGAAAGTTGCTTGTTGAAAAGGAAATAATTTTTGTTCTGTGTCGCGACTCACCCTCAGCACCAGGGGGCGCCCCACGGGGGCCAACTCCAAAATTTCAAATGGCAAATACGAACGAGTAATACCTTCTTTTGAAGGTCTCGTTGAGAAAAAAATGATGACATTTACAGTATGGCTATACGATGCCCACGACGTGTCCGCAAAGTTCAAAATCGACCTTTATTCTCGTGGCTTTTGCTCACGCTAGTAAGGTCGTAGGCAAATGAAATAAATTGTAGAATGTAAAGCAATGTGTGTTCTATCAGTAACAATTTTAAATTTCGTATTAATCCAATATGTAAAGTTTCAAGGATCGTTTAAAAATATCAATATTTTAATCCTCAAAAACTCAAATAAAAATATTTCCATAGCAACAATAGTTGTGTTTGAAATAAAAATATTTCTATAGCAACAATAGTTGTTTGAAATCACACACGCATCCTCACAAAAAGTATTCCCTTTTATAAGAACACACTTTGAAGAAATGGATCGTCCACTCAGTCACCGAACGGATGTCATTCTTTTTCAACGTAACAAGTGAGACGTAACAAGAAGGTGGATTGGTCGTCGTGGGTTCGTGGAATGGCCACCTCGTAGCCCAGATATGACACCCTTGGATTTTTTCCTTTGGGGTTATTT
>QLNU02015359.1:38552317-38592410 GCA_006491805.2 Dysdera silvatica | reverse complement strand
TGGGCATCATAGCGCCATACTGTACATCATTATTTTTTTCAAGACGAGACATTAAAAACAAGATATAACTTGATGTGGGTTGCCATTTGAAATTTTCGAGTTGCCCCCCGTAGGGCGCCTCCTGGTGCTGGAGGTGAGTAGCGACACAGGGCAAAAGTTATTTCCTTTTCAACAAGCAACTTTCCCAAAAGGACGTTTATCTGCCTGAACCCACCAAAAAATTAACAGTGGGGGACTGACATTTGAATCACCCCGTATAGTGCTATGTATTAAAAAATATTATCTGAAGAGAGTTAGCTTTACGTCTTTGTAGAGGGACTTGCGGTAATGATACAAAAAAACATGATTTTTGCAATTTGTTAATCAAAATAAAGGGATGATTTTCAGGTTCATAGCTTCTGACGAACGTGCATATGTATACTATATTAGGCTTTTAATTTTACGAACGTCTACAGCCCCAATAAAAAGTTCGTAAAATTCGTACAAAGAAAGTATCATTAATTCCGTGAGGGAAACTTTCTGGAAGCAATGCAATAGCTCCTAAATGGGATGTTCATAAAATCTTGAATCTCTAGTATTGTAAATAGAGAAGCAATTGGATTGAAAGGGAATTGGGTTCATATTTTATATGTCTATTTTAAATCACACATGAATTTATTGTGTTTTTTACTAAACAAGTTCATACGTCCCTAATTTTGCAACGTACAAAATTTTTGCACATTAATCTGATAGAAATTGACATGCACGTATTAGTATTTTTCGCATCACAGAAGGAACTGGCAATGGATCCTTTCCATAGTAATATTGATGGATTGTGGCTTCGTATTTCGCTGTGGTAGTTCCCCTAAAGATTGGATTCCAGATTAGAAATAATGGTCGGCGTCGATCTTCATTTCAACGTTCATAATAAACTATTTTTTTATTGCATTAACATACAAGTGCCAAATAGTTAAGTCTGCTCAAATGGGGAATACCTTAAGTAATTGAGGAGGTTGTGGAACAGTTATGCATTATGATAAGGCCTGAATTATATGCCTCAAGATTAACAGGGCCATATCCAGGACTTCTAATATGGAAGGGTCTCTTTGGAAGCTACAGGGAGCCTTATAATTCGTTAACATTTTGATGTAATTTATTGATATTTGTACATGTAATAATAATAATAATATCTGTAATAAGGACCTAGGATGCTTTAATGAAGTGAATTAAATTTTAGTTCTTTACACTTTAGAAGAATTTAAAAGAACATGGAACAATATATATATATGGAATATATAATTAATATTCATAATGGTTTATGTGAGCAAGTTACTTTTAGCAACGAAATCATACTAATTCATTTAACATTAACCATTAAATTAAAAAAAAATGTTAATAAGATCCCTTAATCATATAAGTGTTGGAAATGCATTGCTTTTCATTAAAATGTACTTACATGGTGTGTACAAGAAATGGTAACAGAGGATAATGAGGAGTTAAAACCTGATTTAGAGAAAAGATGACAATTAAAACACTGTGATATTTAAAAAATTCTCCGAATATTTATTGAACGAAATAATGTTCCTGTGTGTGTGTGTAAACTCGATTAAATAACCTATAATTTTTATAAATATCCTACATAATTTATATAATTTATAGGGAATGTATATACTCGTATGTGTATATATATATGTGTGTGTGTATATGTGCATTTATACTTATGTATGTGTATTTATATATGTATATGCATGTACTGTGCGTGTATATATATATATATGTGTATATGTGCATTTATACTTATGTATGTGTATTTATATGTATGTATGGTAGATGTATATATATATATATACACATAATGTTACTGCTAAATACTGTGTACGTTAAATGGTATTCATAACTCAAGTCACAATACAATTTATTCAATGACGCTAAAGCGAACAGATGACAGACGTCCCCACCCTTGTAAATAACGTTTGCGACAAATGGCAACACACATTTCTGTTTACAGAGATTTTTCCTGATGAAGGTGAACACGTACCTGGCTCAAAATGCATCAAGTTTTTAATTATTAGGTAAGTTGTACACGTATTCAACGGGTTGTTATCTCCGTTTAAATTATTAAATTTAGTGCCTACTGTCTTAACAATATATTATTTATATATTAGGGTTTATAAAATACTTAACTAGTGTTCAGAAAGTCACTTGCGTTCCGCAAAATTGTTACATGTATTCTGCCAAATATAAAAATTCATGGACAAGAAAAAAATATTTTGGTTACAAAATTATTTCATCATAAGAGGTCGAGCTCAGAGATGCACCTTAATATTTAACCTACAATAAACGTTGATTAATATTGTTGTTTGATTTAATCTGCGTAGTGTTCGATTTATATACTTGCTTGTTTGTTTTTTGGTTTTACGGCTCAAAGACTACAGTGGTCATGCTGCGCCGGGACCTACTGTTTTCCGAGGAATCCGAACCTCTTAAGGCCTAGGGAACCAAACCCCGGACTACAGTGAGCAGTGCGATCTTTATGAGATCTCTGAGTAAGCGTTCTTTTTGCACTGCTGGGAGTCGAACCCGGATTAGCGGCGCACTAGGAGAACTTCGATTTATATAAATACCCATGTTTAAATTTAGACCTCGTTGGTTTCGCGGTTAGAGCACTCTGAGCACAACGAAGGGACGCTAGTTTGACTCTAGGACGGGCACGGTATCTTTTCTCCTATAATAAAAAAAATTCTAGGTCGATCTTCAACGTGGGTGTCAAAATTATTTTTCACAATATTTTTTAAATTTTCGGCCCTCGTCCAAGCAAATTTTATGGGTGCGCTATTGATCGAAATTGAAATAAGGAACTATGGTTATTATATGGAAATTATAATAATTATTATTTTAATTACTTATTAACTATTAATAAATGTAAGACAAGTACGTACGTAGTCTAATTATTGCTTTGAAAAATCTTTGACTGACGCTTGTTTATAGTTTTTCTTGGGAGATACCATTTATCATTGCCTTTTCGTCTATTTCAAATCCATCGAAAATTCATCATCGACACTGAAACACAGTAAATACTCCTTTATATACTGTAAACCAGCAGTCGCTTCAGTTGAGCAAACTCAATTGAAATTGATTTTCTGACGACAGGTGGTTTGCTAACTGAAATTCTAGTTGCAGCTACAGCTTAATGACGAAAAGTCATCGTTAAAGCGAGGATATCGTTAACTTGGATATCATTAAATCAAAGTTAGACTATATTTATAAACTACTCTATTTTTATACTATTGTCTGTCTTCATTGTTGATTTTAGGATTGCGTTGCTCTATACGAATGATTTCGATTTGAGACTTTTTCAATTTTTTTACGTCTTCAAATGTAAGATATAGGAGGTGGGGGGCCCATCACCGGTGACTTTGTGTGTTGACCATTTTTCAACTGTGTTATCTCCAACAATGGTAATAATATCTTATAATACCTTATATACGGAGAAATAGAGCGCCGTTTCTGTGCTTTGATGTCCTAGTGATTAAGTATACAATAATTTTTGCCACCCACGTATAAATTAGCTCAAACTAGAGCTTATTTGTTTTGGAGAAAAAGAGACGCTTTCCCCATCCTGGATTCGAACCAGGGTCCCTCCGTTTAGCCCGGAGTGTCTTGGACCGCTAGACGAATGAGGACAGGAAACAACGCTCTCTTTCTCCGTATGTAAAGATGTAAGGTAATATTACCTTTCTGAGGGAGAACACAATTACTAAATAATGGTCAACACACGAAACTACCTGGGAGAGTTTTTGTGAGTTTTCGTGGGGGAATTTATTATACAATAATTTTCGGCATTCACATATAAATAGCTCAAACTAGATGGTTAGAACTAGAAACTAGGTGGCTTTGTGTGTTGACTGTTATATGGCAATTGTGTTATCTCTGTGAAGGGTAATATCTTACATCCTAGTGGTTAAGTTACTTGTTCGAGTCCATGTCACGGCGATGTCTGTTTCTCTCTTATACACTACCTAAACTGTACAGAAATCTCAATCATGGGTGTCGGAAAAATTAATGTTTGCAAAGGTTTTAAGAATTTAAAATTAGTTTTAATTTAAAAGAGGTTTAGAACGACAAATCTCGTCTGTTTAGGTGATGATGTAAGCTGTTGTATATAAAAGGTATAATGATATATAAATGTAATCCCTTGTATACAAAAGCTAATGTAATTTCTTCTATGGAGAAAATAATGCCATCTATTTAATATAAAAGATTATATATGCTCCTTTCTAGATGGAGACATAAAACAAGGTCATTGCAATCGAGAACTTATTTGAGTTTGAATGTGTCCTATGCATCAAGCTTTAACATTCTCTGACGTCAGCGGTTAGGTTTGCTGACAAGAAATGTCAAAATATGCATTTGTCAAATTTCCCTTAGAGTGAGTTTCTAAAGGTCAAGGCAGTAAAGGTTTAGTAATTTATCAAATTATATTAAAATGTGAAATGCGCCTATTTTGAGGCATTGATATTGCATCGTAACTCATGATGATAAATGAATTTTTCAAATTTAACGTTTGCGTCTTTCACAAAATTTGTCAAAACATCGTAGATGTACATAACGCAACGAAAACCTTATTGTATTCGCATCACCATCAGTATTTCATCATGGACACTAAGAACGAAGAAATATTAATTCCTTCATTTCTACTATGTTTCGCATGAGTTTTTCTGCAGGATATTATTATCCTTCTCATGGATAACACAGTTGCCAAATGACAATCTACGCATCGTATTTTTACGGACCTGTTTTTGTAATTTTGTTTTGTGCGGAATTTCTATCAGTAGCAATCGTCAACGAACACCCACGTTTGAGATCAAACTTCAGCTTTGAAAATAAAGAAAAAAAAAAGACATCGCCCCTGCCTAGAATCGAACTAGGGTAGGGTTCCTCTTTGGTATTTTAACCTCTAGGCCACTGAGGTACTAGTACAACGCGTCCTTTTCCTCCGTCCTTTTCCTCCTTGGGTTGTAAGATATTATTACCATTCTCAGGATTAACACAATTGTAAAATTGTGATTAACACACAAAGGTTATGTGTTTCGCTGAGAGTTTGTGTGTTTTTTTTTGTGGGAAATAATTATACGTGATAATTCCGACACCCAGGTTTTTGTTTTAGCTCAAACTAGAGCTTTTTATTAGAGCAGAAATTTTTTCCCCTATAAGCTTTACAGAGAAACCTTAGTTCGGATCGAGGTCGGGGGCGATGCCTCTCTTTCTCCCATAACAAAAAGCTCTAGTTTAAGTAAAAAAATAGTGGGTGTCGGAATTATCAAGTATAATTATTTCTCACAAAAATCTCTCCCCGAAGGCTTTTCTGTGTTGACCATATTTGGAAATTGCGTTATCCTTGTGAAGGGTGATAATTTCACAACCTATAAATTCCAGCTTAGCTTTACAAGTTTATTAATTTATTCGTTAATAGTAAACGGATTTGTCTGTTTTCACTGATAAAAACGATCTGTTTATATAAGCCACTTTTAACACTAATTTTACATGCCTCATATATTGCTTGATGTCTTTTAAGTAATGCCAAAGTTCACAGTACTAAACATTAAGTAATTTCACTTAAACATTTTCTAAGTACCCCCCCCCCCCGATATCTTTTAGAATTCCATGGTAACTTTCAACGCCTCAGTAAAGACTTCAGCTTTGGTTCTACCTGAGGGTATTTGATACGAGTATCTTTTTCTCTTAATTCTTATGATCTTGCATTTTTATAATTTTGATTATGTAATTTTAGCATTGTTCATTAACATTATTTTTTAGCATTGTTCATTAACATTTTTATGATTGTAATTTCAAAGCACAACATAAAAAAAAAAAGAAAATTCTGCTGTTTACTTGTCTATTCAAAGTTAAAACTTACATATATGGTACTAAAAGAGTGCCTTCAAAATGCTTTAAACTAGAAAAAATTACGGAATTTTTAAGATTCCTAGGAGCCTGGATATGAAATACGCTCTCTCCTTCCTTTGTGGAAGACCCTGTACGTCAATTATTCAGAAAATCGGATGGCTCTTGCGTTGTGTTTTTCCAGATAATACACCTTGTACGTTTATGAAATCCTCTTCCGAAATTCAAATCTCGCAAAATTAAATGATGTGGGGATTACAAAAGCAACGCATGTGTTTGAATCAGTCTTACTTAAGTTGTCTTCTACTCTGCGCGAGACTAAATTTTAAATAAGGATATCAATTTCCTAAATCCTTGAATATTAATGCGTTCTTTTATACGTTCTCGAATAAATAAAGAAATAAATAATGCGTTTAATCCTGCAAGATAACTTTCAGAAGTTCCACATTTGAATATAAATTTAATTTTGGTGGCGATAAAGCTTATTTTTCGAAAAATTAAATACTGGTCTCGGAAATTAGTTAAAACTATTCTACTTTTCGTTCGTGTATCTTGCGGTCTTTTGATGCAGAAGGTTTACTATACAGGGCTACTATAAAAGATTAATTCATTATCAAAACGCTATATATTCAAAAGTATTACACGTACAAATATGAGTGACGTGTGAAAATAATCGCAAACTCACCAAATTTTCTACACATGCTACAAATGTTCTATATGCGCCCCCTAGATCACACGGCACATGTCCAGGCTGTAGTTGAACTCGTTTCACACATTTTATAGCGTCATCCTGTTAATGATCATCACTACATTATTGATCCGTTCCCTGAACTCTTCTAATGTTTTTGGTAGCGGCGTACATAAACAAGGTCCTTAATGTGCCCCCAAAGGAAGTAGTTACGAAGCGTTAAATCAGGTGATCTTGATGGCCAAGGGAAAAAAAAGCGAAATCATCCTCATATTTCATTTTGGAGTCATTTTGGGAGATGCTGAACTCGTGCCGCCATCTGATGAAAATAATACACACTCGGTGAGATTGCGGTTGTTTTCATGTATCCCTCATATTTGTATGTGTGTAATATTTTTGAATATATAGCGTTTTGAAAATGAATGAATCTTTTATAGTAGCCTTGTATATGCTTCTTATAAAGTTCTTGTTAGACACAAATATAATTATCGAGGTATGTAAGCTGCATCGTCATTGCTAAAGCCCCTAGAATTATAGGCCGACGCATAAGCCACCATTTTGTTGTACACTTCCGGTTTCATTTATCAACGTTCATTTCTACTATTTGACAACTAGTAGTCCATTTTCTTCTTCTTTAGGATCTATTGGAAATTCAAACATTCTATACATTCACGAAGACGCCATTTCATACATTCACAGCGTCTATAAATATATACTATAGAGTTTTGTGGGATATTCCGCCTTGTCTGTTTATTAAAACGTTTCACTCCGTGTTATGCGGGGCATTCTCAGAAGAAACAGCCGACCAAGTTTCCCTCTGCAAAAATGCAAGACTTTCGCTTGGTTGCTTGGCAGAAAAACATTCTATGTTTATTCCTCGAATGATTAGAACAATTCCCAGTGGAACACCCACCCATTTTACCCTATTTTATTAAAAATAACGCACTTGTAAATCACTCAACTGCATACAGCGGTGAATGCAATCACGTAGTACGATGACATCAAAATGGCGGATTCGTCAGCTCTCCTTTCCAGGACCCTTAATCCCTGCAATGATGTAGTGGTAACACGTTCACCCAGAGTAGAGATCCTATAATTCTAGGACGACGCATCAGCCGCCATTTGCTTTTACATTTCCGGTTGTGTAACGTTTACCACTGGAAAATTAATAATCAATTTTCTTCTTCTTAGAAGATCTGTTACAAATCTAAACATTCTATGTTTATTCCCCAAGTGATTTGAGCAATTTACAGTAGTACGCCTACCCATTTGACCTTATTTTATTAAAAATTACACACTTGTAAATCACTCAACTTTAACATAAAAGTGATACGATGGCAAAGAAATGGCGGACTGCGCAAGCTCCCTCTTTTAGGAGCCTTCACTCAGCGCGCCAGTAATCTTGGTTCGACTCCCAACTGTACCAAAAAGAAGTGCATTTATAAACTAATTTTTTTTTGTAGTGTGAAATTGATTTCTTAAGAGGTTCGGATTCCTCGGCAAATTGTAGGCCCACTACCTTAATGTAGCGTAACGATAATGCACTACTTTATCGTGCCATTAACTTGCGTAGTGATACAACTTTGCAAGGTGATTCGGAACTAATGAAACGAAGTGGAAAGGGGTGGACGCCAAATAAGCCATATTTGGCGAAATCAGGTCCGCAAAGGATCCGATTTGGCTGTACAGTGAAAGTATTATTTACATCCACATCGTTACTACGTAGACAATTACATGAGCAGAAAAAAATTTTGACATAATTTAAGTGATTGACCTAATAATGCAGCGGAGGAAAAGAAATGCGGAAATTAACTTCCTTGGCCATGAGTAGTTCTACCATTTAGTCATCAAAGGTATGGAAAACGATTGTTTTACCATACTGGAGGCAACTGGAAATTGTCAAGCATGCGTAATAGGTGCAGGACATCAAAATAAAGAACTTTAGTCCAGTAAACGGATGTTCAAAAATGAGCTGTTCTGGAACTACATGGATGCTATTATTTGCATCCACATTTGTTAATCATATAACAAAATTTGGAAAATTTGCCGTTTTAGCCTAAAACCATATTGGAAAAGGTTTCACTACTTACTATAGTCCAAAATAACTTCCCATGGCCAAATTTATGCAGTTGAGGAATTTATAGCCCAAACGTGAACCTCGCGTTTGGGCCATGAATTCCCCAAGTAGCCTTACGGTATAAAATACTGCAATATATAGGGTGATTAAAAAATACTTTGCAGTATTTTTGAATTTGATGCTTGTCTTGTAACCATTATTCATATCAAAAATTCCCAGTACAGAAAGTGATTAAACTATGTAAGAATGTTGAATACTTTATTTTACGCTATATTGTATACATACAAAAGTACGAAATTTAATTTTTTACACGCGCCCTCTTCCCAAAAGTTTCCAGTCAGAAATATATTGCTCTATATCTAATTCGTCAAATAGAAAACTTCATGTTTGTAAGTGGGACATACTCTAAGATATTGTATCATTACAATTTTGGATATGATCGTCACGTTTAAAATTATTTTACAAATTGAAATCTAAGAGTGTGCTTTCATTAAACTCCGCGTTATATGACGTTCGAAGCAAGTTCGTGTGAGCCGTTTGCATGCAACATCTTACAATCTTCTACTGCAGTTGGTATATTTTAAAGAACATTTTTTAATGTGGAACTTCCTTTGGCGCAGAGTGATCCTAGCTACCCTTGTGTCATAAATATTCAAGCCAGGCTTGTAGCCAAGCTGGGACCAGCAGAGGCCTTGGCCCCAGTTGCCCTATCGAGATATTTATACATCTAGAACAATCCCGAGTGCCCTGTGCCCCATCTCACTTTCATCCTGGCTACATGCCTGATTCAAGCAATTAACCATTTTTTTTTTATTTTGGGATAATTAAAGTTTTCAATATCGAACACGATCATAAATTTTGTAAGATGAACTCAAATTTCACGCCTACATAGATATATTACGAATGAAGAATTGGAAAAATGAAAAAGATGCGAGAGTTTGAGCAAATTTCTTAAGAAATGTCAGGTATCTCCATTTAATTCAAAATAACATACAAATGTTAAAACATAAGATATCGACACCAATTTGCTTCATAATTTAAAAAGAATTTAACTCTTAATTAATTTAACTTCTTTAACTTTATAGCAAATTACTTCTTTAAATAATATTTTCTTTTCAGCAAATTGTCTTCGAAGGTTGCAATTATTTCGCCAAAAGATCGCCAAATCAGCGGTATAAGATTATCGATAATGAAATTTAACTTTTAATACGAGTAACTTCGTGAATATTTTACGTAGAAAGATGAAGGTTCCTTTATTTTACATATTAGATATGAGATAATATTTCCTAAGTGAAATTTTTGACAGAAGGCCTATACAAAATGTTAAATTTCATTTTTTTATACATATACAACCCTTTGTAAAATAATATACTTAGCATTATTACATAATTTGAGCACTTTCTACTTCCAAAGTTTTTTTTACGACTGACTTTCAAAAAAGTAATTGCAATAAGGTCTATTTTGAATCATCCTATATAGTGTATCAACGACTTAATGAAAACAATACAAACCCAACTCTCTATTTCATATTCGAAATCCTTCTCAAAATAGATGGAAATTTTGATTCGATCTATTACATAGCAATTACTAAAATAGACGTGACAAAATCGGTCGATGAGATTATCTCTAAATGAATGCTTGCATATTACAAGCTGAAAAGTGTGAACACATTTTTGTTTCAGAGCACCATTGTGTAAATTTATTGCTACATTGTAACTGTTCATTTCTTTGGCATCGGAGATGATTCTCTTACCAATTTTTCAACCATGAGAAGTTGATCGTTACTTTTTTCTTGCGTTAGTAAACACTAAAAATATACTCTCACGCTGCTGACGAGGGCTCTTTGTCTTTCTTGGCAACTGACTGGTTGAAACTTAAGACGGACGGATTGTCTTGTCTCGTGATTTCATGCTTTTCGTCTTTTGTCTGTGTTTCTATCTATAAAACTTACCCAGTCCTTTTGTAGATATTAAAATATTTTAAAAGAAGAGAATTCATCAAAGAAAGGACGAAATCATGATCAAAATTTTAAATAAACATTACGAAACTCTCTTAGGTATGTAGTTTTGGAAAAGTTTCCAAGGTCTCTTTTGTACTTCTTTCAAGGTTAACAAAACTATTACGGTTGTGACATTAAGCGCTGCCTTTCTGCTCTGCATGTGGTCTCATATTCGATTCCAGAAACTTCTAAGCTGTTAGGGTTTCGACGGTTGCTTTAAGCTCTATCCTGTTACGAAGAATCTACTATAGAATTTTGATAGAGTTTTAAAACACCAGAATGCGTTTTATACGAGCATGTGCATGGAAGGTTTCAAAAAATAAAAATAAATTATTGAAATTTTTTAGAACAAGCATTTTTAGAGGAGCATTCCAGTTAACGAGAATTTAAATTAATCGATCAAATTTTATTTTTCACGTATAAAACAATTATATTTTGCATTCTATGCTATGTTGCTTGTTTACTTTTTAATTTAGGTCCCAGAGAAATTGACCTGTGGTTTATCTCTAGTACAATAGCAATGCAAAAGAGCAATAAGCTGCAAATATTAATTTTCATACAATACTTGTCCTTATCATAAGACTCAACAGTATAAATGAAATTCTGCTTCATACGTAAGAAGCTTCCACATACTACTTTTGCAGAATATAGCAGTTTTGTCTGGTTTTTTTTTACAAAAATCATTTACACGTGAAGCAGTTAAATTTCTCATGTGAAGGATCCCAAGTAAATAGACAACTGGCATGGAACCCACAGGTATGAACGGCAAAATAGATGGATGGATGGATGGATGAATGGATGGATGAATGAATGAATGAGCACCCAGTATCCTCCTCCTTGGCATTTTTTCTCATTAGTTCTATCTTTATAATGTTTTTGAATTCCTTAAAGTCCCTGATTTCCCTGAATATCCCATTCTGTGGATTTCACAATTCTGAGCCACTGTAATCTATATTGTTCCCCCCATTTTCTGTTTCTGTTTTCGAAGGGTAAAGAAGATCCTTTTTTCTCTTGATTTCTGTTACTCATTTACACCCTGTTTATATCTAATAGCAAGTATATCAATATTTTTTTATTATTTTTTTTCAAATCTTTTTCCAATATACGAAAGTCATTTAATTTATTGACCAGTGTATGGCGTAATTTCTGTTTCGCTTTGTGTTTTCTTACAATATGTTTCTGCAAAAAAAAATTATTTACATAATGTGAAAGAAACACTTGCGTCTATTGCAAATTTCCAGTATTCCGTATTTCTCGTCCGTTTTTGTTTCCAGAGGTCATTGCTATTTTCCAAAAAGGTAATAAAAACAATGTTTTTGTAGATAGGAAAAAAATAAGGAATAAGACACTTCACATATATATTTATTGGGGTATGAATTGGATAAGGGCGGGATGTGTTCTTGTAAGATTGGGGGGTCCAAATACCTTTTTTCTACCCCTATGTAAATTACACATGCAACATTTATTTGACGACAGATGGCGCTGTCTCGGGAATTTTTTTGTGATTGATGTAAGAATGTATCCCCTTTGATCCCCATTACAAACGTCATGAGAACTTACACGCAGTGGCGGCAAGAACCAACTCGAGCCCCCGACTCACTTCAACCGACCTCGTGACCCCTTCCCTGGACATTGGCATGGATATTTTTTTCTGGGCCGAGCCCACCCCCCACCACCACCACAGCATAGGTCCTTGCCAGCACAATCCCGGGCTGCAACGCCTGCTGCCCCCCCCGCTCTCGTCGGCTCTGTTTACACGGCTACGTTTCTGTTAATTTCGATTTGAACATGTCGTTGCTCAGTGAAATGCTCATTCGTATACTTATAAGAAAATTACTGATTTCTTTAAATAGACTTCCTTCCCACAAAACAAAAGTGGATCTCCCTCACAAAAGTACATCAATTCTTCATAGATTTATATTTGGAAACGAAATTCAGCATTCCAAACCCTTATTTGGTTACCCCCCCCCCACCTTCAGAGGTTTTGTACACGCTGATTTTTAAAAGAAAGACCAAACGAAAAAATATTTTCCAGAAATTTAAATTGAGGAAATGTGTATACAAAGGATGTTGGAAACACGAAAATACATGGTAAATTATTTAGAGATTGGTAACGGGGACCACTGTTGGAGCTAGTGTCCCATGGGCATGCCCGTATCCATTGGAGGATTTTAGGGACCGGTCCCCCTCTCAAAACTAAGTTTTTAATGGGACTTGGCTACAGCCTTGCGTACTGTGATTTTATCGATACATGCTGTAAAAATTTTTGAACCCCCCCTTGAAATTAAATCCTGGCTACGGTCTTGGCTACAGATCCTTTAAAGCGAACACACTAGTAGTAACCAGAAATCTAGACATAGTCTTGGGCACGGTTTGGGAAACCTGTGGCCTATTGGATGAATCGGAAATTTTTCAAACTCTATTGCTTTGTTTTTATTAATAACGATTTTATTAATCTTATATTTTATTTATTTACTTAATTTTTATTATTATCTTAAATGAACGTATTTAATAAAAGACAAAAGATAAAAGAAGTATAGCAAGGTCAATTTAAATATTCAGTCTTTTAATGTACAAGGGAATTTAAATATTCAAAAACACGTTTATTACATATTACTAAACAACTATATTTATAGTAAAGAACGGTAGAAAGTATATGAATGCATTAATTAAGATATTAACTGTTTTGTAAGTATATACAAGGTAGTTCTAAACTCTATCGTCAAATAAGGCATATTTGCCCATATCCCCGTGTCCGCAAAGGGGCCGGTTTGGCTGTAGAGCGTAACTACTGTTTATGCCCATCACGTTGCTACGTAGCCAATTGCATGAATTAAATGCAATTTTTGATACATAATTTAAGCGATTGAGCTAATAATACAGTAGAGACAAAAAAATTCGGAATTCAGTTTCCTGATCTGTGTTACTATATAGTGAAAATAAGCCTAAAACTGCCTTTTTTAGCACACTAGAAAAGACTGAGGAACTGCCAAGTATATGTAACAGGTGAAGAACATCAAAATAAGCATGTTTTTATCAGTGAATTATTTTTTTTCCAAAAATTAGCCGTTCGGGCACTGCAGTGAATTTAGTATTTGCATCCACCACATTCAAGGTTTCCACAAACGGCTACAATTTTCTATTATTTATTTCTACCCTATTTCAAGAATTCTTAAAATTATTCAATGCCAACGGACGTCGGGCTCCCTGGCGACTTTCTAAAGTCAGTTAAATTTACCCGGAATTGTGTGTGTAAATTCATGGTCATAACTAATAATGTGAATATGTTCCTATACCGATTTTATTTTCAAAGTTTAAAATTTAAATTCCAGAATGGTTATAGCGAGCGAGATTTCTGAAAATCCTCATTATATATGGAGTTTCTACTGTAATTAAGTAGGCAATTTATGCTACAAGGGAGCCGGAAAATGTTATCTAGGGCACCACGAAACCTTAATCCGCCACTTTGGTTCTTAATTTCCCATAGTACTTTCGCCATTGGCGTAAAAGCTATCTTCGAAATTCAAAGGGACGCTATAGCCCTATGCTCAATAATACATGCAATATTCGTTTTATCATTTTTTAATATTCTGGTGGCTAAATTTTTTTAGGGAGGGCTCCATCCCTAGCCAATCGCTCCCTCCCCACTCTCGCTTTTTAACTTCGTATTCTGTTTCTAAAAGAACATTGGTAAAACAATTAGTAAGCGCCCTATTCTTAAAACGCGGTTATAATGTAATATTAATAAAACATTATTTCCATGACATGCGCTCCAACCATGCTTGATATATCCGCGATGATTGCTTTCATATTGTAATTTATCACGTTATTAAATTATTAATTTTACATCAAAAATTTGGTCATTATTACCAAAATTAATGGGTTTTTTTGTAGAAAATTTTTGAATAATATATACGCTTTTTTTCAATAAGAAAACTAATGTTTTATTAGTTTTGTATGCAACTTAGCAAACCGTAAATTAAACTGGTGGCTTCAAAATTTAAACAGACAAGTTGCTTATGAAATATTCGAAATTCTAAATTTATTCAAATCAACTTTGGGATCTTTAGCCATGTTTATACTAGTTTTTTCGACAGGTTTTGAACTACGCACTCATGCGGAACTTGTCGCAGCTGCTACATAAGCGTCCACTGTTTCAGTAAGATCACTATCTTGTTTTCGGAGCCAAAACCAACATTACTAAAAACAGTCCCTCACGTTAGCAGCGAGCAAACTCCCGTAAGTTCCTTTTCGGCTTTTGGAAGCCGTTTTTCGTATTTGAGATGGAATTAGAAGTATTTGTTCATTTCTTTTCTTCGTCGCTCTGTTCTTCCTTCGTTAATTTTTTGTTCTTCCTTTCTAACCATGATGGATCTGTGCTTTTAACATGTTAAGCTTCTCTCATCCCTCTCCCACTTCCATTTTCTTTATTTCTGTAAGTTAAGAAAAATATTCCCTCCACATATACGTAATTTGTAAATTAATAGTCGCTTCTTTTATTTGGAGCCCCTCGACGATCAAATAAAGAACGTTAGCTGTTGCAAGTTACTGAAGTTAGATGCAATAACTTTTTTTGAGTTTGAAACGCGTTTTACTAAGTTCAAAATTATGCCAAAGGTTAGTTAACTACTGACAACTATCGACTACCAAATAACGAATTACAGACAGTTTATGCTGGAGAAATATTTTAAACGATGTATCAGAAAATGCATCCGGATTATCAGCCTCATCTCTAGTCCAGTTATTGCCATTAATTGAAGATTCTCCTCATTCTTTCACTCTTAAACGTATTAACAAAATATTTTAGCACATCGAGTGCATTTGAAAATTTTGCGTTGAAGGATTCTAACTCTGAAAGAACTACAAAACCTGCAAAGGATTTAACCTGTTAACCGGGGAATAAAATTTTGTGAAACTCGTTTCACACTGGGGACTTTTTTTTTGGGGGGACATTTTGGTAGTCTTCCGGGGATGACGAAAAATGTCGTCATACCCAGTTAACAGGTTAAGGAGATACTTTTTGTTAAAAATGTGTAATCTTCCGGGCATGACGAAAAATGTCGTCATTCGCATTTTGGTAGTCTTCCGGGCATGACGAAAAATGTCATACCCAGTTAACAGGTTAAAGAATGCTTATTTCTGTTTATCGGAAAATTTTCAAGGTACAGTGTCAAGTAAACCACCATTACTTCTTTTTTACAAAAATGGTTGCAGGAGTATAACTCCGTCAGTCCCTAAAGAGAAAAAAATTACGAAATCTTCATGTCCTTATTCCATAAAAAGCAACCAACCAACGAAACCTTCAACAATTGCTGGACAATTGAGGATACAACATTTAACGGATATGTCATATTTTGACATTGAGGAAGTTAATTAAACAAATTTTCAACAAGTTCTGAATTTTTGTATCTGTAACATATATTTCTTCTCTGTATTTGGATTTCATACTGCATATAAATCGCTGCTTATGTACTAGATACCACTTTAGTATCTTTTAGTTTACCTTAGTACAATTTTCAATAAGAAAAATGAATTGTCACGAAAAGAAAAGCACTTTACATTATATGACGAAAATCGTTCTCGTTTTATAAATTTCCGCCTAGCGAGAGGGCTCGGGACGAATTACTTCGTAATGGTTAGAGTCCGGATTATATGAAATTGCATATGTGCATATGCAATTGCATATTTTAGCTCTTTTTAGCATTTGTGCATATAAATGCATAAAAAATTAAGATAAGATTAAGCTTATTCAGGAGAATTGCACAGATTACAAACACTTTAATACAATTCTGAACATAGAATGATCCACCTGGGCAGCAATGGGTAAAGACCATTATGTCTGACAGAGACCATGCTACCACGGGTAGTGATATTTCGTTGTATAAAATAGAAGAGTGTTAACCTAAAAAGTGTTTATAAAGAAGTTTTTTAAACATAGGGGGTAAGTTTATCGATTGTAAGGAAGCAGAAAGGGAGTTCCATACCCTAGAACCATAACAGCCCATTCGCATCGATTAGTTCTAGAAAATTCGGGTATATAATTGCCTGCTATTCTTGTGAGATGTGGGTGGGTGGGTAAGTGAAGAGAAATGATGTTAGGATGCCGTGAAAATTTAATAGCATTGAACATAAAGAAAATTCAAAATAAAGAAGCTTCATTGATAAAAAAACAAATAAAGGCTTCAAAATAAAGTTCATCAATTAAGGGAATGCGAAAACATTTCGCAATCAATTTCCAGAATAAATGCATATTTTAAGGGTTTTAGTAATTTTAAGAATTTTATTATTCCCCCCCATCAAAAAAAACTTCAATTTTTTTATGCAAATTAGCATTTATTATTAATTTAATAATTACTTCATTTCCTCATTGTGCCCTTTTTTCATAAATTATGTATGATTTTGTTTAATTAAAAAATGGTGGCCTGCCCACCCGCTCATGATGGACTACAGATTTTTCACTTCTAGAAGTTGGCACCTATGATACATTATATTTATTGTATTCTCTTATTTCTGGTATTCTCCCATTTTACAAGACGGGTCGTATCTCGTCTCATTTCCGCAACAAAAATTACCAGGCCGAGTCAGTGACATGAACTTTGCTTATGACAGTGTCATACCTAATTCGCTTTTTAGTGTATTCAATATACATTTTAATTTCATATGAGGTGTAATTCGTTTTAAAACCGTATACTCTTCCTTCTATTTTTTAGCGCAGAATATTTGCTGTCCTTGCGCCATAAACATCCAACCAATCAACTAACCGGCCATTGTATGTGTGTCAGTAGACTTTTCATGAAAGTTTATTTGGCGCTTTTTGTGCTAGGTTATCCATTAGTTTTATTTTAACCACCTGCGGGTTCATAGGTTTGGATTTCATGGAAAATATAGATCCTGGCGAAAAAAGTCTTTGCTATCCTTGCGCCATGAGCATCCAACCAATCAACTAACCGACCATTGTATGTGTGTCAGTGGACTTTTTATGCAAGTTTAATTGGCACTTTTTTTGCTAGGTTATCCATTAGTTTTATTTTAGATAACCACTTGTGGGTTCATAGGTTCGGATTTCAAGGACAATATAGATTCTGCCGATAAAAATATTTGCTATCCTTGCGCTATGAACATCCAACTAAATTAACCAAACATTGTACGTGTATCAGTGGGCTTTTCGTGCAAGTTTGATTGGCGCTTTTTTTGCTAGGTTATCAATTAGTTTTATTTTAGATCACAACCTGCGGGCTCATAGGTTCGGATTCCATGGAAAATATAGATCCTGGCGAAAAAGAAATTTTTACTGTCCATGCATCATAAAAATATAACCAAGCGACCATTCTGTGTAAATGGACTTACCATTCAAGTTTAATTGACGTTTTCTGCTAGGTTCTCCACAAGTTTTATTTCAGATAACCACATTCGTGTTGATAGCTTAGATTCCTTTGAAACACTTTTTCCATCTTGAAAAGGTCTTTGCTGTTCATGTGCCATGAAATCCAACCAACTAACCATTGTGTGTGTGTGTTAGTGTTAGTGGACTTTTCATCCAAGTTTAATCGACATTTTAAAGCCAGATTTCCGTTAGTTTTGTTGTAGATAACCGCATGCGGGTTCATTGGTTGGATTCCTTAGAAACTAAATCCTGGCGAATAAAGTATTTTGCTGTTCATGCGTCATGAAAATCTGACCAACCAACTATTGTGTGCGTGTGTGTATCAGTGGACTTTCCATACAAGTTTGATTGACGTTTCTCTGCTAGGTTCTTCATTAGTTTCACTTTAGATAACCACATGCTTGTTGATAGGTTTGGATTCTTTGAAACTCTAGATTCTGGCAAAAAAAAAGGATCTTTGCAGTTCATATACCATGGAAATCCATCCAACCGACCATTGTATGTGTGTTAGTGGACTTTCCATACAAGTTTGATTGGTGTTTTTCTCTGCTAGGTTCTTCTTCATTGCTTCATATTCTGACAACCACATGCTTGTTGATAGGTTTGGATTCTTTGAAACTCTAGATTCTGGCAAAAAAAAAGGATCTTTGCAGTTCATATACCATGGAAATCCATCCAACCGACCATTGTATGTGTGTTAGTGGACTTTCCATACAAGTTTGATTGGTGTTTTTCTGCTAGTTTCTTCATTAGTTTCACTTTAGATAACTACATGCTTGTTGATAAGTGTGGATTCTTTGAAGCTGCAGATTCTGGAAAAAAAGGATCTTTGCAGTTCATATACCATAGAAATCCATCCAATCGACCATTGTGTGTGTGTGTGTTAGTGGACTTTTCACGCAAGTTTAATTGATGTTTTTCTACTAGGGTCTCCGTTAGTTGTTTCTTTTTTTTTTTTTTTGGATAACTACATGCGTGTTCATAAGTTCGGTTTCCTTACAAAACGGTATATCCAGGCAAAAAAGGTCTTTGCAGCCCATGTGACGTAAAAATACAAATTAAACAGATGCACGAAACTCATGAAATTATGCGGATTCCACAGTTACCGATAGCATAATATAAAATAAATGAATGTAATATATTTCCTAAAGCGATACCTTTAAGTGTATTTGCTATCAAGATGCCCCAACTTTAACAATGCATAATCACTGTTCATTACAACTTCGTAATTTTCAGTACATGGTATAAGAAAATAATGAAGAAATTCATCAAATATAATTTCATCATCGGTGGCAAAAAATCGATATTTTTCAAGATGGTTTTTCAACTCGAAATTTTATTCTTTTCATATTATGTAAATTATAACATGAAAACGAAATAGATTACTTCTTTAATTACATGCTCAAATCAAACCTTAATTTATTGCTGGACAGATGGGGCAAATGCTAAGGGCCCCAAATCTTAACGGCGTAAAATTTGAAAATCGACGGATTTATTATTATTTCTACCGTCGAATACGTCGCCGATCTGCGTGCCCCTCCTCTGTTTTAATTTCAAATATTCCGTCCAACAGGCACTTCTTCAAGCTCCTTAACATTGCGAGCAAGAAAAAATTTCGTTGTCAAATAAGAAATATCGCTGTTTAACCTATCGCTACTTAATAGGGCGCATAAGATGCTCCCGCCCTTTTAAAAACGACTGGGACGGTATGAACGACGAATTTAAAAACGACTGGGCGATATAAACGACGCCATGTACATGTGTTGAAGAGATGTGGAGAGGCGCTAAAACTCGCTGTGCACAGGGGTCCTCTAAACCTAAATCCGAGTTTCATTCAGATTTTTAACTTTCCATGAACAATTACTAGAAAAGGCTCACTGTAAATTTTCTGAATGGGAGTGAAATCTACAGCTGTGATTAGAATGTAACTACGAGAGTGAAACTGATCACTTCTTTAACAAATCATTTCTTTATTTCCTGAACATACTCTACGTAGTTGTCATTTCCTTAAAAATATGTACCGGTGCGTCTCTCCCGCCCCCCCAACCGAATGGTGAATTTGCTTTAATATATAATTTATGTTTAATGGTGCAAAGATAGCTGGGGTCATGCTACGTCAGTGCTTCCAATTTTCTGAGGTATCCGAAACTCTGTTTTCTAGGGAACTAAACCCCGAACTGCAATGGAGAGAAAAAGTGCCACGCATATTACAGTGCTATTGGAAAAATCAATTGATATATCAATACGAATCGCACTGTTTTGCTGGTGATACCCTACTCTATTCTTGGAACCTGGGTCCAAATTTTAATTGAATATATGGATTAAATTTTGTTTACTTATATATTTTGAATAGAACTTGCTTTGTAAACGGATTAGAAAATAATTGTGTTTGGTTATTAGCAATGATTAACAAAGTTAGTGAAAAACTTATTAATCCATACATTAATTAGAATTTGAAATTTACAAAGATTATGCGAAAAAGCAATGCAATAAGAGCATTTTTTAAATCAAAGATTTTGGTGCATTTTCTGAGCGAAAGGAAAAGAAACTCAAGTCAATTTCCGGAGAAAAAATGAAAGAAACAGTGTCATTTCTTTTCTATTTATTCTTTTACTTTTTTGATCATCTCATCTCGAAGGTTACGGGTTAAATCTCGACTCGCTAGAGCTCACTTCAACTTGTCATCAGAGCAAATGTCATGTTCTATTTCTCTCTGTTTTTTTCTTCTGTCTTATCTGAGCTCCAGGGCAAATTGTTCAACTTTTTTTTCGTATTCATTTTGTTCTAAACTTGTTCAGTTCCTGTTTGAAAATGACAACTTGAATCTTGTTTTATAAAAAGTAAGTTTCTTTCTCATTAAATAACGATTCTAGTAATGAGTTTTCTGAAAATTCATACAGGTCTCAATTATTAATATTAGGCCCCTTGAAATATATATTTTTTACATTTTTAAGAAGAATGATTAAATCCTTTTTTTAACATTATCTTAAACTCCCGATTTAAATAGTAATTATCCTCTAACAATTTAAATAAAAACGATCTTTTATCTGTCCACGTTAGAAAATAAAGCAATTTTCGTATACCGTGTGAATATTTCACTTGGATTTTAAACGGTAGGGCAATTGTATTAAACTAAGAAAGAGGGTCTTTCTTAATAACATTTGAAATAAAATTTTTTCTTTAAGAAATTCCACTTCAAATCTCTGTCTCTCGTCACTTGCAAAAATTACAACACTTTTTTCTTTAACACACTTAACTATAAGAAGCAACCTTAAGCTAACTGTTCATTTTTCATCATCTTTTTAAGAAATTTCTAGCATTTCAGCGATTTATACCCCTATTCAGATCAGAAAACCCCGAGTTCGAATCCCCGTTTGCGCACAAGCAACTTTTTTTTTCATACTTCATCCATTTCCTAAGCTATATTTTGCATCAAGTTGATCTTATTTTCTGAATGCAATGCATATTTTTTTTTTACATTTTTAAGAAAATTTATTCATTATTAGATCCTTTTTCATGATTACCTGGAACGATTTAAATAATAATTATCCTCTAACAATTTAAAGAAAGGAGCCCTTTTCTTATCTTCCAACGTTCAAAAATAAAAATTTTTTTGTACACTGCGGAAATAATGAACTCGAATTTCAAACGAAAAAACAACTGTTCAAAAAGCAAGAAAATGGGTCTCTCTTAATAACATTTAAAGTCCATTTTCCCCTCCTAAGAAATTCCGCTTCAAATGCGTTATTTCTGTCACTTTCGTGACTTAAAGCGTCATTTTACAGCCTACTTAACTTTAAAAATCATTCTTATGATATTTGTTCCATGTTGCAGTCATCATTTTAGAAAATTTCCACTATTTCAGCGACCTATATCCCTATTCAGATCTACAGATCCCGGGTTTCAATCCCCGTTCACCACATGCAACTTTTTTTTAATTTTTTTATCCATTTTTCTTATAATTAATATATAATTAATAATAGTCCTTACAATTATAAATTGATTTTATTTTACAAAACACGATATATACTTTTCCTCCTAAATACGATATTTTTTTTTTCTCACTTTTAAAAAGAACATTTCATTTTTAAATCCGTTTTTAAGTGTACCTGAAATTCACGATTTAAATGCTATTTCTTCCAAAGCTCGATTATTGCATAGATTAATATGACAAATACTTTGGACTCGCTTTTATTTAGGGTCACATTGGCGTGAAGACTCTAAAGACTTTAAAGTCGTTGCTAGTCGCACCTTATCACTATGACAGTAATCTTATCATGGAAAAATTTCTGCGACTTATTCCCCGAATTTTAGAGTTTTTATGTGTCCGTTGCGTGTAAATATGTTTTTAGTGCCGACTTTATTTTCAAAGTTTAAAATTTAAATTACGTAACAGATTTAACGAGCGTTCGGATATAGTGGACATTTTTGTTGGCTCTCAAGTTCCTCCATGTATACGGGTCCTAGTGCAATTACATAGGCTTAATTTGCTACAAGTGGTTCGGAAAAAATATTGTCTTGGGGCGCTACGGAAATTTACTCCGACACTGCCTATGACTCACCATCTCATTGTCTTAACCGCTGGATTACTGAGTTAAGACATACGTGGATCCCTTCTTGTATATGTATGTCGATAAGGGAGGAAAGATCACTAGTACGACTGCAGCCTATGTACGTAGCAATTTTCTTTTCTTGTCTCAAAAGTAATGTTTTAGTATGAATCATATACGTAGGTAGAGTGTCAGAAACTGAATCGTATTAAATTTTCCAAAGCACCTTTTAAACCGCGGAGAGTTCCCCTTTATTAAACACTAGTACGAGAAAAGAACTGTAGTCAGTAGCCCAGTGGTCAATGCCATGGGTCGTTAACTTGTAGGCCGCTGTTTTGGCTTCAGTCTATCTAACCTTTATTATTCTACCTAAAATATAAATTCTTTTATAAGCACATAAAAAGTAGAATATCAAGACCAAATCGTATTAAATTCTATATGCAGAACGTTTGGGGTTGAGACTACAGAGCACCTAGATCTCGAGGCTACTTCCCATGACATCAACCTTGCAAAATACTCCTATGTGAGACATACACATCATGGAGCCTTTTATTTTTAAATGTGTTCATGGAATATTCTATTTGTAATGAACGAACTGGAAGTTTTATCTTTACCTTATCAGTTGACAGTTCTCAATGAAGTACTGTTAAATTTCACCGGTTCAGAACTTATCTTTTTAATGCTGCTTTTATTACTTAACCTCTTTATTGATACTTCCCCAAATTTTGGTTTTTCGTAGAAATCGCAGAATTTTGGCAAGCTCAAATGATTATTCTCGAAAGGCTGAGAATTTGAATACGAAACCAATCTCAGCAAGATAAGGCAAGGTCAGTCTCACATGTTTATTCAGAGTTTTTAACGGAATAGTTTGGAGTTTACATTTTCGGAAAATTTATATTTCAAAATTTAGCTAGCTTTCTTTAACCAAAAAATGCGATCCGCTGGTAAAATATGCTAGAATTGTAGACGTCCATCAAAAAGTTCTATCAGAAGACGTCAAATATATTTTGGCATTGAGACTTGCTTTTATTAAATTTATTAAAAATACAAACCAATTCGTTGAGAAAGTTATATGAATTAAAAAAATAATTATGATCTATAAATTTTAATAAAACACTCTACATACAGTTTAAGAAAAAGACATTCTTAAAGTTGACTTTCAAGGAACTTAAAAAGTAACACGAGGTAGATGAAGATCTTTCGCAAAGGCCCTACGTCTCCCGTGGGGGGAGAAGGAAACAAGCGTAGAATGAAAGATGAATGATTGGATTTATTTCATTTTATTTTATTTCAAAACATTGATTGTACATTCATTTATGATAAATAATATATCTTATAATAATTAATCTAAAATATTAAGACGATTTAAGCATTATAATCATGAAGGTAGAAGCATTTTATTTAAATGAGAAATTGGTGGTAGCCAAGAAAATAGGAATCCAAAATCCTGCATCAAAAACACGTACGCTCTTGAAGGAATCCCATAGTCCCAAAGCAAACCTATAAATATTGATCAAAGACATCAGAAGTGTAAGAGCAGAGAGTACATAAAAGTAAATCAATATAAAAATACTTAAAAACCCCGTAAGAGAACCTTCAACTAAAGCTAGTGTTTCCAGCACTTAGAAAACATTGCTCTCCTCATTTCTAGTTTTAAGAGTAAAGCATTACGTTTATAGCTGTTTCAGTAGTTTTTGAACGATCGGAACTTTTTTAATATTGTAGTTCAGTTTCCAAAATTGCTCCATTTTTGTAAGTTTAACAAGAATTGTTTCGAGTTGAACAACTCCGGTGTTTTAATATGAAAATAAAACTTTTTAAAATTGTAAATTTCGCTTTTAAAAGTTTTCATTTTTTCTTTTTGTTCTAACAGTAAACAACTGGACCATACTTGTTTTCTTTCATCGTAATTTTATATTTGAAGCTTGGGAAATATTTTTGAGTGTTTTGGCAATATTAAATTTTATATAAAAAAAAAAGGACAGAACATCTGCGTCTGTAGAACTCGCATAAAACATATAACGAAAATTCGTGTTTCAGCTCCAAGTTTGTGAGTTATTTTTTGATGTTGTGCAGCAAATTTCTGTAATTTGGCCCAGTAATGGTAATGCTTTTATCTAGCATGTGATTAACCCGTGTTTAATCACAAGTAATCCCAAAAAGAAAACAGCTTATCGAATAACAAAGCATCATAGCCCTGGGATTAGTTCTCAGGCCTCGAGAGATTGTGTCCTCGGGAAAATTTTGGTCCACCGTTTTACGATGGCGTAGCAGTGGTGTGTTCGTTTGTGGTGCTATTGACCAGGGTTCGACTCCCTCAATGGTAACTTAGAACACATGTTATTTTTCTACCTACCATAGTCTGTGTTTCAGTTCCCTCAGAACAGTATGTGATAGAATTCCTTAGAAAAATGTTGTCCTGGCTTAGCATGACCTTTGCAAAATTACGATTCCTTAGAAGATAAGCAGGGATTAGGATACCTTAGAAGACTATTCAGTTCTAGCTTAGCATTACTTTTGTAATAAGCTTTTGCTTTCTGCTCTCCTCCATCTCTAACCTATTATTGTAAATATTCTCCAAATTAATTAAATTTCAATTTTAATTGTCTGAAAGATGTCGCAACAGATGTATTAATAACCACTGTATATCGGTTGAATAAAAAAAAATTTTCTTCTTTGAAGGGTTAAGATCCCTTAGAAGGTAGCAGGGGTTAGGATTCCTTAGAAAATTGTTGTCTCGGTTTAGCATGACTTTCGGAGGATTACGATTCCTTAGATGATGGCAGGGGTTAGGATTCCTTAGAAGGTAGCAGGACTTAGTATTCCTTTGGAGGTAGCAGGGGTTAGGATTCCTTAGAAAACTGTCAAGTCCTGACTTAGCACAAATTTTGTTCTTCATAAGCCATAAAACACAAATATGTAACAAGAAATTAATGTAAATTTTAATGCAAAATTTATGAAAGGCGCCGTTTTGCCTCTACACACGCCACTATTTTTATTAGGTGTGCACAAGAAAAAGATAAGAACCACAGTTAAAGTCATTGATAATTATGAAATTGGGGATAGAAGTGGTGTAAGAAATTTAGAAAAATGAAAAAAGTGATTGTAGACGCAATTTCTTGATCTTCTAAAGCATGCAATGGAAGACAAATGAGTATATCTTTTACACAATAATTAGGGGAGCTGACCTTATCCATTGAAAGAGAACAGCTCTGGCTACTCTGAAATGTGCCCTACTAGATGAATACATATAGTTCTTAAATGGTATAGTAAGATGCCTACTGTATACTGTTGAAACGACTAGCTCTGATTTGCTTATGTTCCTTCTCAGCAGCATTTCTATTAGATATACAGATGTCATTGAGCAGGTTGTAGCACCACTACTATGTTTCAAGGATGCATTGCCTGCTCCTTGCAAATGAGCATGAAGTGGTGTTTTATTCAGTGAAGTTTGTTGTTTAATTTTCGTTTCAGAAAATATTGGTTTCGCCCTAAAACTGGGTACATCGCTTGCATCCACGTGATATTTTGAATAATTGACTAACTAGAATAATTACTAGAATTCGCTTTCATGATAATTTACTAGAAATAACTTCCATGATAATTTACTAGAAATAACTTTCAGAGTAATCTTCTAGAAATTTAATTTTCAGAATAATTCGCTAAATATTACTTTCCCAATAACGTACTAGAATTTATTTTCAGAATATTTTTGCAAGAATTTACTTTCAGAATAATTCACTAGAATTGACTTTCGAAATAATTTACTAGAATTTACTTTCGAAATCATTTACTAGAATTTCTTTCTGAATAATTTACTAAAATGTTTGAGTTCAAATAATGGAAAACGCGTTAAAGAAAGCCAAATTTTTTGTGCTTGTAAAATATTATTACTCTTCTCACGGTTAACACTATTGCCAAACAGTCAACACGTAAAGCCACCGAGCACGTTTCCGTAATTTTTCGTATGGAATTGAGATGACGAAACAGTACAGTTTCATCAGGAGATTCCATAACAAACAGTTATTTCGACACTGGCGTAAGGTTTAAAAACTACACCTTTTTAAATTTTACGCCAATGTTGAAATAACTATTTGTTATGGAATTGAGATGGTTAATAATTTTAACACACACTCCTGAACACCGACTAAAAGTGGTTTTTTTTTCTTTGTCTCTTTTTTTTTCTTTACAAAAAAAATGTCCGGACCCGAAATCGAACCGTGGACCCTCCGTATGAACTAGCGCAGTATGGACCCAGGAACAATGTCCTTTTACTTGGTATTTAAGGTTTCTAAGACATCATTGCCCTTCTAAGGGCCAACAAAATTGGCAAACATTATACATGTTTTTATAATGGTATAGTAAAACCTCTTTAACGACCACCTCTATTAAGCGAACACCTCCCTTAATGACCACTTTTTCTGAAAACGGTTTTTCTGAGACTCATAGACCCGATGCTAAATTTACCTCTATTCAGAGACAACCTCCCTGAACGACCGCTTTTCACGGAACCGATGGTTGTCGCCTTAAAGAGGTTTTACTCTCTATATCTTTTTATTTACAAAGGAGCTCTAGTTTGAGCTTAGTGGATGTCAACAGTCATTAGCTACCGTGTTTTTACTAATATGAACAGAATTCCGAAGCCTAATGGCGCAAATTGAAAAGACCAATATCTCTCAGTAATATCGCGTCCTCGTAATACTTTAAAGCGCATATTCTTAAACGCTTGATTAATAGTATAAGCTTTCCTGAACGCTTAATTAATAATATAAGCTTTCCTGAACGCTTAATTAATAATATAAACTTTCTGAACTTTTCCAGTGCCTTTTCCTGAACATTTAATTAATAGTATAAGCTTCCTTCCAGTGCCTTTTTTCAGAAGTGCCACCCTAACTAATGAAATGCCTTCACGGGTCTAAAGTATCAGAAAAGTTTCCGTAACGTTTCGAGAAATACTGTTCGCTTTATCAAATGAAATGTTTTATTTCTTAGCGAAGTCCCTTTATCAAACATTTCGGTTGATAAAGGGAACAGTTATTCACGAAACATCGAGGAATCTTTCCTTATGCGTTGAACCTGTGACGACATTACACTAGTTATGCTAAGCCTTGACCCCAATCATTGTATTATCTTGTTAGTAGCGTCTCAACGAGTGCAAACTGATGCACCCTCCCCCCACTCCCAATACACACCCACTGGAAAAGTTTGTTACATATTACATTTTTTGTTTATTGCGAAAATTCTAGAATTTAAATGTTTCAAAAGGCCCCAAAAGTGATTCCCAGAGACCTCTGAATCAAGGACGGATTCAGAATGATATTACGGGGGGTGGTTTGGGGGGTCCTCACAGGAATTTTTTTTTAGTTTTGGACAGTTAAATAGTTTAGGTAAATGTTGTTATATTACTAGCCTTCCTTTATACTCACCAAAATATTTAATTTAAGACAATGAATTAAAGATGGGCTTTTCTTTAATTAAACTATATGGTTTAGGGTAGATTATAGTCAAGTATGACAGAAGGATAAGCTAGTAAAGGAGACATATACAATAACCAAAAACGATAATTTACAATGTAATTAATAGAACAAGTTTAAATTTAAACTACAAAAACATCGTAATTATTTTACTTTTTTTCATAATAAGCAACTTTTTAAAAAACTTGAAGTTTATAGTGCAAAGTCGAGCCATCTTGGTTTCTTTGAAAATTTGTCAATCACTTTATTTACATCAATATGAATGTCTCTGTGGGTGTGTATTAAAAGTCTCTTCTGTCATCCGCGTTCGAAGCCAAGTTTGACGGCGCTTCAACGATAAAAAACTACGTTTTGCTGAAGCAATACTTACTGAAAACGTAGTTTGAAAGACGAGTAGCTTGAAGATTCGTGGAAAAACGTCTTGATCGCATTTCTCCAAGACTTAGAGACTTTGGACGCCTGTGTAAGACTTTTATTTATTACAGTCGTAACAAACAATACATAAAACATCCATCGTCCTTATATTCTATTCAACACCGACGGCGGGAGGTGGGGGAGTCGATCGCCTCTTCGGCCCCCCCCCTCACTGGATCCTTTCTTGCCTTGAATGCATTCAAATAACTCTGCTTTTTAATTTAATCTTTCACCAGCGCAGGGGTCGTATTTAACGTTGGATCTATTTATTTGACCGCACGGAGTAGTAGCTTGAAAAAAAAATTAGCTACCCGCATCTTTAATGTCACATACGAGTATTTACTACGTAAACGGTCAGCCTGAAATTGGTATATTTCTACTTGTTATATACTGATTTTGAAATGACTCGCAAAATTGAACGGATCTTTTATTCGGTCTTCACGAATACTTTATAAAAAAAATTACGAATCCCGGATTAGACATCTCTGGCGTAAGCGATTGAAAATTAAAACAAATTTGCCTTTGTATGTTTCAATATGACCTTATTAATTTATTATTATTATTAATGATATCCTTATCGTTCTTGATAAAACTTTATTCCAACGGTTGTGTTTCTCTTTTGGCTACGTGTTGCCAAAATGCAAGTTCGGACGATTTAATGCAAACATATTTCGTACCTTCGATCTTGATGGTAAAATTTAGTTCTATACTTCGGGGACGTACGTAGATTTCAAAGTTGAAATCTTCCATTTTCCAGAACACTTATAATGCATCTCTCATTATCAGCAGTTTCCCAGAATTTATTTTGCATCACATGCATCCGATAATGCACCATCTGTCACCGACCTTCGTCATCTTCATCCCTAAGTGCATCCCTGTAGATATACACTCGTACACGAAAACACACACATATATATATATAGGGTATAAGTGCTTTTTTATGTTAAACTGACAACGAAATACCCATTTCTTTATATTAAATAAAAATCGTACACATTATATCTACAAGGTTTATTTGAGATCATATTTTTCCTACACCCATGATTATATGCTGACACAACAGCCCTATATGTAAAGAAGAAAAGAGCTATAGTCTAGGCCGGGATTTGAACTGGAATCTTAAACGCGAAGCAAAGGATCATCGTACCCGTGTTCCGGTAACCTAGTTGGTTATTGCACTCCGATTTGACTCCACGCCGGGACAGTCTCTCTTTTCCTTCTGATTCTCTCTATATAGAGCTCTAGTTTGAGCGTATAAGCGTAGGTGCAGGAAAAACTTTGTCTATTTTAATTCCTCATGAAAATCACAATAACGTCCCCTGGTGGCTTTGTACTTCATTCCTGAAAAGGATGTATAATCTTTCAAAAGGTTCATTTTGTTTTTAATTATCCTATTTTCTTGGAAAAAGAAGTTCTCGCATAAACTGGGCCTTAAATATTTAGTTTATTGTATATTTCCTTTATACAATATACTAAACGATTTTACGGTTTTCTACTTTCGTTCTTTCCCTCTGTAATGCTTAAAGTTGTTATTTACCAAGGAATATATAGAAAGCAACGAAATGTCTGACTCTATAACAACAAATAGCCTTATTCTAGTGAAATTTTAAATTCTATGCTTGATAATAGAGTTTCTGAAGATGATTTCTCAAAACCACTGATTGGTGAATAATTTTTGTACAGAAAATATGTTAATATAATTAACATATGAACATCATTAAAATTGAATAACATAAAGGTGGATTGCCATGAAAAAACGCTATGATAAAATTAAAAATAAAAACAAAAAAATTAACCGCATGATTTTTGTTATCTCTCTCACTTATAAAAATTTACTGAATATTCATGATATATTAACTTTAGAGCTGAATATTGTAATATTCAGCCCTAAAATTAATATATATAATATATGTATATCTAAATTTTTACAAGGCGGAAGAATTACCAATAGTTCGTTATTCTATGATAACAAATATATCCTCGAGCTATCTGACAGCCTTTGTTGGGTGAAATAACCGACGTTTGTAATACAGTAAAACCCCTCATTATAGCAGGCATCTGTAGGGCAGAAAAATTTGTCCGTAAAAGAAGGGCGGCCGTAAAAGAGGAAGTCATTCTGAAGTTGCGGAAATATTGCATTTCAATTATTTACATACTTCATTTCGAATTTCGTGTACTTTTGAGCACATAAGACAAGTTTAAGACAACGAACGTAAGCATTTGTTGAATGTAACAAGTAAATTTACAACAAAGCGTTAAATATTAAAATTTATTTACATTGGAAAAAATTGATCAATAGTTATTTGGTGGATTTTATCTACCAGTCCTTCTCCTTCAAAATGTATTTTTAATTGCGAGATTAAACTCACGTTTTTAGATCGTTACTAAACGTGCGTGTGTGTTATTTGAGTAAACGACGATAGTAAATTTAAGCTGCGATAATTTTGCTAATTGGTGGATTCGCGTAGTGTATCACTATATGATTTATTTATTATCAAAATCTTTATTAATTATTAGTTATTTGCATTAGCATTAGTTATTGCATTAGTTATTTGCATTAGCAAATCCGAATCAATTTCCACTCTTCATTAATAAGAGAGGAAATTTTCCCTAGCTCTTATCCTGTTTATCCTTAGTTTCTTGTTGTGAGAAATGCCTCTAGTGAAAGGCCAAAGTTCAAATGTATTTTGTCCATACAGGGATTCTAGTCCAATGGAATGAATCATGAAAACATCGTCCACCTACGTATCTGGGGGTGACCGTTAAGAGGGGCTTTGAAACATATTATTGTAAATTAGCTTCTGCCAGGAAATTTTTATCTAACCGTTAAAACGCGATGACCGTATTTGAGAAGTGCCCGTTAAGAGGAGTTTCACCGTATGCATATAATCTATATACATATAATTTTTCAGTATGTGTAGTAACGTATAACTGCTGCTGTTGAGGAAGTATGTTTATAACAATGTCTTAGAGGAAAACATCCTTCGTTCTACCACCCAAATGAATTAACCGCACTGATGAGTAACTTTTTTTTCGGCAGGTAAATATATAGGGTAATTCGGAAATAATTTTACAGTAATTACTAATTTGACTTTTACATACAAAAGGTTAAACACTGGTAAAATAGCAAACGAAAAAGATCACCCAAGCTTTCAAACGCGTCAGTAGCAGTCCTTCACCAGGAGTAATGACTTACAAACTACATAGCAAAGCCATTAATATATCACAACCACTTCCAGAAACTTACAAACAACTCTTAATCTGAAATCTATGGGATTTCCCCAACATTTACTAAGGAGTCTCATGGCGACTCAGTTAATGAAATCACTCAACGGGCGAATTCATAAGAAGGAGGATATGTAGTTATAAATCAGCCATTATAATTGAACCTCAGTGACAACAGAATATCTGCTATTCTGTGATGTGTTAACGTGATAATAATGTGTGTGTGTGTGTGTGTGTGTGTGTGTGTGTGTGTGTGTTCAGGACTGGGGCCAGAATTTGCGGGCCCCATAATCAGTTTAGTTCGTCGGGGCCCCCTACCAATTCTCACCAATTTCCCGCCTCCAACCATTTCTCAAAAGCTAAAAGCGGATATATTTCCATAATTAAATAATTTAAAATTCCATAATTAAATAAATTAATTTATAATTTATTGCTTTTCGATGTACTTCTTTTGCGTTCACATATAGAGAGGCTTGTCTTAATGCGATCGGGTGCATATTTTACGCTATTTTTTCAACTTTCTGATCACATAAAAAGGTTAAACACTGGTAAAATAGCAATGAAAAAGATCACTCAAGCTTTCGGACGCATCAGCAGCAGTCCTTCATCAGGAGTAATGACGATGTTATGTTTCTGTCTCTTTTTTATACTTGAAATTTCTGGAAAACCCTTCATCAGAGTAGTCCCGCAGAATGGGAAAACCCAATGAGAACCAATGGGAGGCCTCCAATAGAATCATGGAAGAACCCCAATAGGGACCAATGAGAAACCCACACTGCGGGTTACCTAATTTGGGGATGTCTCATACATTTCAGAGTAAGAGTTGTTTATAAGTTTCTGGAAGTGGTTGTGATGTATTAATGGCTTTCCCGTGTAGTTTGTAAGTTTCCCAAGATTCTAAGAAGAGTCTACTATTCTTGTTTGTGATGTGACGGTGTAGTATTTTTGTTGAGTCCCAGTCGGGTTCGTGTCCGTGTTGTAAAGCGTGTTCTGCCAGACGTGAGGCTATGTCTCCTTTCGCGAGTGCTTGTTTGTGTTCTTTTTTTCTTGTTTTGATCATTCTTTTTGTTTGTCCTATGTAATGTTTGTTACAGCTTGAGTGTTAAAAGTGTTAAAGTTAAAGCTTGGTGATCTTTTTCATTGCTATTTTACCAGTGTTTAACCTTTTTATGTAATTTCCTCCCTGGTACCCTGTATTTTATTTCAACTTTCTGATTTTTGAAATAAGAAAAATATCATATATAACGAATAAACTTCGTAAACTTCGGGTCGGGGCCCTGAATTTGAATCCAATTGACCCATCTGTTAAGACAACACTGTATATATATGGAGAGATTCTAGGTTTTGATTGAACCTTTTAAATATTCATTGTAAAATATTTATTTCTACATACTAGCGCTTTACTGTCATGAAAGTGTTGTTATATAACTGTAATTAGACGAAGCTTAAGTCAGTTTAAACAAACAAAGATAATATTATACTTATTACTATGTTACGTTATTAAAATTTCTTGCTAAGTTGGCTACTAAGCATTTGTCCCCCTTCTTTATTCGCAACTGCGTGTGTGTGTGTGTGTGAAGGTTTGTTTCTTGTATCTGGATAAATTCGTATACTAACTGATTATGAACATCGGTCAATCGAGAAATGTGTCCTTTCATGGACGATTTGGCTTCCCCACCACTAGTGGGTATGTATATATATATATATCTTATACTAACGCTAGTTCTTCAATAACTAATCGACGTTAACTAAAACAATATTAACGGTGGACTGTATTTCTTTCGATACGATAAACAATAACAGTTACACGATATGTAACGTAGAATACGATGCGGTGTGCATCCAATAGGCAATACTTCGAATACGATGCGAGGGGCATCCAATACATCAATAAAGTTAAACGTCAAACAATCCATCGAAAAACTATATCTATCAATAATAACAATACCAAAAGAAAAGAAAATGTTGTTGGCAACAATAAATAATGGTTGCTAATATAAACTGATGCCAATTCCCAACATATGTATTGGAAAAGGAAGTGGTTGTACCTATAACAATGGTTCCCAAGCTGAGGGTCGCGACCCTTACCGGGGTCGCTAATAGGTTTCTAGGGGTCGCCACAACTGTTTTTAGTTCCAATTATTTTTATAAAGAATTTCATATCAAATGTTTCTAACGCTTTTATATTTCAACTTGACTACACACACTGAAATATTCTACTAATTATTGTTATCTTTATATGTATAATATATGTATATATATAATTAATTAATATAATATCTATAATGAATATGATTAATTATATGTAATGCATTTTTCTTACTCGGTTAAAACTGCTTTTTTTTATACAGATGTGACGGCGGCGGAAAGAGTGGGGTCGCAAATCCTTTGGTTACTATAAAAGGGGGTCGCGGATTACTTGGCTACTATAAAAGTGGGTCGCGGATTACTTGGCTACTATAAAATTGGGTCGCGGCTTTAAAATGGTTGGGAACCACTGACCTATAAGAAGTGGTTCATTTCACTTATACAATTTATTTAGAAAGAACTTGTACAAATAAATAAATGTACTTTTCTAAATGTTAATCACTTTCACATTACTTTTGTTTATGTATCCGTAATTATTTTCGAATATTCGGTAATTATGTTTTACTGAAATAAAGGAGTGACATTTAAGTTATTCTGACTTCCTAATGGTTAATAAAAACAAAAGAAAAATATCGTAAATTGCTTTTACGAAACAACATCGAAATAATAAGAACTGTCATTTATCATAAACATCTGCTCGTTTACATATGTGATGACGCAAGATTTTGAAACTTACATTTTTTATTTCTAGGACACGGACAAAAATTCTCAATTGCCAAGGATTGGAAGCCTGTCACTTTCGCAGTAACATGAACTGAAGATTAATGGTCAATATCGGATTTCAGCAAGAACAAGAAAACTGCTCGCTAAAGATGTTCCGGAACCTTCGATCGACCTAAGTAATTTAATTGAGATAGTTTTGGCCAAAAAACGAAAGAAATATAACTATAATCCTCTTTTAATTGATTTTTCCCGCCAACGTTGATAAAATGTGCAGTTTAGTCAATCGATGCTCTTAATAGCACCTAGTGATTCAGCGATTTCATTTACATCTTAAAGAAGAATCATTCGACAGAGTTTTACGAAAGGGGAAGTTGAGTATTTTGAAGAGCACATTGCTCTTTCTGACGTTGAGGATATAGTTCGTGGAAACTAGTCGAACCCATTTCACATATAACTTCATGTCTCGTAATCCTACCTCATTTCTTCTGAAGGTTCAAAGCTGAGTACACAAAAGGAACTCATATAAACTGTCAGAGACCTGTCTTAAAATGGCGTCCGACGAAAACGAAGGCAGAACGGGAAGCATGCGAAAACCTGTTACTTCATTGTCTATAAAGAAGAATAGGGAACCCGATAGTGAAAGTACCGGAAAGGAATTATCCAACAAAGAGGCTTTGGATGGTTTAGTTTTCGAACAAAGGTTGATGTTTGGCGCTACGGCTGCTATAGCCGTTGCTATTGTAATATGGACAGTATCCATATCCACACGGTATTGGTTCCACCTGAAAGCACCTACAGACGAAGGCTTGTTCGTAAACAGTAGCAATAACTATTTCATTAGAAGCCATTCTGGTATATGGACCATTTGTAAATATAAGAGGAACACAACAAACACCGATGGACCAATATATAGTAAGTAGTTTTACATTTCTTATGCAAGTGATTTTTTGTTGTCTCACTAAGCAGCCAGGGGCGGACTGGGCCACCGGTCCCGCGGACCCGTGCCCCCTTATTGGCGATAGGACTTGTGTACTCATGGGCTATGGGACTAGCGCCCTCCGATAATCCAAAGTATGTACTCTGAGAGGATCCAGTCCACCCCTGGCAGCCATAGTTTTCATCTTTTCTATCGGCCATTTCTTTTGAAAGGGTCCTAGCGTCGTGTATTAACAATTTTAATAACATGTGCACTATATGAATTTGCAATAATAATTATTGTTCGTATCAGCCCCGTATGATGATTAGCGCTAATTGATATCATTCTTCGTAACATAATCAGTCGAGATCATTTACAATTGGACTGAGATCAAGGGCAGATGCCAGGTTGGGGGGATCGCCCCCTTGAGCTAGGATTGTATCATGGAAAATGAAATTAAAAGTACAGGACACTTGAGTAAAAATAGGGATCTGTGACAAATCGTCCCTTGTAAGATTCCTGCGTCCGCTCGTAACTGAGATCGACGGACGTGCTAACGTTTCGGAGAGTGGGGGAGGCGAGAGATCTTTTTCAGCGACAAACTGGTGGCGCCATCTATTGCACAACCCCAGCAGTTAATGTGGAAATTTAATTAGATAAATTAATTGTTAATTAGATGTTAATTAGTTAATTAAATAGTTAAAATAAACTGAATTACAAAACAACAACCACTTGAACGATTTCAATTTTACTGATTTCGCAGAGCACCAAGCTTTAAAATCAATGGTTTCACAAAGACTGAAAAGGATTGTACAAATAAAGAGACTCTAATTTTCTTTAATAATAGATACGCCAGGGTCACTGTCAAAGCAGTATTATTGACGATATGGTGCTGACATTTATTGACAGAAAACGAAATTAAAATCTAAGTTTCTTTCAGCTTTGCTACATTAGTGGAAATGTTTAATGATATTTTTGAAATTAAAATTTTAATAGTATTCCTCGATACTGAGGAAACAAAAGATATTTTTCGCCCTTCATCCTCCGAGACTGGGGGCGGAAAAAAAGCCTGTTGGCACGTGATTTCTGAGATCTTAATGTGACCTTCCGCATCACGATTCTTGTAGCAAATCCAAGTTTTTTTGTTTTGTTCTTTTTAATCAGATCAGGTTATTTATTATTTATAGACTCTGGTTCTGACAATTAAATCATGACAGCAAGCGAAGAATGCGACAAGAAAATAGTTGAGAATTCTATTATTAACAACAAATAAAGAACCAAATGATACAAAAGTCGGCAAACATTTATTGTAATACAGATGCAAAAGAATAAGAATAAAAAAAATTAGGTTCTGATTGTTGGATTTGTAAGATTAATGTCTCTTGTAAAATAATTCATATTTAGTATGCACATTTGAAAATTAAAATGTGCAAAAGACTATATAATCGGAAGGTCGATTTTGTTATGTCGTTTTTGCATGCTTATTGACGTATACTTATATCTTTATTCAATCTCCGTCATCTCCCAGTCTATTCACATTGTGCTTTATCGTTTATTTTAGAGTTTATTTTGGTTTTTGGTCCTCATTCGTAAGGTGTGGATAAGTCATCTCCCAGTCTATTCACATTGTGCTATATCGTTTATTTTACAGAGTTTATTTTGGTTTTGGTCCTCGTTCGTAAGGTGGATAAAGTCATCTCCCAGTCTATTCACATTGTGCTTTATCGTTTATTTTAGAGTTTATTTTGGTTTTTGGTCCTCATTCGTAAGGTGTGGATAAAGTCTATAAAAGTGCCTTAGGTACTGGTTATAAGTGTAAAAGAGAATTTCAAAGGAACAAGAGTAATAAATAATTTCTAAAATTTTGCAAACATCGCACAAAATTATAGAAAAAGTTTCACCGTAGATATCGAAATTTAATTTTCAGCCGCCATGCAGAAAATAAAAATACAGATAATTATAACAATTTCGTAAACACCATCCTTTCGCTTATTTAGTTTAAAATCGATTGTATTTTATGTTTTAAGAAAATCCCCTATGGGTTCAGTGGGCCCAAATTAAGTTTAAAATAAAATACTCCACGCATTGTCTTTTCAAAACAAGCAACTTCTGTTTCAAACATTTTTTGTAAAACGCTTATTTTTTTAGTATGATTGTGACATGTAGTACTTTCTAATGTAATATACATAAATACACATATCTAAATGTATATTAACTTGGACAAAGTTAAAGTTGTAAAGTAATATCACACAAGGTAGTAAAACCAAGTAAATTAAAATAGTAGAAACATCTCAGAATAAAAATTGAAATTGTAGTAGTAAAAGGTGAAGAGGAGTAAAAGATTAAACAATACCAAGAATTTTGTTCTTCATCAGGGACCGCACAAAATCCCTGTTATTGGTTTGCTTTTTCTGACTACAATAATTGAGATTTGTGATCAATACTGAATAAACCAGCATTGACCAAAACTTAGCTAAAAACAGTATAAACCCAGAATATAATTAGTTTAACAATATTTTAGTAATTTAGAAGGGTCTCTTTATTAATACTAAGAAAAATCTCAATTGTTGTAAGCGGCCCAAAAGCAAACTTACAACAAGTAGATAGAGGTATTGAAAGTGATTAAAGTGTAAAAGTTGAATTAACATGAATAGAGAAGATGATGGGGTGAGAAAATTCATTAATTATACCAAAAATTGTAAAAAGTTTTACATGAATATGTCACACTCAAGATAAACACTTAATTATTAACTAGTAAAAATATATAAGTTTAAGTTTAAATAAATCCGTATATTCAAAATAAACAAATTGTTTCTTTGCACTCATAATAGACCCAGAAGTGTGCAATCAGAATAAAGACATATATATGCTCATATGCATAAACATACACACCTATGGTGTGTCCCACCGAAATAAAGCCACCGTGATTATATGCCGTAACTGGACACGAAACAAACCAATAAGAACGAAACAAATATATTAAGAAAGTCTATATACAAATACATATTTGCAAGGAGTAACTCACTCCCTGCTCCATCTGGGCGGGGGGAAAAATGAACGTGTAAAAAAGAGAGGAAAATGTGTCCCGCCGAAATAAAGCCACCATCCCTATTAGTGTTTTGGGTAACTCTCAATATTCGAGCTGCTACAGGTAAACAGGTTTATGACGTCAGGAAGTTGTCAAATAACTTACCTGTTCTATCCCAGTCGAATGTTGACTTCAGAAGGTTGTATTTTCTATTTCTCCTGCAGTATTGCAATGGGAAAAGGAACCCAGCTATCAGAGTTCGAGAAAGGCCAGCTAACAGCTTTTAAGGAACAAAGTCTTTCACACAGACAAATATCTAAGCAAATCAAACGATCTAAAACCGTAATAGACAATTTTGTGAATCAGGGCAATGCGTACAGGTATAAAAAAAGGAGGTGTACAGGCAGAAAAATGACTTCCAGGCAGGAAAGAGATATTGTGCATCGTCTTTCACAAGGTGGTATTTCCCTCAGACAATTGGCCAAAGAGGATAACATCCCTGTGACAAAATCAACCCTGTCACGGATTGTAAAACATGCAAACAACTTGCGATATAAAAAAAGGAAACAGCAGCCCATGTTGAAAGCTATCCACAAGCAAAGGATAGTAGATTGGGCCAAATATCATCAAACCTGGAAAGACCAGTGGCATCGTGTTATATTCTCAGATGAGAAAAAAATTAATTTGTATGGCCCAGACGGCCTTGCACTCTGTTGGCGTGACATGAGGAAAGAAGAGGAAATCTTCTCCAAAAGATAATAAGGTGGAGGCTCATTAATGGTGTGGGGAGGCTTCGGCTATGGTGGTAAACTTAACCTGGCTTTCCCCTTAGGCCGCATAAAGGCTACCGATTACCAAGAAATGCTAGAAATCCAGTTACTGCCATTTGCAGAGAGAATTGGTGGCCCAAGTTGGATTTTCCAGCAGGACAACGCCCCCATTCACGTTGCAAAACCCTCTTGTGAATGTTTTTTGCATAATGGGGTGCATGTCATGGAGTGGCCTGCCCTTTCCCTTGATCTTATTTCCCAAGAAAATGTGTGGGGGTAACCTCAGTAGGGCTGTATATGCCAATGGCAGACAGTTTCAGTCTGTGGCAGAATTGAAGGCTGCCATCATTGAAGTCTGGGATAATATTGATGCCACTGTCCTCCAGGGATTGGTAAATGGTATGCCACATCGTGTTTTCCAAGTCATATATAATCATGGCGGATATATTGGCTATTAACAGTAGTGGCTTTATTTCGGCGGGACACTTTTTCCCCTCTTTTTTTACACGTTCATTTTTTTTCCTGCCCAGGTGGGGCAGGGAGTGAGTTACTCCTTGTAAATATGTATTTGTATATAGACTTTCTTAATATATTTGCTGCGTTCTTATTGGTTTGTTTCGTTGCCAGTCATGGCACACAATCACGGTGGCTTTATTTCGGTGGGACACACCTTATATATATATATATGGCCTGCAAAAGGGTTGCTGGTATCTAACTGGAAGGAGACCCACACGCTGAACGTATGTGACGATGTGTGGAACCGGCCAGGCCAGTAACCTAGTGTCCTACCCCGCCTTCAAGTGGTGCAGGCTGAGCTTTCTATTTATGTGGCAAATTAATATTTGCTACACGGATAGAAAGGCGGAAGGGGAGG
>QLNU02015359.1:38529504-38551317 GCA_006491805.2 Dysdera silvatica | reverse complement strand
AAAATATAATATACTAGAATATAAGAGAATACAAGAAATATAATATACTAGGATATAAGAAAATACAAGAAATATAATATACTAGAATATAAGAGAATACAAGAAATACAATATACTAGAATATAAGAGAATACAAGAAATACAATATACTAGAATATAAGAGAATACAAGAAATACAATATACTAGAATATAAGAGAATACAAGAAATATAATATACTAGAATATAAGAGAATACAAGAAATATAATCTACTAGAATATAAGAGAATACAAGGAATATAATATACTAGAATATAAGAGAATACAAGAAATATAATCTACTAGAATATAAGAGAATACAAGGAATATAATATACTAGAATATAAGAGAATACAAGAAATATAATATACTAGAATATAAGAGAATACAAAATCTAAATCTGATAACAAATTTATTCCTTTTACTCAGCTCGATAGGCCTTAACTTTGTCCTGAAAGGAAACAAATTATAATTCTGCGCAGAGCAATCAAGGAGGGATGCTATTCGTTTATACCCTCTTCAAGAGGTAGCCGACAAGAGTAAAGAGCGAAAGAGTACGAACCAGTGCTGCGTCAATAGGTGACCTTCTCGGCTTAGTTCGGTAACTTAGGCGTCCTCCTTTGAAAATGGCCGTAGAAGATCCATTACGCTTCTCCAGGGGTGATGCTGCGAAGCATCAGTATGCTACTTCAGTAGGGTCATTCGGGTGATGGTGTACTATTCTTGGATTGCGCACGCCTATGGGATTTTTGCCTTTTGTACGATCCGCTCTTCGCGGTGAACCTCGTGAGGTAGAAAAACTTTTCTTGAAACAGGTCCGTACGCAGTCCGCGATGTTCTGCCTCTTTTTCTTCCCCTCCTGTTTCCTTCCAGTTTTTCCCCTACGAACAAGGCTTTTCCCCTATTTCCATAGTCTTGGCCGGACTCTGCCATCCTCTAAATGACCTTGTATGAGGCTATGCCCTCCGTTTGGCCTCTAAGTTTTCTGATATATCGAATTAAAGAATTTTAATGGCGACACATACCAACACCCTTCCTACTCGATGTTCTACAACCTCTATAAGAGAGTTCGTTTCCAATAGATATTTTCTCATTCGAAACGATGTTTTCATTATTATGTTGCACCTTTTACTGGATTTATAGCATTTTGTTGATGAAACAATGTTCCCGCACATATGCAAATTAAAATTCACAAAACCTTGGATTTCAAAACTGATATCGGGTCGTTATATTCGAATACGACTATGCTTTTGAAACTCCAAGTTCTAGTACGAATTGTATTAAAAAAGTAAGGTGTCAAAACTTAATCATACTTGAATTTTTTCCCAGCACCCTCTTTTGTTCATATGAAAGCCTCCCTATCATCATGGATACATTAGAGAATAGCCAAGTACCGCACTCCTCAGTGGTGCAGCGGTTGAAATATTGAAACGGTGACCCAAAGTTAGCTGGTTCGAATCCAGCATGGGTGCGTGACACATAGGTTTGCATGTTTGCTTAAGGTCGAAATTTATTACCATATTAAGAAATTATACAAATGCTTAGGAATTATTTACATAATACTCTTTCCGAAACTTCAAGCCTTGGCAGTCGTCAACTTCGAAATCTGTTTATCGTTAAGATCGATGTTTCAGAATCTTGAATATAACTTTGAAGAACGAATGTTGTTCATATAATTTCCTGGAGAAAGCTTTTACCTCAGAATTACAAATTCACGGACGAAATTTGTAATTTCCAAATGTGAAAATTTTAGATTGTCCTCGATAACTATGTATCAACGCATAATAAACTTTTCTCTGTCTACCGTTAGAGAGAATAATTTCCTAAACTAAACCTTTCTGATATTCTTGCAATGCGTTGTGGCGCAAATAGTTGCGGAAATTTATGTTATGAAACACCCATCTAGTTGTTGGATCGTCAGTACAGCCAGATAATAATGGGTTCAGTTCAATCGATAACGAGTGTAGGCTGAAAAGTGTTGTCAATCAAGGTAGTGCGTTCTGTTGCGTCGCAACGCTGTTGCCATTGGATGGTAAACGCAAAGAACTCCTGCAGATCTCAGAGGGGGAATAACCAGACTTCCATTGTAAGAACGTGCTGCGATTAAGCAAAGCAGTACTAGGATAAAGTATTTATGTTCAACTCGTTAGTTTAAGTACCCGAGAATTTTCGCTAAGTGCAAGTGCTAAAGCGAAATAATGAGTTTTCTCTTGATCGTTTCGCAAACGATAACTCTGGAAAGGGAAAAGTAATCCCTGATGAGCATCCAAGAAGTTATATGGGGAGTTGAGAATTCAATTTATGGTTATTGATGAAAGGTGTCAATAGAAACCAATTAAAACTTTATATCAGGCAGCCATTACACCTTTAGACCTTAAAAGCGAAGGCGTTTCCTTTCCTAAAAAGAAAGAAATTTATAAATGATAATGATGTTCACAAGTATTATCTCCATTCTCTTTACACCTTTCTCCAGATTTCTTTCTTTCATTTACTCAAAATGTAAATTTTATCATGTTTAGGATTATATTGATTATTACTGAAGGTTCGAACTTTTAAAACAACACCATAATTATCGATCTATTATATGTTAGATATAACTTGGATATGAAGATACCACATCAAAAGAAATGACTTTTTCGAATAAGGGATTGTATTATAAAGCAAGTTACAGTATGACCTCTGGAAACTTTAGGAACAGGGCCAGATTAATAACTCTTAAAGTTTTAAGCTGGCCTTAAAGATTTAAGAAGCACTTAAAAGGTTTTTGTGGTCCCATATATCTCTAATCCAAAATATAAACAATAATAAACCATAAAATAACCTTTCATTTTTCCAAATGATTTACAACGCAAAGTAAGATGAAAAAATGTTTATTTTGTCATACTTCTATGGTAAATCCGGCAATGGAGAATTTCTATTTTCCCTTTTCTTTTTTATGCCTTACGCACGTGTTTATTTTTCTTAATGGTTAATGCAGCCACGCTTTGGAGCAATGTATTACTGATCTCATGTAGTTTGATCATACAGAAAATATTCGAAAGAGAGTTCTAAGTTCCACGAGAAATAAAGGCTTCTAAATTTTATGTACGACAAGTCAACGGTAATGAAAGAAGACGCGTACGATCGTTTCACTTATTACTTTTCAAGGAAAATGTTTGTAGTATGCACTACGATAACACTTAATGATGCTTTTCAACGGCCTAATGGTTATATGATGGTATCTTATCGGAAAAGAAATTGAATTCTATTACGATGAATGTATTACTATCACACATATGCTGGCGTTTGATAGGACTACGAGCGTTAAAACTAGTATTTTCTTCAATTAAAATGCGTTATCTGTTATTTAAACGATTAGCATTTTTGCTCTTTAAAATATCTAATAATCCTGTACCCATAAACCTTGTAATAAGAATTAACCATCGAATTATTGTGATATTTTCCAACTTCCTAATAAATTAAAATTGCACCCTAAACATATAAAAATATGTACACGTTAGAACGTCACTTAAAGAATCGTTATAAATAGTACTATATAGTTAAATTTCGTTTCGTTTCCTTAAATTGCCATCTTTTTCTAAACTATTCGAAGCACTTCAGAATTTATTACTTTCTTTAGTGAGGTGCGTTAATGAGTGCAGAGCTACCCAGAATCTGTCATTAGCAAGTGTCAAAATTAATGGGTAGACAGATGGACAGTAAAATTTGGTAAAAATGACTGATTTTGTATTGGAGTGGTATGAAGCAGATGGTTATTATACCATGATGATACAAGAAAACCATTCAAGTATTGCACCACTGGAATGTAAACTCTTGAAAACTAGTGCACAGAACCTGGTTTTGGCAAGCGCCCTTTTGGAAACGTCACGTGATTTTTATCAACAGCAAAGTCTTTGTCTTGGAAGACAATTGCTTGTAAAGTGTCCCGCAAGCTATAAGTTGACTCAGGATTGCGAAGAACACAATGAAGTGGGTTTATTTCTGAGATCTCCAGGTGCTGGTTGGAGTTCTACATAGCGAGCCGCTTTCCTCAAATAATTATTACAGAATTTGTCCAGAAATTTTGATCTTCAAACACATTGTGGGCGTAACTCATTGTTTGGGAAATTATGTTATATGCTGCATAGTTTTCTAATGTAGTTCAAATAATTTTCTGTTACCGGTGGGGGGAAGGGTGATATTTGAAAACCACAAATCATTTTTTCTCATACACAACTCCCGATTATTTTTGTCGAAAAAATCATGCAATACTGTAATTGAATCGGTCGTTTTCATATGGAATAATTCCTTTTCAAAACGACCGATACAATTGTAGCAGTGGCGTAGCGAGACCTCAAAAATGGGCAATCCCCAATTTTTCCCATGTCTCCTCTCGAATAAAAAAAAGCCACATTTTATATGTACATGCGGTGAAACAAAAATTCGAATACCTGTTGCCATTCGCGCAATAGTTATGCTACAAAAAATCTAAAGGTGGCAATCGATAGTAAACAATAAAATCTACCTATTAATGTGCATAAAATTTGCATAAGGGACGGTTTTCATATTTAAACTTGTAGCAACTTTGAAAATTTTAATGGCAAAGCCTAAATTTGGTATCATCATCGGATTCTAGATTATTTAGTTAGGCTAATTTTAAATTTTGTCGTCATACTGACAACTAAAACTTGAGATATTATACAAAACGTCTAAGGGGGCTTCCACCATGGTAAAAAAAATAACTTATAGGTCGGGAATCTAATTTTCTGAACGAACTTGTTGAAATAAAAATTTATAATACCGTTGACTCTTCCTTTTTTTTACTCTCACTAATATAAATTTACCAATATGCCTGCTGAATGATGATTAAGAAATGTTATTCCACAAGAGTTTTAAAGCATTAAATAATCTTTATTTTATTCTTTTCTTTTCACTTTTTGCAACTATGTGATTCCCCCTTAAACCGTCGCTTTAACTAATATTAAACATAAAAAAAATTGATCGGATTGCGCTGAAATTTTTATACAATGTGTAAAAAATCGCAGAATTTCAATTTCTGTCAGAAAATTAATGTTTTTATTCATATTTTTATCAAATATGATTTTCATAATTTATAATTCAAATTAGATATTTTAAAAATGAAAAACATCATAAATTTTATTTGGCCTGTCGAACTGTAACGCAGTAAAATATTGGAGAAATGCAATGGATATATTTCTGGAGATATTCATAAAAATTGCGTAAAACATTTCAACGTTATGCACTCAATAATTCTAATATTCAAAACTCATAAACCCTTGAACCAAATGCATTGAAATTTAGTATTAGGGGTTTCTTTTAGTTGCAGATTCGAAATATTTAGTAAAAACTAGTTGCTGCTATTGGAATTTTCAAAGTTTCTGCAAGTTTAAATATGGAGACGGTCCCTTATGCAAATTTTGTGCACATGAATTGGTAGATTTCATTGCTCGCTATCGATTGGCACTTTTAAATTTTCTCTAGCAGAATTATTGCGCAAATGGCAACGGCTGTTCAGATTTTTGTTTCACCAACTGTACATCATGACAATAATGATATATATTTGAATTGTCATTTTTATTCGAGGGGAGATTGTAAACGATTGGAAATGGATCACTTTTTAGGTCATGCTGCTCCACTGATCTGTAGGAATGTGGCTCCACTCGAAGAAAGAACTAGATCTGAAGTCTACAGTTAGTTTACAATGATTTTAAGCTGATTATTATTCTCCTACTTTGTACCTTAATATAAAAACATTAATATTTGTCTTACGCCTGGCAAAATTAAAAATGGTCTTGCAATAAAATTAATATTAATAATAAATGATGGTGGCAACGACAGATAGCTGAATTTAAAATAATATTTTATCGCTGAATGGCGTATATAGAAAAAAACATTAAGTAATAATACAGTTAACGTATTATATTACGTAATTAGTAGTAATGAATGCAATTCCATGCTATAAGTGAAATGCGAATTTTTGTCTGAAAAAGGAAAATTGTGCAAGTGCGATATGCATGCTCTAAATTATTCGAACGAACTCGGTTGTAGGTTGAAACTTCATTCATTAAATATTACTACGTCTACAATGTTAGACATACATCTTTGATTTATTCTGTGCAGTGGTATTTTATTATATTAGCTTTTGTTTCATATATGCCCTGAAAATTCGTTTTCAATTTGTTTATGAATCAATTTCAATCATTTTGTAAATAACGACCATTCTCTTAAACTGTACAGTAAAATTAACATTTCCCACTGTCTGTGAAAGTATATGCTTCATATCATTTAAATATATTACACTTAATTTTTTCAGAACATCTAGAAAAGTTGATGTGAAAGTTGTCAAAAATCAAATATTGGGTAAAATTTTTAATAAAAGAAAGTAGAAAGGGAAAGCAAGGTATATCAAAACCGAATCACTATTAAAAACAAAAAGTTATCATAATAAAAGCTCTCACAATAAAGTAAATTGTCAAAAATTAATAAAAAAAACTTGTTAAAAGATCAAACTTGCAAGAAACTAACATTTCTAGTAGCTTACACGATGTTTCAGTTTATTTAAATTATTATCCAGACAAAAATCTATCTTTATAAAGATACGCGAATGCGTGGTGTTCCAAAGGAATGATCATCAATATCTCCAGTTCTCCTAAGCGGAAAGCAAAACAGTCAAATAGCCGGAATTTCCGGAATTAACGAACATGTTTTCCTTGAAATCTTGCTAACTATTCTGAGATCGATGGCGAATACATCGATTAATTGAATTAGCATAGGTAAATTAAGCCCAGGTTAAAAAGCAACATGAGTTAGTAAATGTTATTTTTGCTATGAATTACTTTCTTGCTGAAAATGAGAATATCATTCTCCTCTTGAAAACCTTTATTATACCAGTTGTCCCATGAGTTCATAAATATATCAAAACTTCGTAAAAATTGAAGGAATTTGTATATGTCAATGACGTTTGCGGTAAAATTATTCTTATAAAAAGGGAGTTTATTTCTTTCGATTAGGGGAAAAATATGGAGTTTAGATTTTGCCAATTGAGGACGCATTACATCTTTAAATGTTAAGTATTATTCTCGCATCGCAGTGTAGAACCATATAGTAAATTTAAAATTATGTTGTGATATAAGCACTGAATTGAAAATAAATAAGTGTTTATTCTTTTATTTGTTTTGTAGGCAAATGCCACAATCACCGGCTTAATCCTACGTCCACGCAAATTCAGACCAATCCGGAAATTGACAGGACTATATTAGGTGAGTTTTATCAGATACGCATTGTTATCTTACGTAAAGGACACTTCTATGTAAGGGACAAAATGTCCGTTCCTTTAGGTGTTCCTCATTGACAGGTAACACTAGTTTTGAATAAGATGTCTAGTTACATATCTTCAGCGTTCTTACAGATGTGGCTTGAAAGAATCTCAAATCACGTTCAGTGTCATAAATAAACACGTTGGTAGATACATATGCATGTACTTAAGAAAAATTGTCTGATAACAAACGTGTAAATGAACACGTTGATAGATACGCATTGAACAATCGTCTGAGTGTAAATGAATACGTTGATAGATACTTATGCATATATATATATGAACAATCGTCTGATAATATCCGTGTAAATGAACACGTAATTATATACTTATGCATGTTTAATAACGATCATTTGGTAAAACCTATATAAATGAACACGTTAATAGATACTTATGTATGTATTTAAGAACGATCATCTGATAACACCCATATAAATGAACACGTTACTTGGTAGAAATGCATATGTTTAAGAACGATCATCAGATAACACCCACTGGAAACTTCGTAAATTATATTTAGACGTTCATATAATAAAATTTTAATTGCATTCGAATAAACTGTTTTTACAATCACACATTTTTAATAATCATAACGCATCTACATTGTTTATAAATTCACAGTTTACATGGTGTATTGCTGGTCCATTATTTAATTCTACAATTCTTTTTTTTTAGGACTTCCGATAGTTTATATTTGATGTGAGCTCTCCCTAGATGGCAATTCTTTTAATTTGATTGCTGAGCCCCTCGTCTACTTCCAGTGTAGTTTATACTTCATAGAGTTGTTTTCAATGCACCCACCACAATAAGAAAATCTCAGCTTCTTCCTTCCAAAATTTTCATACCACATACAATTTTTCTATTATAGCTATAGTAATCATAACAACCGCATGCAGATACAAATTAGCTGAAATATCATAAACCGTCAGAAACAATTATATAAATACAGATACTGTAGAACTTGGCAAAATAACCACCTTTGTAAATTGACAACCTGAATAAAGTGACTACTTTTTGTAAGCGAGAATTGGTAAGGACTTAGTTTTGCCTATATCAAAGTCTATCGTGTATAATGATCACTTCTCTATAGTATCCATCGCAGTCCACTTCCAAAGAGGGTCAATTTAGGCAGGTTCTACTGTATTAGAGACATTTTCACACTGATTACACTGTTCGACAGTGAAAATATCTGTCCTTTATAGATTTCAGGTCACTGAACGTGAAAATTATGCTTAAAATTGCTTCCTGGCTCAGGTTTCTGGGTAATTTCACTGTTTGTATTTTACATATAGGGCTATGGGAATACAATGGTACGAATAACAGTTAACAACCTTTCCTTTTAATACACGCCGTCTTCTTGCCTGTCGCTTCTGAAGAATGTCCGGAGAAACTTCCAGCAGAAAGCTGCTAACAATAAACTGACCACTTTCCTTTGTAACGCTGTTCCATTGCAGAAATGTCCTGATGGAATCACTTCCCTTTTTTGTCACTAAAGCGCCACAATTCGCTCGGAAGACATTAATACGTGAATGCAGGAAGTGCATTTTTAGTTACATGTTGCATCCAATTTTCTCGTAGGCAGATATAAGTTCTTCCACTAGGTCTTTGTAATTTTCCGCATGAAGGTTGCCCAAAAATTGCGTACTAACGTCCTGGAAACAATGGCAGGCTTATCAGGATTGAGATTGGGTTCAAACTGCTTGTCTTGAAAACGCTTCCGTATCTGGGGACCTATAAATACCCCTATTTTACCTTTTCCGTACTTAGACGTGGAAACTTTTGGCGTAAGTATTCAAACGAACGTTTATTTTTTTTAACAAAAAATGTTTTTGCAAATGTCTTCGTAAGTTCTAGTTTTATGTACAACGGTGGTAGGACAATGCTGTTAGGGTTCCCTAGAGCTTCCTATGAAACGTTTTTAGTGCCAGGCAACAAAGCTGTTCGTAGAGGCCATTCCTTCTGCTTGTAAAGGGCATGCTTCACGCTGCTATCCCACTGACATATATAGCAACAGTACTTTGTATACCTACCTTGTAGACCGAGCACAATTGCTATCATTTTGAAATCACCATATACTAACCACTTACCTTGATTGTAATTTATGAGATCCAGAAGGAGTTGAAATATGGATTAACTTTCTTTACCTAGGACTACATAAGCGCAACATGAACTTCTTCACATGCTGCTACGTACAAAACTGAGGCCGTTAGATTAAACGGGTTTTAACAGCTCAATCATGTGATTCGGAAAAAGAAGGCCGGAAGCAACGGCATCGAGTCGCTAGCAGCTTTATCAAGAACGACAGTGCCCATTTTATTTCTTTTCCCTTATTTTTTTTAAGTTTACGTATCATAATTGTAAAGTCCCATAACATTATATGTAAAATACAAACAGTGCAATTACTCAAAACTCTGAGCTAGGAGAGAATTTTAAGGGTGTTTTTTTGTTTTCAGCGACCCAAAATTTATAAAAGGTAGCTACTTTCATTTTGGTAAAAAACCAAAAGTGAAAAATTGTTGAACATTGTTATTTAAGAAATGTCAGAAATGAATATATATATTAAACTTTCCCATTGACGACTTTCAAAATCCAGAGAAATAACGCCGTTAAACGGGAAAGGACTTTAATCGATATACAGTGGAACCTGATAAAGCGACCACATAGGTGAACTGACCGCCTGAATGAAGTGACCACTTTTTATAAGAGAGAACTGGTAGGGACTTAGTCATGTCCACACCAAAGTGTCGTATATAGTGACAACCTGCGTATGATGACCATTGCAGTCCAGTCCCAAAGGTGGTCACTGTTGACAAGTCCTACTGTGTGTGTAATTTTAGGATATATTTGCCGGGACAGCAAAATATCACTATAGAGCGAAAATAAACATTAATCAGAATGAGGTTATTGAGAATGGTCACAGTATTTCAGGAAACATCACAGAATAAATACTTTTCTGCTGCTGCTGAGTGAAATTATTTCAGTGAATCTAATAAGAATTTAAAAAAGCGAAATATTTAAAGAGACATAGGCACGGCCGTTAGAAAACCTAATGAAAACTAAAATTCTTATCAACAGAAGAATTTTCTCGACGAAAGCTAATAAAATATTTAATCTTTTCCGCTTTCTGACAAGTGTTTAAAATGACGTTGAGTTTAAAAATAATAGAATTAAAAATACGGATCCAAGGTTCTAGACTCAGAAAGGGAGAACGATGTTTTACGATGTGCATTTTAAATATACTTGGCCGTCCTTCTTCGATGAATTCATTTATTAAATTAATGATAACTGACTTTAAGTTAAGTGACATTAATGAGACATTGAATTTGTTTATTAAATCGAGGCTAACTGATGTCAAGCTAAATGACTTTAATAAAATACTGAATTTGTTTATGAAATTGAAGCTAACTGACGTTAAGCTAAATGACGTGAATGAGATATTGAATTTGTTTATTAAATTGAGCCTAACTGACGTAGTCGTACGTTAAATAACGTCAATGAGGTATTGAATTTGTTTATTAAATTGAAATTAATTGATGTTAAGCTAAATGACGTTTATGGGACATTGAATTTGTTTACTAAATTGAAGCTAACCGATGTTAAGCTAAATAACGTTAATGATACTGTATAAGACATAATTGGTTTCCAAAAATTGACCAAAACAGGATATTTGTTGGAATAAGAACGTAGCTTTTAATCGTAATAGAGCAATCGCATGAAGAATCAATTACAATCATTAACTGATCCTATATTAGTGGCGGAATTAACATAAGGACGTGTCTCTTTCACGCATCGAGGTGGACGTGTCTCTTTCATGCATCGAGGTGTACGTGTCTCTTTCACCTGCACCTCGATACAAAAAAACTGAGAACTGATTGCTATGATTTCCCATTACATCGGCCCCTTTTCTTTGCCTTTCTGCAACGTCATGCGGTCGATGATTAGATATCCAGTTCTATGCATATCTTTGCATATTTTGCAAAGTCCATATGGTGGTAATAACAGAGATATTAAATTGATCTACTACCTTATTCAGAACTATAATTTATCTTTTAATTTATGTAAAGACATAGTTTGTCCATTGACTTATATAGAACTAGAATTTGTTTATTAAATTATGTAGAACTAGAATTTGTTTATTAAATTATGTAGAACTAGAATTTGTTTATTAAATTATGTAGAACCATTACGTTACACCCCAAACAAGAAGACTAAATGATACTAAGGTCTTATATTAATCCGCGGTATTGCAAAAATAATTGCATTGGAACTATTGATGTACGGAATCTCAAAAGTAAATAGTATCGAGCTAAATGCTATACAGAGAAGTTGAGAAATATCTTGAGTGTTACGTTCCTATTGCCTAGAAGAAGCAGTCAAATAGCAGTTAACTTCCATGCGGCAGCTAGTTGGTTCTCATGCAACATTACGTCATATATTTTAAAAGCTGGTTTTACTAATCGAATCTCGCCTTACAAAAAAATTCGTTTATTTTCTGTTCATCAAGTTTTTTTGTTTTTTTTTCCAGATTATACAAGAACAGAGATATCCTTCGCCATTATTAGCTACTCCCTCATGCTCATGGGATTAGGTTTCAGCTTGTACACTTTCAAGCAAACGAGATACACATTTAAGAGGCTGGCAGGAGGAGTTCATTTTCTATCAGGTAAAGAAAGAGTCTCTGTACATATGTACACGAATAATCTATATTCCATGCATAGCCATGTATATACTACCTTTGTCATAAATCTTCCAGGACTAGTACTATAAAAATAAAATATTAAACCTTTGAACGAAATATATATTTAAAAGCTTAAGAAGTTCGAAAATAAATTATTAAATTTATCAGTCAGTGGTTCTTGTTGCTTGCAAAGCAGTCCTTTCTGGAAATGATACACTGCTGCGAATATTTCTGAATGGTTTAATAACTGCCTAAGAATGCCAAATCTGTTGGACTTTTTTGCTTATCTGTCGCGGTCTTTTGGGCGGCTGAATTGACTTCGTTTCCAACGTTTCAGTGCTTCTCTCAACAGGAGAACGGGGAAGAAATCACACGGAGACATATAAAGAGAATATGTAGGATGTGGATGAGCTGCATTTGGTATTTTGCAGGCAATTCTTGGACCGAAAGGGCAGTGTGTGTTCTTGCATTGTCTTGTCGCAAGAACCATTGTCCAGAAGCTTAAAAATCATATCGCCTCAGGGTTTATTAATAGCAAGTTCCTCAGATAACATATGTACAGCGACACGACGACCTTCTCTAAGCTTGTTCCTGATGCCATCCGTATTATCAGTAGTATGCGTGTTAAAAGCCTTTCAGATCTTGGATCGCATTCAACCTTCACCTTATCGTTAAAAAACCATCTTTTGCCATTCAAACACACGGTACCTTGATAAGATATAATAGTGGACCTATTGAAGAAGGTTCCATGTTTTAATGGCAGTAGCTGTCTTCCCCAACTTTGCTGAAAACAATGTTTATTCACTGTTAAACTTCCACGAATATTTCTGTAACGACAAATTCCGCCACTGAGACAACTAGCATGTTAATATGCGCCGGCCTGCTATTTAGCGGGACGTCCTGAAACCACTTCTTCGCCACATTCGTATATCTGTACAGAACACATTCTCCAGGAATTCAAGTACAGCTTACTTGAACATTGAACCTAACCCCTTTCTAAAATATAGACTATCCTCTAGTATTTTTACGAAAAAGGTAGTATACATATATATGTCTGTGTATTTGTGTAAATATGTGTGTGTGCATACTATTTTATAGGTCATTAAATATATTCTGTCTTTGAAATGATTTGGTTCATGAAATTATATTGCATTTTACATTAAAATATTTTGTATGAATGAACGGATAACAGTGTACGTATTTTAAATCATATTTATAGTAAACGCAAAACCTCATATATTTTCATTCCATTTCACCAAAAAGTAAGCTAAAATATTTTCTTCGCAAAATCTGATCTTCGTAAGAACTTATAACATTCAGCCATTAAATAAAATGTATTAGCATAAATATAATTTTACTAAGCGGCTGACACTATGTTACTTTCGATTTTGTGAACTAAGCTTAAAATTTGAGCCCAAATGGAGGCTTCTTAAATATTTCCTAAAATAAAACTTTTACCCAAGGGAGGCGATATTTACACGTGACGAAGATGAATATTAAATCAAAACTGTTACATGAAGCAGACAACGAAATTTAAATATAAGCGTATAACAGATATTTTCGCATCATTAATCAATTTCTTATTGGACTTTTGCCTTGGAAAATGCACGTGTCTCGATAGTAAAGAACTTGATGAATAGGCTCACTTTCTTCCAAGCCTTCATTCATTCATCCCTGGGCCATAACTCGTCGGACCTAGCGCATGCCGCAGTATTATGAATAATGGAGAAGCCTAACATGCAGAAATGATCCTGACAAGGTTTATAAGCACAATGCAGAGGGCTTAGTGAAAAGGAAACGTCCACCGTTTTTATAGGCACTTCCGTTGCATGATGTTTATTATGGGGCGGGGAACACTTGTCTGGAATGGACAATTTTTTCTCCTTTGTGAAGCCCGTCCAAAATATTATATATAACGCAATAATGCATGACACCATAATAAATTTCATATTGCATTTCATATGAATGAAATGCCTCGTATATATTAAGATATAAAAGACGAAGGCACAACTATTTTAGTTTAATGTTTATCATCATGAAAACAGACACGCTTTCTACGATGAATGCATGTCATTTTGAAAGTTAATGTGGCGTGTTCACGTTTTTAAGGCGCCCAGCGATAATGCGTTCTTCTAGTGTTCGACTTTCAATTGTATGGAGAAAAAGAACGTTACCTGCTCAAGGAAAGAAGAACTGCTCATTGTGGCCCGGGAGTTTGTTCCCCAGGTCTTAAGAGGTTCGGATTCCATGGCAAAATATAAGTTCATTCTCCTGTAGTGGCGTTATGGCAATGTCTTTTTATATGGCAGGTACCATTACCTGGGATTGGACTAGCTTCTAATGGAATGTAATTTAATATCCACAAGCTTAATATATGAATTATGTATATAGCATTCACCTTACACTAATTCCAAATTAGTTTAGGCCTGGAGATTTCGATCTATGAAATACTCTTACATATGGAGTCAGGAGTGGATTTAGGGGGAGGGGCGGGAATGGCGATCGCCTCCTCCTTGAATGAAAACTTAATTAACATTGAAAAGATACAAGGTAAAGGTCCAATGAGGTATCATTTTCAAAAATCAAGTCATTAATCGCTCCCCCCCCCCACTTTGAATGACTTCTAAATCCGCACCTGTTTGGAGTACAGTAGGCAAAAGGAGAAGGAGCTAAATGGTTACTACCACATCTAGCCAAGATTGTAACATTGCATCTCCAATATTTCCAAGGGGTTATAGCACATTTTTAAAGATCTGTAATCAGAATTAGGCTAATAGCGACTGAACATAACCAGGGGAGGCTTAAGGGACGGGTGGCCGCCCAGGGCCCGGTTTGGATTAGGGCGCCAAATTGAAGTTATTCATTTTTTGATCGAACAGTAGAAAATCTCTCTAAAAAAAGACAAGTTTAGAGAAATTTTTAGAGACATCTTTAGAGAAATTCTTTCAGAGACTGTTGGCCACTTTTATAGGCTATATGGCTCACTGTGCATCTGTGAAAATCTCCTGTTTTCTTCGGAGAAGGGGGTGCCAAAAAGCAATCCGCGCCAGGCTGCTTGGGTTCAAAATCAACCTCGAGCAGCAAATGAACATAACAATTTATTTCTATTTTCATTTTCGTATATTTTTTGCTAATCCTGAAATCGGAGGTTTTCGTGTTGCCTTAACATTTGCGGGAATATTCTCCCATAAATAAAGCGTGTTACGGGTAGAGTTTTGAACCGTAAATCACCTAAAATAAAGTGCATGCATTGAAGCATAAAATTGATTATTACCATCGAAAATGCACAATTAACTTAAAATTGAATATAATTATCAAGGAAACTTACAAATTGAATATAATTATCAAGGAAACTTACAAATTGAATATAATTATCAAAGAAGCTTACAAATTCAATATAATTATCAAAGAAACTTGCAAATTGAATATAATTATCAAAGAAACTTACAATTTCAATATAATTATCAAAGAAACTTACAAATCGAAAATAATACTTTGGTTTGAATCACTTTTATAATTTTTTCACTTTTTAATAAAGCCAATTAGTTTTTTTCTCGCAGTACTCTAATGCTTTTTACTCTCTTCCATTTTTCAATCTAATCATCAGAAAGAAGTAATTTTCGCGTCTAAATAATTGACATAAGCTCCCTAATTTGTATGTATGTTTTTGTTTGATACTATGTATGCTTAAGGTTGAATAAAAAATTACTGTTATTGTGCGTTAGGTTTGACTAAAATTATTTTAAAGGACGGCCACCTCAATTTTTGGTCGTTTTATTATATTAACTTTTCTAATTTATGTTTAGCTGCAGCTGTATTGGTAGTGATTGAAGTGGTAGTCAACTCTGTCTTATACGAGGAAAAGTACCTAAATCAACGCCACCCCAAAGGCGCCATTTGGTCCTATGGATTTTCCTTCATCTTGGCCTGGCTATCCTTTTCAATGCTAATCATCAGCGGAATTATCTTTATCTTCTGTTCAAGGAAACGGAAGGGCGAGCGAGCCCTCGGATTGAACTCTGGAGCAGACGAACCTCAAATTATAGGAAGAATGTGATATTGGAAATACCCAATACATTGTGTGCATTCTCTGAAACTCTTCTTCAGTTTGTACGGTTTTTTTTTTATGTTAATGCGATAACAAAATTGGAATTCGTGGCAATTTGTGATGTTTCAATTCTAGCAATTCATATAGATCTGTTACTTCTTAATTCTTCGTCTTGCAGAAAGAGCGACGTATGTGCACGTATGGATGTTCTTGTTGTATCTACACACCCAAGTTCCAAAGATTGCTGGAATGACGCTATTAGACTAAAATCCCACACAAAATGAAACTTCTGATGAATCAGTTCAAAGTTTTCAGCAGTTAATAATATAAGAGTTGAAATATCTGATTTTTGTGACTTTTTTTTTTTTGTAATCTCTTTAAATATGCCATGTATATGTCAACTAATTTTACCTTTTTATCCTTTAATTATTTGCTAAGATATCAGACTTTCCAAACTCATAAGGTATTATTGCATGATTAAGATTTTGTTAAGGTTATGAATGTACTAATCCAATCGTTGATTTTCAATTTCTTTTGTACATAATTCTTCCCGGAAGCATTTATTTATGCCAATTTATGTAACGTGTTTATAGTGGGAATTATATTCAATTTCGGTAACTAATTTGTACGCTAGATTCAAAATTCTTTTAAACTACTTTTATGTAATTAAGTCGATACAAAATTAAGTTGGAATTTCCCCTTGTACCCTGTTTATAGATTGATTTTATATAGTAGATTTGATATCTAACTACACTCCACTGCGATGATTCCACAGTGGAGTTTTATGTCTAATGGCATTTCACTAAAATTATTCTGTAATGGAGTTTGATCTCTTATCGTACCACGTTTTAAACTGTCTTCAAAAAGCTTTTTGCGAACTTAAAATTTTAAGACTTCAAATAGGAAAGCTTGGCGATATAAAATGCAAGGATTTGGCTACTTGGCGAAAAGTATTTTTTAACCCTTTATTTTCACCCCAATGTTTCACATCTATATCATTCTTCGTTTCTTGTGCATGTCCTCTCATTCAGTCATTTGTATTCACGCCTTTTTAAATTCTATTCCCATTGTGACGTCACATCATCACTATATTAAAAATAAAGATCCCTTTTAAAAGTTTCTATTTGGAATAAAATGTTATGAATACACTGTGTACTTTTTATTTTAAGTCTGATAACTATGATATATGCATCACATTGGCGTATGCAGAAAATTCATAAAAAGGGGGATTACAGAGATACAACCAGGCTTGTATCCAAGCTGATGCCAGAAGAGGCATGGCCCCAATTGCCCCGTCGAGATATATATATATATATATAAAAGTTTTCCTCGCCCATTCTTGGCGGAAACAGGCTTTGGGACGGGCAGAGCGCCATGTTCCCAAGCCTCTTTTTACATCACTTCTTAATGTGCCATGTCTAGAAACTTCCTGACAATGTGACACGTGTTTAGGATTGTGGCTTTTTGTATTTCAATGTAGGTGTTTGGGTCAATGTTGAGTATCTCCAAATTCGTCGCAAGCGTTTTTGGTACTATCCCTGTTGCTGAGATGACTAACGGGATGATGAAGATCTTTTCCATACCCCATATATCTCGTACTTCATGTCTGAGATCTTGGTACTTGGTGATTTTCGTTGTGTAGGTTGTCTGTATGTTATTGGTGTTGGGTACTGCTATGTCGATTAAGTACGTGGTCTTATTCGATTTATCGACGAGGGTTATGTCAGGACGGTTATGTGGGACTGTCTTGTCTGTTATGATTGCTCTATCCCAGTAAAGCTTGTGTGTTTCGTTCTCATGCACGGTCTCTGGCTCATATTTGTAGTACGGGCATTTTTCTGTCAGAAAGCCAGCATTCGCTGCCAATTTCTGGTGGACTATTTTCGCTACTTGATCGTGTCTATGTTTGTAGTCTGACTGCGCAAGGATCTTGCATCCTGCCATCACGTGTTGGATTGTCTCCGATGCCGCATGACAGTGTCTGCATTTGTCGCTTTCTATGTCTTTTCTCTGGATGAATTTCTGATTGTTCCTTGTTGCGATCACTTGGTCTTGGATGGCTAGCATGAATCCTTCTGTCTCTGGCTGGAGAGTGCCTTTGGCCAGCCAAGAATTTGATGCCTTTTTGTCAACGTGTGGTTGTTGCAGGTCATTGTAGTGCCTGCCATGTAATGGTTTTCCGGCCCAAGTTCTCAGTTTCTGTTCGTTGGCTGTTTCGAGGACACGCTCTTCGGTACTACACAGGTTTAGTGGCGTGTAATTTGCATCTGCTTGTATTATGGCTTGGATGAGTGGCGATCGGGGACTCTTCAACTGGAAGTATTGCCTCATGCTCTGGATCTGCTTGTCATGTAAGTCTTTGAGGTCCGCTTGTCCGCGTCCTCCTTCTTCCCGGGGTAGTGTTTGCCGTTCAATTGCCGTTGCAGGGTGTAGTTGTCCGGCTCTTCTCTGGATGGTTCTCATTTTCCGCTGGAGTTGTTCTAGTTCAGTGTTGGACCATTTGATGATCCCGAAGGAGTAGGTGAGCACTGGTACCGCATATGCGTTAATTGCTTGCGTGGTGTTCTTCCCGCTCAGTTTCGTCTTCACAATGCTTCTAAGTCTTTCTTGGAATGCTTGCGTGAGCTGGACTTTGACTTTCTTGTGCTCCTGCTGCCGTTTTTGCATTATCCCTAGGTATTTGTAGGTTTCGCCCTCGTCCAAGGTCTTCAGTAGTCTCCCGTCTTCGAGTTCGATGCCTGGTAAATCTTCTTTGCTATTCTTCTGTATTTTGCACTTATCGAGGCCGAATTCCATTCCTATGTCCTTGGAGAATGTCTCTGTTATACTGATGAGTTGTCGGAGTTGGGTGATTGTTGGCGCGTATAGCTTGATGTCATCTACGTACATGAGGTGGGAGACTTTATGTAGGTTTCTCTTGTCTTTCTTCAGCATGTATCCGTATTTACTTGTGTTCAGCATCCTTGACAAGGGGTTTAACGCCAAGCAGAACCACTGGGGGCTTAGTGCGTCTCCTTGAAAGATTCCGCGGCGGATGGGGATCTCGGCCGTTTCTATTTTACTGTCTGGCGTGTTTAGCTGTAACCGGGTTCTCCATTGTTTCATGCTGCTCTGTAGGAATCGGATGATTGAGGGATGCACTTTGTATATGCTGAGTATTTCAAGGAGCCACGAGTGCGGAACAGAGTCGAAAGCCTTCTTGTAGTCTATGTATGCGGTGTTGAGTTTTCGCTTTTGTTTTCTTGCTTGTTCCAGGATAACTGAGTCGATGGTAAGCTGCTCTTTACATCCCAGAGTCCCTTTCTGGCATCCCTTTTGTTCTTCCGTCATTAAGTTGTTGCTTTCGCTGTGCCGGCTTATTTTTTCAGAGATGCACCCCGTGAGTATCTTGTACAGGGTGTTAAGGCACGTAATGGGTCGGTATTTCGCTGGGTTACTGGTATCCTGGTCCTTCGGTAGGAGGTAAGTTATTCCCTTGCAGAGGAATTCAGGCATTTTGCTGGGGTCTTCAATTATCGCCGTAAGTTCCTTGGCTAATGGGCCATGGGCGCTGGTAAATTTCTTGTACCAGAAGTTGTGTATGCCGTCAATACCGGGTGCTTTCCAGTTGTGCGTACGTTGGATTACCTGCTGGAGTTCCTCTATCGTGATGCCCGTGTACTCCATCTCCTCTATTCCTCTCGTAGCCTCCATTTCTTGCTGAATCCAGGGGGCGCTTTTGTGCTGTACTTCATTGGACCATAGTGTCTTCCAGAAGGTCTCTATTTCTGCTGGCTTTGGGGCTTCGTACTTGTCTTTGTTCGCTGGGGTCTCTCGAAGCTTCCTGTAGAAGGCCTTCTGGTTTGCTTGGAATTGCATGTTCTGTTGTTTTTTGTTGGTATAGTCTTTGTATCTTCGGAGTCTTCTGGCGTATACACCCAGTTTTTGTTTGAGGGTATCCAGATATTCGCTGATGTGTTTATTGGGCTCTTCGTGTCTTGTATGAATCCTATTTCTCTTAAGGGCCATCTTCACTTTCCTCACTAATTTCTTACCCCTATTTCCCTGCATGTACTGGGTTATTCGCCCTATGCTGCTGCGGAGCTCTTCTATTCTTTTCTCCAGTCTCACTTGCCATGGTGGTTGGGCTTTGTTTCCTCTGTTACTTCGGCCTTCGTTCCTTACTTCGTACCCATTGGCGCGTGATGCCGCTACTGCTGCACAGTATATGGCGGTGTGTATTTCCTGTAGGGAGTTGTGGTTCTGTAGGTGTAGTGGTAGAGTATGTTCATTGAGGATCTTGGTTGCTTTGCAGAGTTTCCAAGATGCCGGTTGGCGTGGTATTCTTGGCCTTGTTGCGGCATCCGAGCCTTCATATTCCGCCAGGGCACATTGGAAACCTTCTTCCATTTTCTCCACGTCCCTCCTCTCTTCTTCTATGCTTGGTTGGAGCGGTTCTCTTGGGCTACTAACTGGTGGTTCTGGGTTGGCCACACTGGTTGAAGTGTTTGCCAGGTCATTGGCGACTTCATCTCTTAACCTTTGTAGTATGGGCTCTGCTAAGAGATTTCTGGTTATTATGTTCCTGCGTTGGGTTGTTATCCTTTCTATACTGATGTCCAGGTGTGGGTACTGTTGTGCGAATTTGGCGTGAAGTGTGGGTCTGTAATTTGTCATGTCTGTTTCCAGCTTTGTAATCGTATAGTAGGTGCGCATGATGTAGGTGTTCATATCTATTGTCCATGACATGCGCTGGCGTGGTCTTTCAGCCCTAGTGGTTGCACCTATACTAGGCTGCAAAGCACTTTGGGCTGTGTTGGTTCTAGTAGCCGTACAGTTGGAGGCGCCGCTACAACCGCCGACACCTCCAAGGAGAGACTGTTGCATATTTTTCGAACTGGCCCCTCTGCTTAAAACTCGAACGCGGTTCTGATTTAAGAGCGCGACAACCGATGCTCCATTCATATTTTCATTATGGTTCATATCGTGGTCTGGGTAGTCTTTTCACGTCAGCTGGATTAGCGAGGGATTATCCCAACGGCGTTCCCGGATATGTCATGTCGTCAGCGGGCTTGCAAATCCAGTTTAATGAGCGTGTTTTGTTGTATTGTGCTTGCCGGGTCAGGGTAACAGCGTAGTAACGCTTGTTATTTTGGGATGGAGCGCTGGTTCTAACAAACACATTACTGGTTGTGGGTTTGCTTGCACCACAGAACCATCTCGACACGTATGTATATATATATATATATATGTGTGTGTGTATATATATATGTGTGTGTACGTATGTATATATATATTTCTCTCAATAACATTCTAAGTAACGACAATTTCCGTTTAACGACAGCACTTTGCGGTCCCAATAAAATATTTCTCTTTAGTACAACATCTTTTTCTGTTTAATAACGTTTTCCTCCAGTCCCTTGAATGTCTTTAATGGGAGAGTTTACCATATATAGAATACAAATGTCAGGAACCAAATCCTTATGTACATTGATGTCTTTAGTCATTCTCGTTCTCAGGGTTATTGTTTCATTAGGACCCCAGATGCTTGGACTTTTTATTGGATTAAAAAGTCTGAAGAGGGGACACCACTTCCCTAATTACAGCAATGGTACGGTTACACATCAAAGCAGGTACCTTTTGAAAACCAGGGGGAATATACATAATGGGGACAACTCTGCATTAACAAAATTTTTGTTATAAGTGGCCAAAATCATATGAAATTAGAACTTCGGTCATTTCCAAAAGGGGAGGCAAAGCCCCCAGAATATACCCA
>QLNU02015359.1:38518749-38529404 GCA_006491805.2 Dysdera silvatica | reverse complement strand
GAAGGCCATTGAAAATAACAAGAGCCTTAGGGTTGTTAAAGGGAGTTTGTCTATTGGGAAGAAACACATCATTGCATTAAAAGGAGAGGATGGCACCGTAACAAGAAATAGGGAAGAAATACTTAGAAGAGTTGAAGAATTCTACAAAAAACTATATGAAAGTAACAGTGGATTAAACGAAGACACTGAAATAGTCGAAGGAACAGCTCCTAAAATCTTAAAAGAAGAAGTTTCATTTGCAATAAAAAGTATGAAGAAAGGAAGAGCCCCTGGCGATGATGGTATTACATTAGATATCCTAAAAGAAGCTGGAGAATATGTAGAAGACATACTTGCAAAATTCTTTACCAAATGTCTTAACAGCGGTAACATACCAAACCAATGGGATTCTGCAACAGTAATTCTTTTGCATAAAAAAGGTGATAAAGAGGATTTGAAAAATTACCGACCAATTAGCTTGTTACCTGCTATTTATAAAATCTTCACAAAAGTGCTAACACATCGCCTGCAGAAAAAATTAGATGCAGCTCAACCAAGAGAACAAGCTGGATTTCGAAGTGGATTCAGTACAGTGGACCATATTCAAGTATTAAGAGAATTAATTGAAAGAACACATGAATATGAACTTCCATTGTGTGTTGCATTTATTGACTATGAGAAGGCCTTTGACTCTATTAAAACATCAGCAGTCATCAACTCTTTAAGATCAACAGACATTGAGGATGTGTACATTGACATGGTGAAACGTGTGTATAAAAATGCAAGTGCAAAATTTCGGTTACATAAAGATACCAAAACTATCAAACTTGGCAAAGGGGTGAGGCAGGGAGATACCATTTCTCCAAAACTTTTTACTTCAGCTTTACAGATGATTTTTCAGCAGATAAATTGGAATAACAAGGGAATAAAAATAAATGGTGAATATTTAAATCATTTGCGGTTTGCTGATGACATTGTTATTTTTTCAACGAACCCATCAGAACTCCAAGACATGGTACAGGAGCTCTCAACTAGAAGTAAAGAAGTTGGACTCAAGATGAACCTACAAAAAACTAAGATCATGTTCAATAATTTTGTAGAGGAAACAAAAATACAAGTTGACAACATTGAGCTAGAAATTGCTGATTCATATATTTACCTTGGCCAGCTGATTTCAATGGATGGCAACATTATGAAAGAACTCAACAGACGTATTAAACTTGGCTGGAGTGCATTTGGAAGAAACAGTTTTATCCTGAAGGGGAAATTGCCTTTGTGTCTAAAAAGAAAGGTCTTCAACCAGTGTGTATTGCCAGTCCTCTCTTATGGATCAGAGACATGGAGTCTAACAGTTGGAGCAATACGAAAGTTACAGACAACGCAAAGGAGCATGGAGAGGTGCATGCTTGGAATAACTAGGAGAGATCGAAAAAGAAACACTTGGGTGAGAGAGCAAACTAGAGTAGAGGACATCATTGTTAAAGTAAAAGGGCTGAAATGGCGATGGGCTGGGCATATTGCAAGAAGAACTGATCAACGATGGACAACAGAAATTCTGAACTGGATTCCAAGAGACCACCGAAGACCTAGAAAACGTCCTCAAACTAGATGGGTGGATGAAATAAGAAAACAGGTTGGGGTGACGTGGAAACGAATGGCCCAGGATAGACTTGTGTGGAAAGCATTTGGAGAGACCTTCATCCAGCAGTGGATAGATAATGGTTGAATATGATGATGATGATATATATATATATATACACACACACACATATATATACACACACTCAAAATAATTTAAACAGTAAATATAAAAACATTTTGAACATAGAGAACTCAATAAATATGCATACAACAGCTAGAAAAAGCTTACTATAATTCTCAAACCTGATATCAAAACACTTACCTACATTACAGAGATAAATTTGTCAGTATAATAAATAAAAATGTAAGAAAAGCTAAACTACAAGTGACAAGAAATGTTTAAGAAAAAGTACTGAAGGATTAGAAGTAAGAAAGTTGATAAAAGAAATAAGATTTGCCATGTCTTGGGTGTAGCAGAAAACACCAAAGCACTGGGGTTCTTTTTGCTAGAAAAGTTGCCTTTTGTCCACTAGGACTTAAAATGAGAGTGGTGCTTTTGTGGTGAAAAAACAAGCGAAGGATAGGATATAATAGATGATAATATTGGAAATAGGGACTGAGAAAGTTAAAGGCTTGTAGAAAATGAAATGAAGTGGAAGGTTTAGGATAAAAAAAACTTTTTTAACAAAATTATGAACCAAATATTTGGTGAAGTAATGTGGAACATCATTGTAAATGCATTCGACATTAGTGTCTGAAAGTTTTTTAATTTGAGGTTATTGTTACTCGAGAACATTTCGAGAACATTTCGAACAAATGATATTTCTGTGGACTTTTCTGGATATGTTGGAGTCCCAGTTTGTGAGGAAATTCACTTTAAATCTGAAGTCTTGCCTTTTATCATACAAGTCAATTTCAGTAAGAGAGTTGTCGTTGATGCTGATATTTAAATCTAGGAAAACACCACTCTTGTTGTCAGTATTGGTTTTAATTAGTTTTAGGTTTGGCGGGTAGCTGTCAAGATTCTTAGTGCCATTGAGTGTTATGAGGTCATTAATAATGTATTCGAATGTGACTTATTGTTGAATTGAAGCTTTTTCGTAAAAATGAAGATATAAGTTTGCCAGAATACTGGAGTAACTGGCTCCTGTGGGAATTCCGTGGGTTTGTACACAAAGCCTGCCAAACGTTTTCATGTTGTTTTCGAGGCTAAAGGAAAGAAGGTTTTTGCAGTTGGATGCTTCCAGCCCAAAGAAATTCTATTTTTTAAGGTAGTGAAAGATAATTTCGGAACACTGTAAAATGTCAATGAAATTGAATAGATTTTCAATATCATGGCATTCAATGCCATGTATATATATATAGTTGAAGACCAAATTAGAAGCCAAGAAAAAACCTGGTTCATAAATGATAATAATTCAATAATCAAATATCTGCAAGATAACCAGTTATGTAGCAGCGAATGCTATGGCTTTGAAAATCTATTCAATTCCATTGACATTTTACAGTGTTCCCCAAATTAAAAATATATATACACAGTCATGTCCAAAAGTTAAGAATAATTCGTAAAAATGAGAAAAGGTCTGAGAAAATATTAATAAAATTGTTCAACAAGTTGAGTAGGTAACACCGCTTGACATAAATATAATAAAAGCAATCAGACAACTTTGAGCGGTTTGTTAGATTATTGGTACATGAGCCGGCTTTCGGCTGCGCTAAAGGGCAGCCTTCATCAGATGTATATGGAGCGAATCGAACATACAGCAGATAATATAATTAAGGAATACAAATGGGGAAAAACAATAATGTCATTATTATCCGATTAAAATTGTTCAAACTCACTTGTGGAGAATCGTTTGACTAACATGAAATATTGTGTACATAGAAAACATTTCAGTGGACGTCGACACGCGCATAACACCTACGCACGTCGGAACGATTATAAAGCGGTCTTAAGCGGCATGGAGAGTTCAGGCAGGTTTTTTGCAGTTGCTATGATATGGAGCGTTGTTAACTAACAAAAAGGACAAATTATGTAACAAAGACTCCAGCTTTACATGTTTGTAAAAGGAAGAATTATTGTAATGCAGGAATCCGGACGATACTAAACCGAAGCGTTGCCAATTCTGAATGAGTGTAGTATCTCAAAACTATGGTAGAGGTTTCAAATTGCTGGTGGTTTTACCCGATGACCTGTACCAGATCTGTCAAGAGTAACAACCTTTCAGAAAGACCGATATTTGACAATAACTATGCGACGTCAGAGGGATCGCTCTGCCAGACAACTGAGTTCAGCGCTAATAGCCGCCACAGAAGTAAGAATTTCGAGACAAAATGTTTACAGAAGACTCAAATACGTTGGTCTCTATGCCAGACGACACACAGTTTGCATCCCCCTTACGTCTGCATAGAAACGCACACGTTTACAGTGGAGTTCGGAACATCAGCAGTTGAGTCGGGAAAAGTGTGGCAATGTTATATTCAATGAAGAGCCCAGATTTAGGCTACAAACTGATTTTCGTTGTATAATGATATAGAGAGAACGTGAAACTCCTTTTCACCCTGGAAATATTTCGGGAAGACATCATTTTCTTTCAGCGAGTGTCATGGTGTGGGCAGGCGTCATGCTAAATTCCGCACAGACCTCCACATCTACAAAGCGGGGTCTGTTAATGCCCAAAAATACAGAGACGAAGTCCTTGAACCTTTCGTCCCTTGTTTCGAGTTGCTGTTGGTCCTGGATTCATATTTGTGAATGATAACACGCCTCCGCGGCTCTGGTAGACGACATCCTTCAAAGTGAATATACCCAGTGCATGCAATGGTCTTCTAACTTTCTGATCTTAATCCTATAGAGCATGTGTTGATATATTCGGGAGACGACTTGCACCTTTTCAGCACCCACCAATCTCCGTTCCGGAATTGAAAGCAGTTCTCCGTGCGGCTTGGAATTCTTTTAGCATACAACTCATTGAAAGTATAGAAAATTTGTATGCAGCATGCACTAGAGGTATTCACACAGTTTATTAAACTTCAGCATCACCATTTTCAATAATTAATTTTGACTGAAATTGAAACTAGTAATATGACGATTTTTCTTTCAAACATTTTATTTCGATAATAAAAGTCAATATTAAATCGTTTTATTTATCTTCAACCTTACAACAACCTCATACCACGTTTCTCTCCATTCTGACTAAGAATTCCTTAAATATTCACACAAATAGCAATTATGTCCAACTTTTGGACATGAGTGAGAGAGTGTGAGTGTATAGCAAAAAAAAACAAAACAAAAAAATTAAAAAAATAAACAAAGCCGTGTAGGAGAATTCTGCTACAGATTCTTACATTCAGACAGGGAGAAAGAAAGAGAACAATTCTAATACATGTCAACCTTGATCAAAAGATTCTGCATTTAAATTCGTCATTCTTGATAATAGACGTTTGAAATACATTTATTATTAGTACGTGCGTTTTGAAGAGGGCTCCAAAGAATCTTTTGTTACAAACGAAATAACCTCACAGTTAGCATTCACCTGTCAAAAACACATTTTGACCATCTGAATGTCAAAACTTCAGCAACAACCTATTCATATATGAAAGATTATAAATCTATTCATACATCTCTTTCGATTTAACTGGCATGAACTTGACAGTGAATCCTATTTCGATAAAAAAAAACAATTTTGCCTGAAAAAAATAGTTTGTTAATGTTTTGAACGTTTTATCCGAGCGTGGCCATATAAAATTTTATACTTCACTTTTTTCTCAATATATTTTTGCATATTGATAGTACAGCTTTATGCCAAATTTTTCGCCACACACCGACAATTTACGCCAAATTCTTTAAATTATTAATAACGTTTTTCAATTCTGTAATTCATCTTCCAGCTAATTAAAAATATAGATCCAATTTTTTAATTGGCGTTGTTCATTAACACTGGCAGGTTATGCAGCAATATGGAATAGATAAAAAATAATATTTTAGCAATTAGCGTACGTTCATCTGTAGATAACCTTTGTAACTGTGATGGAATGTATAATCCAGAGATTGCCGTGAATACGTTCTCAATCCAATATAGCTTGTGGCAACGGTATTCAATGGAATTCAAAAATGGATTAATGTATTTATTGTTACACGGCAACGTCGTTGACCTTGCCGTCGACGTTCATATTTTTGCTTTCCCCGTACCTCCGGACTCCTTCAGCCACTGATGCTAGGGATATACAATGGTATATACCTGGATGGCTGTTTAGACGCTCTTTCCGATGCTGTGCATCTTCTATGTTTCATGTTGGCTTTTGCGCGCGTTTTGTCTGACATTGTGAAATTTTTCAATTTTATTTTCTTGTTTAAAATGTTTTCACTTATTAAAACTGGCTATATGTTTTAGAGAACGTACGTCCAAGCGTAGAACTGTTCGAAATCTATCGTCTGAGAAAACAAGTAGCATTGTAACTATTCGGAGTGATAAGCTGCACTGACTAGAAATTTCCGCGGACGTACAAATTGGCCACTATGCGTCGATCCCGGCCACCCGCGCACAATGCCGTGGTGACTTCGTATTTCGGCGAGAACGGAACTATATGTCAATTAGCATGATAGCAAAGTAATTCCAGTAGGATTTGTAGTCTCGGAGTTATTCAGTAGTTTTGTATCGAAATTCAAACGTTATATCAATGTTTCTGAAGTATCATTCAGTACTGAGGTGAACTTCTAGACACATTCACGTCAAAACCCAGTCAGATTTTTGATCGTTTTGTGGGTTAACACGAGAAGTTAAAGAAGCCGAATGACCTCATCTGACTCCTATCAGACGCCTGGGAATAATCAGCTGGAATGTCTAATGGAATGACGATGGATTTTGCTCCCGGAGAGGAGTATCAAAGGGGCACTTGCCCCCACCTTCTGGCCCATGGATTTCTACAGGATTTACTGTAGTAGATTTACTCCCTCCTTGAAACTCTGCAGGCACTGATGAGTGGAAACGCTTTGTCCTAAAAAGAAATTTTGTTATTGCTTAAGTGGTGTGGGTCAATTACCATCGCCCATGGGCATATGTAACACACCTACATCCTGAAAAGAATAATATTAGATATCGAATATGAAGAAAAATATTTTTTTACGAATTTTGTGATGTTGGACAAATTTTTTGGAATTTTGAAAAGGGTGGTGGCGTAGTTGTCTGTCTCACGTCCGGTACAGGGAGAGTTGAGTGAAATCATGTGAACGCGGACGGAGGGGGGGGGGCTAAAATGTACCAAAATCATGCGGACGTCATTTGTGAATGTTCCCACAGCTTCATCGCTGTTGCGACCACCTTTCCTGATTTTGTACTTTTTTTTCACAATTAAAAAAAATATTTAGAAATTCGATCCGTACAATTATTGGCTGGACAACAGTTCTTACGCCACAGCTGTTAACTTTCAACAGTTTGGAGGCGTTTGTTATAGACGTAAAGGGAATTATAAAAGGCTATGTCTCATTGAATCGGCAAAGTTTGCTTTATATTCAAGTATCTATCAATATTTTAAATAATTATCGATTATTATTATGAGCAAGTATTTATTGATATTTCAAGTGTTTATCGATATTTCAAGCAATTATCGATCCATTCTCTACCTAAGAGTATTTAAGTATTTTTTTTTATTATTAATTGAATTAATAATGCTCCACACATAAAGGGACCACTCCACGCCAACTCTACGATATAAAAATTTATTAGGTATTATAATTAAAATAGAATTAAATGATAGTTGAATCTTTCTCTCAGTATAAATGACAAATATTGTATGATTTTTTAACGTTTAAAAATTAAAGAGTAAGCGTAAATTATGGCAGTTAAAAATTTATTGCTTTAATAGATGGTGGCAGATGGCCATCGAAATAGCTATTAACGCAATAATTTTGAAGGGCGGTAATTTATGTTTACCCTTTATTTAATATATTTACGTATCATGCAACGTATCTGGAGTAAAACTTGGTCGTAACGAAAACTTGTGTGCTACGTCAATATTCAGAAATCCCCTCCCAGATTATTTATGTATAATTATCCATAAGTTGTAACATTACTGGCTTACACCATCAAATTTTCGGCGTTCCCTTGAATATCATGAGTGATTAATTAGTAACGTGAAACACTGTGCTAAACTATAATAAACTATTTAAACACGACTACCACAGTTAAAATTATTTAATTAGGTGGATGACGATCGTTTCGGCAGTGAATGACTGCCTTTGTCGAATCCAGTTACAAAAGTGAAGGTAAACTATGAACTTCACCGCGCTTGGCGTATAAACACGTGCTGCCATCTTTATTTATAAATATAAGGAGGAGGTGAACAGCCTTTTACGCCTATGAACCCGCGTGCTGCCATCTTTATTTATGGAGAATATATTAAGTAAATACCTTCACTTTTGTAACCGGATTCGACAAAGGCAGTCATTTACTGCCGAAAACCATCGCCATCCACCTAATTAAATAATTTTAACTATTATAGTCGTGTTTAAATGGTTTATTATCATAAGTGAGTTTGGCAGTATAAATGTTCTTTCCCAACATAAATAATTTATATCACACATATAGTATGACTTGTAAATTGAACGCCATATAGAAATACAATTACATAAATGAATCTAATTGCCGTAGAATCCTGATTATTCGAACTTCGTTTAACTGAAATTACCTGCGGTACTTATCTATATTTTTTGTAAATTTTTGATAGATGTTCATTAAATGTTTGCCTGCAGAAACGATCATATTTTTTTCTAATGTATTTCGACTATAAGAGAAATTAATAGCTATTGTAGATTTAAAATACATGCAAGATATGTATAGGCTTCTTATACATCGGACATATACCAAGAATACCTATTTTAATGTGTGTAGTATCTTAATGAACGAATACATACTTTATGACGTTTTTTAATTATATGTAACTAAATGTTTTTTTGGATAAATTCTTCTCTGCACTTTAAATGGAATTTACGAATTATCCGAAACGGAGTCGAACGCAGTATAGCCCATATGCCAGATATTTTGGTGCAGTATAGCCCAGATACTAGATATTTTGGCGCACTATAGCCCATATGCCAGATATTTTGGCGCACTATAGCCCATATGCCAGATATTTTGGCGCAGTATAGCCCAGATGCTCTTGCACCATAAAAGTCCAAACAAACAAACAAACGAAATCGAGTCGACTCTCTATATTTGGGTTAATTTAAAAGTCACTATCATTACAATTAAAATTTCAAGTAAGTGAACTTCAGTTATCACATCTAATAATAATAATAAATTTTATTTATAAGACGAAGAAAAGAGTAACCTTATATGAAAAAAAAATAAATACCAAAATTAATTAAAATTAAATAGTTACATAATTAATTTATAATATCACTATATAATACATAATTGATTAATCAATGATAACGAGTATAACGAGTTCATCACAAGCATTAATATTTAACATATTTTGGTTATAAATAATGTTAAGTAGTGCCTTCCTGGTTTTAAAGGAAAGGAGACAGTAAACAGTTTTCAAAATCCTGAAAAAATACATATCCGTTTCTTTAACTTACGAGTATCATGAGAAAAATAGTTTCAAAGCCATCTGACTTACAAACGACAGCTTGTTGCAATAATTGCAACTAGTCATTGTACATCAAACATATCTTTTCTTTTTATTAATCTATTTTGAATATGGAAAGAATATGAACAAAAGCAAATGTCCCTGACATGAATTCACAAATCTATAATATCTAGATAAATATCGTAATGGTCAATGAATAAATAAGTGTTACATATTTAGGTCAACAAAGTTATTCGACACTGGTGTAAGGCTTAAGACAGGGCAGCTGCCCCGAAACGTCGTGGTGCCCTAAACTCACACCAGTGTCGAAATAACTGTTTGTTATGGAATCTCCTGGTGAAACTCTATTGTTTCTTTACACACATTTTCCTTTCATTGCCATTTCAAATGCTGTTAAATATTTACAGTAGCAAATGTCCCTGACATGAATTCACAAATCTGTAATGTCTAGATAAATATCCTAATAGTAATGAATAAATAAGTGTTACATATCTTTTCTCCCTTTTTATTTAACTATTTAAATACAGAAGAATATCTACAAAAGCAAATGTCCTTGACATGAATTCACAAATCTATAATTTTTAGATAAATATCCTAATAATCAATAAATAAATAAGGGTTTTTTTTAATTTATTGTACCTATTATATGATGTCGAAAGTTTTAAATTATCTGCTAGATCATTCAACAAACCAACTATTACATGATTTTATGTTTCTTGATATATATTTCCTGCTGCAATTTTAATCAAAGGACTGTTTAGATTCGCGGTACAACAGCCATATAGAGGACAGTTTAATGATGTTATTTTAACGCCTTCATAATGCTTCTTTTTTTCTGTGAGACATTAAATGCATCTAATGATTTGTTTCTCAATTAAAAATATTACATAATGAAAGAAGTTTTTTTCTTATGAATTCATGATTTTTTGACAAATTTTCATAGTTTAAATATTTTTTGATCGCAGTGGTACTTAACCGTAAATTATTAAGCAGAGAGTTAAAATATACCAGTTGCTCAATTTCCATTTATATAGCTATAAAATCCATTTGTTTTATCTGTAAACAAATTTTCTCATTAAAAATTCCACAATTACATTGAAGTCCGGTTAATGCGCGTCGTCACTGGCCGCCGATTTTTATCTGTATAAAAGGTAGTCCGCATTAAGCCGAGATTGAATTTTAGTAACTCAAACTTCAGGCTATTCCACAATAACTTATGCAGTAACGCAGTACAAAAGACAGATGAATAAATTGCTAAAACAAAAGAATGCATTTTGAAAGAATACTCAAAAATAATTTAAAACGAAACAAAAAATTATTACTTATATACGGTGGACGCTCATTTATTTTTACTTAATGTCGTATAAAGGAGACTCCCCTTTTTACACCAGTTACGTTTTATTAAAAAGATCTAATTTTCCATCGGGTTCGTAGGGTCTTTTTTTCAACATCGCTCTCCAGATTTCACCAAATTTAGAAGGTTGCTTTTGAAACACAGGTGC
>QLNU02015359.1:38504533-38518649 GCA_006491805.2 Dysdera silvatica | reverse complement strand
TATTAGATAAATATATCAGAGTATATTAGATAAATATATCAGAGTATATTAGATAAATATATCAGAGTATATTAGATAAATATATTAGATAAATATATCAGGATATATCTGAAAAATGCTTTTTTCTTTATCGAGTAAAACGAATAACGTTAATAAAGGTAGGAAATCGGGCGAAACAAGTAACGACATTTATATATCTGCTAAGAAATAGAGGCATGCAATGTGAATGTACCCCCCAAACTCACATTAATAAAATGCGCGATGTATAAATATAAGTAACTTTAAACATCATACAAATTAAAGGCTAATATCAGAGCCGTAGCTAGACTTGGACTAAAGGGGGTTGAGACCTCGGAAATGTAATCATATCGCCTAGAAAACATTTTTTCTTAAAATAAATTATTATAGAATTTTGTTTTTAAATGTTTTGTTTTGTGTGAAATTATACACGACAGTGGAAATTGTTTTTTGACCTTAGGAATGTGTTCAAAATCGATTTTTTTCTGTAGATTTTGTATACATCGTGTTCTTTGAAAAGTCTTGGATTTTCAACTACTCTGTAGCAAGGATAAAGGACATTATATATTTTAATATACTTCTGAAAGTTTTCCATGCAAAAGTTACGTTAAGAAATCTATTCAACAATGCTAAATATATTAGTCTGTTTGGAAACTTGGTATTATTAAATACCTTAATAAAATATATCAGCGTACGAGTATATACTTTTATTCCCCATTGTAGCTTTCAGAGCCCCCCAAATCTTTGAAAGGTCCAGTATAGAACGACAAATTCTGCTTTCAGCCCCTGTAAGCTACAGGTTAAAGAGAGTTTGACGTCACAAGACGATCTACTGCAGTTCTCAACAAATTTAAGGATGAGAGAGAAGGCATGTGACGCACTGTGCAGTTTCACCGTAAATTATTTAACATATTTGGGTTTAGTTCTTAGAAAAACATTAGGAGTTAAAAATAATATTCAGAACAAGAAAATTTAAAATATTTTATATAAAATATTAAAAATTATAAATTTAAAACATGCATTAAAAAATTTAAATATTTTGTACACTTCATATAAAAAAGAGCGAACTACAGTTATCTCAAAGGTAGCTTTGGGAATAAAATAGTTTATTTAACTTTTTAGTCGCATTTGCAAAATTTTTTAAAATAAATTTTGTTTCTTTCATTGAGTAGTTCTGATAGGAAACAAAACCACTTCATGTCACAACATTTCATTTCTTAACCAAATAGACTAAACGGTTTAATGGCGACACACTGCACTAATCGATAGAAGCAAAAATTGAAAAAAATTTTATGGTGAAGTTATTTTATAAGACGTTATAACAACATTGCTTGTGGCTATTTCAATGGCGCTAAATTGCTGTCATCGTCAGAGCAATGACAGGTCCTGATTATTTATATGATCTGGGTCGGTGTTGCCATCACGTCGGTTGGAAACTTGATTGGGTGGAGTAGTTAAGCGTATTTGTGGAGACGTCTTCAGCCGTGAGACACAAAAGATTTTTCCAAGTGGGTGAGATAGAGTTACTAAGGAGTTCATCATTAACTGTAACGGTGACATCTGATAGAATGTAAATAAACTGCGAGCAAGTGTCGAGTTAACTGTTTTAATAATATGTGCATTAGAGAATAAGAACTTGTGTTCGAATTCCCATGAGTGTTTTTCCAGAGCCGATTTATGAAATTCTTGCTTTCTGACATAAGCATAGCATCCTTTTAATCTAAGGCACAGTGATTTTTGTGATTGGCCAATATAAATTTGGCCACATATTTAGCCGCGATATGAGCCAATTTTTTGAACGTAGCGTCATTTTATTGGTTGGTGTCTCGTGCCATCAAATTTCCATTTACAAGTAATATGTTGGCTAATGAACTACGCTACATTCGAAAAATTGTCTCATACCACGTGTTCAGTCTTTAACTGATTATGTGTATAATCGAAACAATAGATGGCGCGACAAATTGGGTTATTTTATTTGTTTTGTTTTTCGTATTTTTAAATCCATCAGTTTTAGTTTTGGAATGAGCGTCTTAGCGTCAGAGTGCGGCCCCGTTCTTGGCGTAAATCTGAACCTTGTTGTTAATTCGTTAACCTAAGTGATTTTATATTCGAAGTTTTCATTTCACTAAATCAAAGAATTTCATTCTGTGAATATTTCATTCTGTGAATATTTCATTCTGTGAATATTTCATTCGTGTGAAATTTATTCTTGTGAAATAAATCATCCAGTTTTTCCTTGCAAGTGTGTTATTTCAAAGTTACTGTGCTTTTCAATCTTAGATAATCAATTCGAATTGGATTTTCAGTGCAACGTACGGATGGATTTGAATTTTCACAAAAAAAACCCGAAGGATACGTACAATTTTTAAATAAAATGTAGTCCATTTCAGAATATCGAACCAACTAAACTTCTTTAAGCGCCTACGCCGCGGCTACAATCCAACCGCCATTGATCATATTTTTAGGAAACTAACTAAACCTAAACCTGCCGCTACTCTCTACAGTGTATTCCTTGGCGCCTAAGGACATTTTTTGCATTCCTTATGTTCCGAAAATTTCTACTAGGATCGCTGCTGTCCTGCACAAATTCAACTTTCGCGTTACCTTCACTCCGATCAACAAAATAGGCTTTTCTCATCTTAAGGATAACATCCCGGATTCTGACAGCTGGGGCATATATTCCATTCCACGAGTGTGGTCAAATTTATATTAGCCATATACAAAGAGTCCTGCGCCTAATATTAAAAAACACGAGGCTTAGGTCAAAAAGCATGAATTTCATAAACCGACTCTGACAAAACACTCACGGAAATTCGGACGCTAGTTCTTTTTCTCCAATGCAGTTATTATTAAAAAAAGTCAACTCAACACTTGATCTCAGTTTCTTTGAGGCATTTCACATTCTAGCAAACATCAATGTTGCAGTTAATGATCAACTCCTTAGTAACTCTATATCATCCACTTGGAAAAATCTTCTGTCCCTCACGGCTGGAGACGACACCACAAACACACTCTACAACTCCAACCAATCAATGTTGGACTAAAGTTTCCAATAGGCATAATGGCAACATCTATCAACACCATGAACATAAACAGAAGCCGAGATTTCTCTGACGATGATAACCCTTTAGCGTCATCAAAATAGCTATAAGCAACGTTGTTATTATAACGTTTTATAAAATCACTGCACCATAAAAATTTGTTTAATTCTTGATGCTATATAAATAGACTATTTATAATTGTTAGACTAAAATTTGTGGTATAAAGTGTATACTTATGCATGCACATAATTATGATAGTCATTCGTATATGAATAGATAGGTTTAAAGATCTTACGTGCCGTATTAAAAGATGTTTCAATGATATTTTGGCCGGTATCTTAATATTTTCTGCTTTTCCATTTTCAAGTTTGCAAATAAATAAAAAATATATTTCAATAGTATTTAAAACGAATCTAGGAAAATCGGAGGTTAAAATGTGTTATGATTTATGGGTTTTATTTTTCGTACAAAATTATTTACTAATGATATTTAGTATTGAGTCGTTAATTATATATGGTAGGTTTTAATATAATACGTTAAGCATCATATAACATTTATTTCAGTTCCAGCAATTTGCGCGTAATACAGGATTTTTCTTTATTAACGACAAGAAGAAATAAATCATTAGTGTTATATTTCGTAGAACTTTGTTAGCGAAATGAAGTAGGTCAAGACACTAGGGATTAGGTGTGGCTTTTGTACGCTTGGGGAGAAAGCAATTTAGAAAGTTAATTAAAGTAGATTAAAACCCGGTTCCCGTTTGACGCTTAACATGTTGCTCGAATTTTTTCAAAGTAGAAAAATTTGAGAGTAAACTTAAGCACTAACTATTTTTTTACACTTGTAAGCTTGCTATTCTTGCTTTTGGGCTTTTAAGGATATAAGAACATTTTTGCATGAGGTCGTTTCTTTCTTTAAATAGCATTTGTATTATAATAGTTATTTGCTATTTATTTTCCATTTTGATTATTTAATAACAAATTATCTACTAATGTATATGTTGTTAACTCGCAAAATTACTAGGGGATAGAAGACAAATAAACTACTAGCGGTGAGATCTGAAACTTTTTGCTTTGAAATCATTTCAATTTTTTGTGGGTTTCAATATTTATTGAATTATTGTCGAAAATTGGCGATTTGAAGTTGGGAAATAAACTACAACTCGTCAAAATTTCTGGCGAGTTGGAAATTTTGAAGTTTTGTGAGTTAATAATTGGCGGTTTGGGAGGTAAATTGAACCTCGCCAATTTTCATCTCGTCGAATTTCAATTTTCAACTCACCAAATTTTAGCGAGTTGGAATTTGGAAGTTTTGAGAGTTAGAAATTGGTGATTGGGAAATTGAAAGTAAACCACAACTCGCCAACTTTCAATTTTTAACTCAACAAAATTTATTGAAAAAAAGCAAAACAATAACAGATTCAATGTTAATTGAAACCCGCTAAATTTAAATATCGACCTTGGTCTATTTTCTTTTCGTTGCTTTTTTTTTATCTCTGTTTTGTCGCATTCTTTTTCTCTTAATTTTTATATTTATATTTATCATTTTGCATCTCTATACTTATGGCATCTTTTGATTTAAACGTTTTGCTCTACTTCGTATTAAAACTAAATTGCTTTAAATAAAAGAATGAATTTCAAAATTTAGGTGATAAACAAAGCAGATTTGTGAATTTTTCACAAAAGACTAGATATAGTGATCTAGTTTTGGACTCTCTCTTTTGAAACCTGCTGAAGCCTATTCGCCTGTATAACAATTTTATGAAGCCATGGATGCCTTTGCTTAATGTCTTAGATGCAGATAGAATAAGGCAAACGTAATGTAAGCAACCAATTACATAGGAATGCAGTTATTGGGATATCAGAAAAACAAATTTACACACTAGTAATATAAGTGACAGACCGGAAATATCCTGGACAGGAAAAAAATAGAAATATCTTTGTTATGTTGCAAAGCCTCGATAGGAAATAGCGAAAAAGGAGATGTGCTCCTATTCCTGAAAGCACTTGATTTCTATAGTTCAGAAAATGGGACTGCTGAAAATAAGTTGCTTTATCCGCCGCATTCTTTGTTGAAGAAAATTCAAAATTTAAGTCAGGAGTTATTGAAAATAGCAATAAAACCTTTTCTCATCCAATTTCCCGGAAAGCATGTTAAGGTCATCCGTTTTATAGAAATTTCGCACCAGTAGTGCGGAAATAGTGAAGTTTTGTGTATGCAATGCGCAGATTTGCCTATATATATGTTGAATCATGATTTGCCAATATACGTTGAATCATGATTTGCCAATATACGTTGAATCATGATTTGCCAATATACATTGAATCATGATTTGCCAATATACGTTGAATCATGATTTGCCAATATACGTTGAATCATGATTTGCCAATATACGTTGAATCATGATTTGCCAATATGCATAGAACCATGCTTTTCCGGATACGTAGTCCAAGATACTTAGGTATTTCAAATAGTATCAAGATTTACTGTGACATAAATGCTATTTAAGAAAATTGATTCAAAGGAAGGGTGGATGCAAAGAACACAGCTGAAGTTGATTTACAACTTTCTTGACCGTTTTCCATATCATTGAATATTCCCATAAAATTCTCGAATAATCGATACTGTCACATTAAATGATCCTCTCTGGAAAGAATTAATGGGCGTGTGGGCTCCCACAATAGAAGTGCTAATTCACTTCGCAGGCTTTCCTAATTGTTGCCACTTATAAATGCAGGGGAAAAAAATTAAGTTTAATTTCTAAAATTGACAACATACAAAATTACTACCTTTTACATGATGTTTTCTAAATGTAAACAATTTTACTTTCCGTATCTGGCACCGAATATGTTGTATAATTATAATTTCAATTTTTATATTTGGCAAAAGTGTGTGCAAATATTTTCCGAATTCTAAAATTAAATCAGTCTTCAAATTACCATAAAAGTGTGCACACGTCTCATTAAAGGCTCCGCCAAAAGGGCGTCCTAAATTTATCGAGCGTTGTATTTGAATTTATTTATTTATTGCCGCGTATTATTGAATTAGCCTAAATATTTAAAACATTAATAAAATGTTATTTTAACTGGATGAAATTGCTGCATATCTTCAATACCTCTATTTTCAGGAGCAGCATTCTACAATGCAGTACTGCCCAAAACACATTTTTTTTTAAATTGAGCTTATAGCTAATTGTTAATAATGAAAACCATTGCTTGTCGACTATTTAGTTTATTTTCCGTGTCCAGATTAAACTACATATTGACTAACATTTGCCACCATTAGTGCCTCTCCATTAACCGAAAGTAGTTCGTCTACTGTGCAAATTTCGGGTAGCTATGGAGAGAGAGATATATATAAAGTGTGCAGAGTTTTGAAGTTCTCCACATTCAGGTATCGATATCGGCTGACGATCTTTATTTGATCATGTTCATCTAACATCTAGGCATCTATCATAAGCAAAGTTCACTGACTCTGGCTGATAATTTTTGTTATGGAAATGAGACGAGATACGATTCCGGCTGATAACAAATTTATTCCGTTTACTCCGTTTGATAAGCCTTCGTCCTCAAAGGAAACAGATTATAATTCTGCGCAGGGCAATCAAGGGAGGATGCTATTCGTTTATACCCCCTTCTAGGGGTAGCGGACAAGAGTAAAGAGCGACAGAGTACGAACCAGTGCTGCGTCGATGGATGACCTTCTCGGCGTAGTTCCGTAACTTAGGTGTCCTCCTTTGGAAATGGCCGTAGAAGATCGATTACACTTCTCCAGGGTGATGCTGTGAAGTATCAGTATGCATTTCGGTAGGGCCATTCGGGTAATGAAGTACTATTCTCGGATTGCGCTCGCCTATCGGTTTTTTACCTTTTGTACGATCCACTCTTCGAGGTGAGCCTAATAAGAGAGAAAAACTTTTCTCGAAACGTACCCGTACGTAGTTCGCGACGTCCTGTCCCTTTTTTCTCTCCTCCGGTTACCTTCCTGTTTTTCCCCTACGAACAGGACTTTTCCCCTATTTCCTTGGTCTAGGCTGGACTCTGCCGTCCTCCAAAGGACCTTGTAAGGGGCTACGCCCTCCGTTTAGCCTTTAAGTTTTCCGCTATGTCGGGTTGAAGAATTTTAATCACGACATATTCAACCATATTCCCCGCTGTATTCCTCGGTCTCCGCCACCATAATTGCTCTCCACTCACAACTAGTGGATTTTGAAAGGAAACGTGCTAATACACAAAAAATGCCCCATATCAGAATACACACAAATAGAATCCATGACACAATACTCACAAATATTATGCGTGACACAGTACACACTAATGTTACGCATGACACCCAAAAATATACCCAAAAATATACCCAAAAATATACTCCATGGCACAATACACAGAAATATAGTCCATGACACAACATACAAAAATGTTACGCATGACGTAATGCACGCAACTATTACACGTGACACAGCACCTGAAAACATTAATATACGTATAATATGGTTGTCAAATTCATACTGCCACTATGGCTATAAAGTTCTTCATAAAGTGGATAAGCAATACACGCTTATCTTTCCTCCCTATACGATATGTTAGTACGATATAGCTGTGTTTTCTTCGGTTTTTATAACTTATAAGTACAAGTCCTTTCGAATAATTTCAGTCTATACCTAGTTTGCTAGAAGACTGGTATGACATAGTGCGGAGTCCCTCCCTTGTGTGTATGCGTCATAATACGTAAAACGTTTGGTTTTGTTGTTATGATTGATTTTCGAGTTTATTGTGTTCTATTCTCTCCTTTCCCGTTGTGTATACTGGCGAAAGTCTGTCACACACTCACCCCTTGACCGGAAGGGGGGCAGGGAAGCTCTTTCTTTTCTGCAGTCCTTTTTAACGCCGTTTTGGCGTTCCACGAGTTTATCGTCCGCTGTCTGGGTAGAACTAGTAAAAACTACGATCACCCCCCACTCTGTCCGCTAACTCTTAGATACGGCTTTTTTTGATTGCTCTGCAGGAGACTTTGTACGTTCCTTTACTGTTGCCTAACTCTTTTAAATATCTTTTTTTTTTTGGTGCGCTTATCCCCTACGTTTATATATATATATATGTAGACTAATATAGGGTTTCCCCACTAATTCCTTCTGCATAATCTAATCGTACAAACTTTTGCATACATTATTGTAATCGAACTCTCGTATAATCTATTTCTAACAAACTAACCCTACTTAATTTTTTGAGACTCGTGTTACTGACTTTTTTATACTTGATTATCATTCTTTTCTTAACCTTCTGCCAAAAAACCAGGAGATGTATTTCTCTGGACTCTTCCTGTGATTCGAGTGTCGTATTTGCTTTAGCCCCATACTTCTTATCTCTGTCAATTGAATTAATTTCCCAGCGTTCTCCCCCCCCCCTCGATTTGTGACTCACCAATGCCCTCACTTTCTGGGACCCTTTTCGGTTGCGTTACACGAGTTTTTACTCTTTTTACACGAGCCGATTAAGCCCGGAGCACCCCTGTGTTAGTCTTGTTGCATTTTCCAGAAACTGCGATATGCTTTCCCCGCAAATCGGTTTGCCCTCTTCGTTAATGGGCCTTACAAATTGTTCCCTGATATCTTGGTAAAGTTGCTTCTATCACTGTCTATGGCCCTAGATAAAGCGCCAGTCACAACATTTGATTTTCCTTCCAAGTGGTACCTGTATACTTTCAACGAGTATTCGGCCAACTGAACCAACGCCCTCAGAACCCTCTGTAGTGGTTTCTTTTGATTCATTATTGTAACCAAAGGTTTACAACCTGATAGAAAGTAAACCTCGTCCACTTCTTATAGATATTCTCGGAAATATTTAACGCTTTCTGTTATCCCCAGGAGTTTTATTGCGTACGAAGCGTACTTTTGTTGCGTCTCGTTTAGTTTTCTAGAAAGGTATGCTACCGGTAAAAGTTTCTTGTTTTGCTCGAATTAGCCCAATAGGTTCCCTATTGCCACTCCTGATCCGTCCGTTCCAAATACAAACTTTTTTTTGGAATCCGGTAATTGCAATACCTGCGATAACGTCTTTTTTTTCTTTTTTTTTCTTTTTTTGATGCCTGAAAACTCCTTTGTCATTCTTTAGACCACTTGAAGTTTCCCTTTTTCTTTTTTAGTAAATCCGTTAATCCCTTTGAAAGTGCCTAAAATTTAGGAATATAGTCGCTAAAAAAATGGCCGCTCCCAAGAACGATCTAATATCTGTTAATGACCGTGGGCGTGGGTAGTTGAGAATGCTTTCCACTCCTTATTTATCTGGACTTATTTCTTTTCCTTTAATGTTATGTCCTAGGTATATCACTTCTTTATTTAAGAAATGGTATTTCTCTGGGTTTAACTTTTGCTTAAATTATTTTAGCCTGTTTGCAAGGTAACCCAATGTCACTTTTTCGGTTCTGTAAAAATTAGCATATCGGCGAGATAAAAGGTTACGTTTTTCATATCTTTTAATACGTGTGCCACAAGGCGCAGGAAGCCCTGATCGGATGCTTTTAATCCCATAGGAATTCGTTGATAGCAGTATTGCTCGTTATTTATTTGGAATGCAGTTAGCTCTTGGTCTTCCATTCTAATTTTTGCTGGTAATTCCCGGATCTGAAATAGAATTTCGAATACAATTTGCTTCCCCTAAGCTCGTTGAACATGGTTTTTACTGGCTTGCAAGTGAAGGGTTTCCTTTTCTATATTTTTTTTTCTATATTTTCAGTAATCGGAAGTCCGTAACCAGCCTGTAAGGTTTCTTCCTCTCATTGGGTCCGCTCTCCTGTAGTCCGGGGTTTTCCACCGTTCTTTTCCACTAGAAAGCAGGGCGGTGAATAGTTGCTATGACATTTTCTAATTATCCCTACCTCTTCCATCTCTTTAATCTGTCTTTCTACTTCGTCTTTTAAGTGAAATAGGAAGGGATAATTTCTATGGAAAACGGGGGTGTCGTCCTTCAATTTTATTTTTAAGGGGAATATATCGCATCCCTCCAGCTCTAGAATAGAATTGGCGAATACTTCTTTATTGTGAGCTAAAATTTTTCTTAATTCATTTCTATCCTCTCTTAATAGATGTCTTAAATTAAAGCTATCCTTATTCGATTCCACCTTGTCCTTGTTTTTTTCCGCTTCCTCATCAAAAGCCTGTACGACACAAATTTTCATAGCCTCATGCAGTGTTATGGATGTATAAGTGGTGTTGGTTAGGCGTATGGGAAGGTTCCTGGATTGGGGCAACTTGATTATGTTAATCTCCGTAGTAACCCCCTTGCATTTAAATATTTTGTCAGGTGTTATTATAAGCTGCCTATTTTTGAAACGCCTTTCCGCTTTTGGTACGTTTATCCACTTGCTTTCCATTGGGTGAAATTTAACCACCACAGGAACTCAGTTCCTGTGGTGGGACCGTCTCCCTCCGTTTTTCGCTTTCTTTCCAGCCCACTATTTGCTTCCTAATCGCGTTAATTTTAATCCTGTCCAGCCCTTCTTCTGCTAGTCTTTCTTCACCGGAATGAGTCAATTAAAAGAGTGCTCTATTTTCCTTAAATAATTGATGCTCAAGATTGCTTCACAGTTTCATTAGCTGCTTTTCCATCTCAATCAACGCGTGTTCTCGCTTCTATTGTTCAACGATTGGAAAATTAAATTCTCCTTTTGTTTCATACCTTAGCCACCACATACTCTGCTTAGTTTAACGTGACTCACTCATGGTGTAGTCAATACTTAACTTTGGTATTGGATTTTTCCTATTCGAATTATCGCAATGTGAAGATTTCACTAGATTTTCTTTCATCGTCTTACCTTTCAGTTTTCGCACAATATTTACCTATTTTTGCCCCTTTTCTTTTTCTGAACAATTCACTATGGTGCCCATTCCTTTGTTCTTTTGTGTAGCGGACTGAGCCTGATTACGGTCCCTCTTACTGTTTTGGAGATACCATGCCTTTCCTGTTCGTAACCTGTCTGCTCTTAGCCTTCCCAATTTCCTTCTGGAATTCCTTTTTTCGGCTTTGATTTCTTCACTTCTACTGGTTTTGGATTTCTCTCTCACCTCTTCTATCCTGCGGATGGGTAATTCAGTTCTCTCCAACTTTCTGGGCTGCTTTCTCTATACGATTTCTGGGAACCCCTATCGTTTCTGTCAGTCCTACATTCTGTATTATTATTTCTCCTGTCACGCTGGGGTTGGAATTCGGCGCGTTCGCGACTGGGTGCGTTGTTTTTCCTACGCGTGTTTAGAAAATCCCTACGTATGTTTGCTATCTCCCTCTTCACCTCCTTGTCAGTTTCTCCCCTCACGTCTGTGATTTCTTCCCTTATTACTGAAGAGATTTCCCCTCTTTGTTCCCTGATTATATGTGTCCATTTTTGTTCCTGTCTTTCTTTCTGTGTCCTATCCTTTAATTTCCACTACTTTAGTTTTCTGTCCCTACGCTACTTAACTTAGCTCCGCATGAAAACATGATATCGTTTTCTTTTCAAATTCCGTAGTTAGTTCGCATCATTCTTGGAAGCTTTGCAAAAATTTACTCATCACTCGAACTCTAATTCACCTTTCAATGCCCCTAGTAACACAATCTTATTGTTTTCGTCTATTAGCCTCTTGCTCTCCTTCGACTCTGCCTTGCTTCCATAAACCTGCTCCGACCGCTTTTTTACTCTCGTTATGAAGTTTTGTACGCTTCCGTCGTGGTTTTGTCTCGCTAAATTAAAGCGTTGGAGCCTGTTTGGATCGGGTAATTTCCTATAAAAATGTCTAAGAAACTTTTCCTTTAATCTTGTGAAACCCTTTTCGTCCCTTAGCTCCCTGTTCCTGATGAGAGCATTAGCCGCCTCGGACTTCACTTTTGAGTGTACGATTAGGAGTTTTTCCTCCTGTTGCCATTTTGCCAAACTTCCTACACTATCAATCCGGTCAAAAAAAAAAAAACTCTATATATTTTGGATTTTTGAGTTCTGTCAAGGTTGGGATTAGGTTGGAATACCCGGAGAAATTGTTAATGGGTAGCCTCTCTGGTTCCATTTCGTTAGCCATTTCGTTTAAGCTGTAACGGCCGATTTTATATCACAACTTGGCACCTCAGCTCAATATACCATTATACATATAAATCTAAATTGTTACCATATACTTTTACTATGCACTCAAAGTACCTTATACACGATTACCAATTATTAATGTACATATAATACTTCACGTACAGATACAATTTAGTATTTTGTTTGTAATACTCGGCTCGAAATTCCATATCCTATATTATCGTTTATCACGAAAATTTTATTTTCCAAGCCGGTTTTCCCTGTCAGTAAATATTAGCCAACGATTTTCTACTGGGTGCAATAGCCTAAAAAAAATCTGAAGCAGCATTTACAACAATTTTGAATTTCTCCCCCTCCTTTTACGCAATAACCCTTTAATAATCCGGATAACCTTCTCGTAGTCGGATAAAGCCCTCCAGATTAATTGTTCGCATCCTGGTCACGTCACCATTTATCATAAGCAGAGTTTACGTCACTGACTCTGTCTGATAATTTTTGTTATGGAAGTGAGACGAGATGCGATTCCGGCTTGCAAAACGAGAGAATACCAGAAATAAAAGAATACAAGAAATACAATATACTAGAATATAAGAGAATACAAGAAATACAATATACTAGAATATAAGAGAATACAAGAAATATAATATACTAGAATATAAGAGAATACAAGAAATATAATATACTAGAATATAAGAGAATACAAGAAATATAATATACTAGAATATAAGAGAATACAAGAAATATAATATACTAGAATATAAGAGAATACAAGAAATATAATATACTAGAATATAAGAGAATACAAGAAATATAATATACTAGAATATAAGAGAATACAAAATCTAAATCTGATAACAAATTTATTCCTTTTACTCAGCTCGATAGGCCTTAACTTTGTCCTGAAAGGAAACAAATTATAATTCTGCGCAGAGCAATCAAGGAGGGATGCTATTCGTTTATACCCTCTTCAAGAGGTAGCCGACAAGAGTAAAGAGCGAAAGAGTACGAACCAGTGCTGCGTCAATAGGTGACCTTCTCGGCTTAGTTCGGTAACTTAGGCGTCCTCCTTTGAAAATGGCCGTAGAAGATCCATTACGCTTCTCCAGGGGTGATGCTGCGAAGCATCAGTATGCTACTTCAGTAGGGTCATTCGGGTGATGGTGTACTATTCTTGGATTGCGCACGCCTATGGGATTTTTGCCTTTTGTACGATCCGCTCTTCGCGGTGAACCTCGTGAGGTAGAAAAACTTTTCTTGAAACAGGTCCGTACGCAGTCCGCGATGTTCTGCCTCTTTTTCTTCCCCTCCTGTTTCCTTCCAGTTTTTCCCCTACGAACAAGGCTTTTCCCCTATTTCCATAGTCTTGGCCGGACTCTGCCATCCTCTAAATGACCTTGTATGAGGCTATGCCCTCCGTTTGGCCTCTAAGTTTTCTGATATATCGAATTAAAGAATTTTAATGGCGACACATACCAACACCCTTCCTACTCGATGTTCTACAACCTCTATAAGAGAGTTCGTTTCCAATAGATATTTTCTCATTCGAAACGATGTTTTCATTATTATGTTGCACCTTTTACTGGATTTATAGCATTTTGTTGATGAAACAATGTTCCCGCACATATGCAAATTAAAATTCACAAAACCTTGGATTTCAAAACTGATATCGGGTCGTTATATTCGAATACGACTATGCTTTTGAAACTCCAAGTTCTAGTACGAATTGTATTAAAAAAGTAAGGTGTCAAAACTTAATCATACTTGAATTTTTTCCCAGCACCCTCTTTTGTTCATATGAAAGCCTCCCTATCATCATGGATACATTAGAGAATAGCCAAGTACCGCACTCCTCAGTGGTGCAGCGGTTGAAATATTGAAACGGTGACCCAAAGTTAGCTGGTTCGAATCCAGCATGGGTGCGTGACACATAGGTTTGCATGTTTGCTTAAGGTCGAAATTTATTACCATATTAAGAAATTATACAAATGCTTAGGAATTATTTACATAATACT
>QLNU02015359.1:38486482-38502323 GCA_006491805.2 Dysdera silvatica | reverse complement strand
AAAAGATTAAACTGGGCTAAAACCCATGTTAACTGGACAACGGAACAATGGGACAGTGTAATTTGGAGTGATGAGACCAAAATCTCACTGTTTGGTAGTGATGGCGTAAAATACGTATGGAGAAGAATTGGAGAAGATTTCCATCCTGAGTGCATTACACCTACCGTGAAACACCCAGTTAGTGTTATGATTTGGGGTTGTATAACATCAAGAGGTGTGGGCAGAATTTGCGTGATCAATGGGAATATAAATGCCCAAAGATACATAAATGAAATACTTGAGCCCAAGCTGCAGCCTTCTGCATGTGATCTTTTCCAAGATAATGAAGCATTTATATTTCAACAGGATTCAGCTCCATGTCATGTTGCTCGTGTGTGCAAAAAATGGTTTCAAGATCATCATATTCAACTGCTGGAATGGCCTGGAAATAGCCCAGACCTTAACCCCATCGAAAATCTATGGAGCCGGCTAAAGAAGCTTGTTAGTCGGAAGCAACCCAGCAATAAAACACAATTAACAGAAGCAATAATTCAATCTTGGTTTCATATTATAACAGCTGCAGAACTAAAGAACTTGGTTCACTCCATGGGAAAGCGTTGTAAGGCCGTAATTAAGGCTAAAGGTTACCCAACTAAGTATTAACTGGTATGGTGAACATTTTTGTATATCTCATTTTTTCTATGTATATCACCTTTCTTCTTTATGAATGCTGTTCTATTAAAATACGATTCATAAATGTTATTGCATTACAATCTTGATTAAATTACCTTTCCAATGATATATAATTTTATAGTATTGGTACAAAAAAAAGTGGTGTTATTAGCCATCAAACCTCTAAAATAATCTTTTTTCAAAGGGTTTCCACAATTTTGTCCACTACTGTGTAGATCATACGACAATTGCTGGTGTATCTTCATCTTGAATTTCATCTTCATTTTGATCACTTTTAACCACAGTTTTCGGCCATAGTTTACTCCAAGATTTTTCAAGCGTTGATACTTTCATCTCCTCATAAGCTTTGGCAATTGTGTAAATAACATCCTTAATATTATGAGCTTTCATCGCCTCAAACAGGCCGCTACATTTTTTCTGTATTTTCTAGAATGGATCCAATATATTTTCGACGATATCTTCTCTTTAACCACTCCATCACCCCCTGGTCCATGGGTTGGATAAGAGAAGTTACGTTAGCAGGAAGAAATACAGTTTTTATTTCTCCCTTTACTAGTTCCTCTTCAGATGGATGAGATGATGCATTATCTAGTAATAGTACAGTACGTAGAGGAAATTTTTTGACTTTAGATTACTATAGTTAACTGTAGGAATAAACTGGTCAAAAAACATTCCTTAAAAAGGTTGCAGCCCATCCAAGCTGAAGTTTGATTTTGATAATACACTGGTAGTGATGACGCATTAATTTTATTTTAAATGCTCTTGGATCCTTGGATTTTCCTGTTATAAACAATTGCAATTTGTTACTGCCGTTTGTAACGTCCTGGTGATACTAGTTCATTTGTAAAGTCAGAATAATGGCCAACTGAGTTACTTTGGTTATTGGATATTGTAAGAGGGCGCTGGAGACTGAGTGACGTCAGTCTCTAGTCAGTACTATAGTATGATTGAATAATGAAAGCAAGAGCTGTTTAACCACCATTACTGAGATGTTAACTTTCTTTTTTAGTTAAAGCGTTTAAAGATGTTAAGTGGGGCTTTCAATAGGACGCAATGTCTGCATTGTAATTCTGGTTTTTCTCTTGGTAAGCGTATGCTTACCTCTTTTAATTAAGTTATGCATTTGTTGACTCAACCCTGGCTACGTTGCGGAGAACAGTCAAGTGCTTGCGGAGCAAGGACTGGAGCAGGAGTCGTAAGTTATTCGCTAAATTCTGGTGCAGAATCATTACTGGAGTAGTAAATGCCTAGTGGAAGCAGCATGATTAACGTTACCAGTCTGCGGATTAAAGAAATGTATTCGACAACTGTAGACCTTGCGTCATAAAAGATGTAGAGCTGTTTACATAGGAATGAAGAGCCTGGCTCAACGAACTGCCAAAAAGGGTGATATTGCTTTTGTTATATTTTTAGTTAAGGCTAACCGGTGTGAAAATGTACTTAATAATTTATTTAACGTAGACTTTAGTTAGCCAGTTAGGACATTTCGGGACTTGTTAATAAGGAACGAGAGTAACTTGGAAGTGAAGCCGTCAGTTATGGAGAACTAGTTTATTGGTTTAATAAGACTTGTAAACAACAATAACTTGTAAACATAATAAGACTGAATAAACACCTGTTCACGATTTCGTATATTGTTTGCCAATGTTAACCAACACGTAGCTACCTGATTTCCCGATATATAGATTAATTTGTAACAGTTAGTACACTTCTATATGCTAAGTTAAAAGTAAATCATCGTTAGGAGCATTTGACTCTAACGCTAGCTGTTATACAGGTGGCAATAGTCAACCTATCTTTATTAAGTTTATACTTTTTATGGTTTTGTGCAGCCAGAGTTTTTGTTGAGAGCATCTTATAGTTTAAACTTGTTTCGTCGATGTTATACAAATGGTCAGAAGTTAATCTATTTTTTTTAATCAGATTTTCAAATTCTGAAATAAATTCGCTTGCAGCTTCTTCATCAGCAGAGAGATTCTTACCCAAAATTACTATATTTCGAATTCCATGTCGTTTTTTCCATCGATGTAGCCAGCTTTCATTTGCTGTAAACTTTTCGATGCCTTCATTTCCTTCAAATTTTTTGTGGAAAATAAAAGCCTTTTCTTTAATGATTGGACCAGGCAATGGAGTTCCTTTTCTTCTTTCCCGCTCAAACCACAACTATAAAGCATTGTCTAAAAGCTCACATTTTGGCTTTTTCAAAGTTTTACGAATTTTCATCCTTTTTTCATCTTCACTCGTCATTATATGAGTTTCTAGATATTTTCTGTTTTTTCTCCAGTCTGTAACTGTAGTTGCACCCACACATACTTCACGCGCAATGCTTCGAAGGGACTCTCCTTTTTCAAGCACTTTTAATTTCTCCGACAAAGACGGCGTAACGTGTTTACGTTTTGTTGTTTCTATAACGAAATCATACACAATATGCCTAACGTAAACTGCAACTAAAGCACTAAAAACCAATACATAAAGCAATACACAACGCATAAAGCACTAAACACCAATACAGCAATTGCAGCAAACGGGGTTTACACAACTTGTTTGACAAAGAACAAAGCCCGGTGGCGGCGTCGTGGGAAACTACGGCATAAATCGCTCGCGGTGTTAGCAGCATGGTCGAACCAAGCGGAGAGTCGGACCATCAGAGGTTGGATTATCGGGGTTCTACTGTACACACATTTTAATATCTTTCATGTTTTGTTTTTTGGTTCCGCTTTGATACGTACTTTTTAAAACGTAAAATTTGACTGCAGTTGGTAACACGTTTAAATTTCCTTTGCGTTCCTTTGAATTTGTTTTTCGCGCACCGATCATAAAAATAACAACAGTCTTCATTTATAATAAACCAATAAGTCGTACGTGTTGACTGTTGGTGCAAAGTCCGTTCGTCGCTAACGTCAGAATCAGCAAAATGTTGGCCATCACCTATGCCCAAAGTAACTTGTTCCTCGACATTTTCGTTCAGAAGTAATTCTTCGATTTTGACAAACAAACGCCATTCACTTTCGAGTATTTCCTCCTGTGAAATAACGGATGGTTCATTTTTATGTTTTGAAATGTCTAAATTCACTATTCCATGAATGATATTTACCATATTTTTCATGTCTAAACCTTATACTATATGATGGCCAAAAAATATCACATAGCAGCGAAAAGATATGAAATTAAAGTAGTATTTTTGTTAACGAGCACAATCTTTTCTCAACCGCGAACTACATAAAAATAAATTCCTGCATTTCCACTGCTGTTTATATAAGGCTTTTGTGCTGCATTCCCCGGAAGCTGCAATGCAGGGGCAAAATTCCATAATTTAGAAATTTTCAAACAGCTCTAAACAATTCCGTTCTGTGAATATCCAAAACATAGGAACGGCTATTTGTTAGGCATCAACAGATCTGTCTGTCGCGATCAGTCACTACCCTAAGTTTGACTTTCATGTAGGACGGTTCCCTTGTTAGGAGAGTTACTTGGCATTGTTAAATAAGTAACTTGTCGTGTGGGATCTAGACGTCAAAGTGACTGAAATGGTGCGACGATCTATCGTAAGATCTCAATATTTTGAAGTCTAAGATATCAATAAAAATTGCCGTATATAAAAATTTTGATACGTAGGAAAATTGTTTCTATGTGATCACCTGGGACTTCAAAGCACGGGGTTTTGCCGAAAGTTCGACCTATAGAGAAATTGGATACACGGAAATTACGATATATAGAAGTCTCATTGAATCAAAATATATGAGAACAATACATTTTATAGGATGGATATCAATCAATCAATCACAAAGCTGGGTACCATTTTGGCGCGTGTGCCAACTAGGTCTCAATCCAAGCAGGAGGGCCCCCCAAATTTGTGAAGCTTGGTTATTGAAGTTACATTAAGCTTGCTTTTACCAACAGATTGCCGTCTTCTAAAGAAATGTATTCTTCTTATTCTCAAAAATTGAAAGTTGAAAACTTAGTGAAAAAATGACACTGAAGATGATTCAGATCAGAGTCATCGATTGTGTTTAGGCGGCCTTGACCAAACCACTAAACAGTTACCACAGTTTTAAGATCTATTGGTTCCCTTTCTCTTATATATACTAAAATAAACATCCTTAGTTTAAAAAATACTTGCTGTGCATCGTTAGCGTAGCAAAAGGGGGGCCCAGGCCCCCCATTGGGTATCAAAATATATTATTTTCTTATAGGCTGCATCACAAAATCTTCTTTAAAAGCGCTTGAGTCGTCACCACTCCCCCGCATAGCCACTGGAGTCCGGCCCATTGAGTTTTGAATTGGTATGCTACTAACGTGCGCATTGAATAGTTTATTAAATAAAATACATACTGTAAGGAATATTTTGATCGTAATATATTCCTGTGATAAAAACATATGCGCTTTTATTCTTCTTTCTTCATATTCTATGCTGGATGTCTGCCAGAATATTATTTGCTTAGGAAGCGGGTGTCAAAATTCGTTTGGGGATGTGAAATTTCCCTTAAGAATTTAATTTTTTTTATAAAATGTACTTACCAGAAAAGAAACGAAATAAAATATTCAGTAGCAATGAAATAATTCGTCCATATTTACACAAAAAAAGTTCATGTTTTTTATTTAGAATAGAACGAAATTCAAGCATTTCTTCTTGGACATTTAACCCATTCACAGACAGTTGATAATTTAGGATTTCACTTCATATGGTAACTTTCTTCCTTTTGGTATCCCTATCTGTATTTTTCTTTGAAATATTGCTACATGTAAAAGATTACTGCAATTTACATATGCAGAAAAAGTATAGAAAAATAATTTGCGCAATATTTTATTTTCTTTCTTGTAATTTGAATATTTAGGGGATATATGAGCATTGAGTTTCAGGGTGTGTTTGTCACGAAATTTGGATGATATTAAAGGGGTGTAGCAGACTCCCTGATCCTATGTATGATAAATGTACATTTCAAGAAGTTGGAGGCAGGAAGCCCATTTGATTAATTAACTTACTTTACGCTCCAAGACACAAACAAAATGATAATTATCATGAATAATGATTCAATAATTATAATGAAAAACAAAAATTTGAATTGCCCGTGAGGTACAAAAAAGAGAGAGATGTTGACTCTTTTTTCTCTTCCGATTCAATAAAGATGCTCAAAAAATTAAAAAAGTATCCTTCAAAGCTACTAAATGTAAGCATTAAAAAAAATCGTCTTGTGGCTCCATCTAGGATCGCTCTGAATGACAAAACCTGTTCATTTCAATTCGCGTACAATGTCCTAAATCCTAATTGATGAAACAAGATACTCAATCTTTCTAAATTTACGTTTTTATCAACTCAAAATTTACACATATAAATAAAAACTGCATATTATATACATAGGCTAAAATTTCTGTTTCTGTAAGTTGGTTCTCCCCAAACTATGAGGCTTGCCCCACTGTTTGGCCACGCGTTGAGATTTTGGTGTGGTACGAAACGTTTTTAAAGTACACATGTTTTCAGAAATATTTTTAAAAAATTGAAAATGAACTTAAAAAAAATTGTGGTTTCTGTAGAAGCCAAACACCTATTTACTTTTTGGGGGCAGACCCTACCCTGTATACTCCCTAGTTAGAGCTAGGTGGGAAGCGAAAGATCGACGTTCTAAAAAGTGGGTCGCTGATTCAAAAGTTTTGGTATCACGGTTTTAGGTAGTTATATGTTTTGTAATACACGTTTGTGCATTTATTTTCCCATCTAAATTTAAATTAAAAATGTTACGTTTAATTTTTTAATAATTATTTCTATATTGCAATTCAACCCATATCTTTCCAGTTATTCAATTATCACCTTTTTAAACCTTACAAATGGAATGCTACACAAAATCAAAATGGTCCCTCCAAAACTTTTCTACTTGCTTAAGGAAGCCACTTGATTAAATGTGTATATCAGAAAAGTTCCACCGAACGAAAATAATGAGGAAACATTATCGCCCAAGATGAGTAAAATATAAAGACAGGTTTGTGTAACATCGATAAATATTACTCAGAAGGTATAAACACGTATGTTGTACACTGCGAAAAACTTCATTTTAGCAGGGTACAGACAATGTTTAAATAAGGTGCTAATTATGCTTTAAAAAAACAAATTATTTTGTACATTCTATTTTTTGCCACAATGATGGCAAAGGTCATGCCGTGCCAAAAACCAGGTAAACATATGAAAAGAAGTAGTATTAGATCAAACACGATACTCCCAGAATCTGGTATGGGATGCAAAGTAAGTCGTATGCAATGGAAAACCGCCACTGACATTGGATCATGGATTAAGGCACAGACGTAAAGGAGTACGACAGAGGCCACATTAAAGCTGCCACGAAAGCTCTACTTTGAATATCCGCAATTACAAAATTTTGGGACTTTCGCGACAAAAAGTCGCAAGTGTTTTCCAGGAATACGTGAAATTCCGCAAAATAACCAACAATCGCCAGATATATGGCCTTAAATATGGTCGGAACGCAGTAGACGTTGAAGATCGGAGTGAATCAGCCTGCATGATAATGATAAAGCTGGTGTCAAGTTTGCAAAATATATATGTTGCTATTTAATTAGGGAAGGATTACACACTTCTGAATACCGTATGTGCAGTTTCGTCTTGCCTGGCGAAGAATAACTCATGCTGTCCTGGCGCCATCAAACTACAACAAATTAACAAAACTTCTGATGAAAATCTGGCGTACAATAACATAATTAAGTTTTGATATTCAATGACAATATTGTGTCCCTGTGTTAAATGCAAAGCCAACGCTAGAGCAGGCTATATTTCGCAAAAGTCCATCAAAGCAGGAATATGAATAACCGCTTTATAGTAATATCAGAGGGAGGGAAAGAAGCACTTCGAAACATGTTGTTTAAGTTAAGTTTCAGATATTTTTGTGATGGTGAATAGAACCTTAAAATTAAGGAAATTCAGAAACATTAGTCCATCATTAAGAACATATAGTTAAAGAAAATATACATTAAATGGTAAATGATATCTCATGATAACTTGGAATTTGTGTTGAAATAATTTCTTGCCAATTGACGGAAATTGGGAAGTGAAGAAGATCATTAAATGGATTGCACAATATAGAATCAGGCCATCTGTTCTGATGAATCACAATATAAAATCTATCGTGTTGATGGAAGGTAGGGTTGGCGAAAATAAAATGAAATTATGGACCCAGCCTACCAAGTAGGATGTACCGTAAACAATCTAACCGTTTGGCTAGCTGCTCTTTCACATGGTTCACCATGGAACGCCTCACGGATTACATTGCTGGCACAGATGGATAAGGTGCAGATCTTCACTGATCGTTTTGAATTTCTCGTCACTTGTTTCTTCCATCAAATCGAAATACCATCTTTCAACACGATACTTTTCCAATCCATGGGTTCTGACTAACAACCAATTGGCTCAAGAAGCATGTAGCATGTTAACGATTTCACCACACCTGATTTGCCTCCCTCCCTTTTCACTCGGCTGACATTAACCCCATAAATATTTATAAGACGTATTGGAGAAATCCGTTTTAAATCTCTCCTATATCTAGGTCTGCTCTACGTTAAGCGCTTTTTTCATGGTCGGACAATGATATTCTCCTCAGGAACAGAAGATTTTTGAATCTGGAGAAGTTTTTTAATATTAAAACAAATAATAACAACGTTTCGGGAGCTACCTGCTCCCTTTATCGAGTAAGAAAGGCTGAAAAAAAAAGGAACGATGAAAAATAGAAAAAATAAATACAGAATACAAAAAACAAAAAAAATAATAAAATGTTAATTTTTAAGTCTCGAGGTAATAAGGATTTGAAAGAAATGAAAAATAGAGAGACACTTGATGGTAGGATGACAAAGAGAGCAGGTCGCTCCCGAAATGTCGTTATTATTTATTTTAGTAATAAAAACTACTATAATGACAAAAATCTTCTGTCTCTATGGAACTACCTCGTGACTCGTTATTTCGTTTTATACTTTCCTCTGTTTTATAGTATTGTGTTAGGTCTTTACGGCCATCAGGATCTGCTGTTGTGCATGCAAAATGCGGTGCAACACATTATCAGGTAAGTTTATTTAACGATTAGGTCTTTAAGTGTATATATAATTATCATATGCAACCACTATCGCTTCATTGGTAGGTGAAGATCTTGTATGTAGGTGCATGTAGTCATTAAAATATTAGTTTTTAAATAATTCTTTGATGAAACTTTGAAAATTTAATATTTTTATAAAAGGGGGGAAAATACAAGCACAAACACCACCTTGCAAAAAGAACATGTTAAAAACTGCTTTTTTTCTAATAATCTAAAACTCTGTTAATAGAGAGATTTTTATTTTTAATAAGTTCGAAATCAATTACTTAAAAAATGCCTTTTCAGCATTTTTCTTAAAATTTAATTTTAGAAAGAAAGCTTATTTTTAAAAAAATTAAACATACCTACTAAAATTACATAAACAGCGTACTTAAATTTTGGTCTTTTAAAATGCTGCTTTTTAAGTGGTGCTTTTTAAATGCAGAGCAAGTTTTTTCATGAATATTTATTGTCTAGAAAACAAACGCCGTAAAGAAAATTGCTTAAAAAATTACCCAAGGATAAAACAAATTAAATTTTCGCCCTATAAGACATGATTAGTTTCAAAATACCAGGACAACTGTTGCTTACCTGTATTTAGGAAATTTATAAAAGTTCAAAGAAAGTAATTTTTTAATAGAAAATTTGCAGAAAGATATAATGTAAGCGAATGTGTTTTCTTATTCAAATTATTGAAAGAGAAAAATGTTTTGGGAAAAATGTTTGGAGATCGAAAGATCTTTATGATACTTGAAGATAAGAGAGAGAAAATTTAAAGATAATTTTTTTTCCCAAAATTTGAAGCAGTAGATCAAATAGCATAAAATATGAGCTGCGGTTCTCCTTATACATATCCAACGTAAATGTAATTAAATGCAACTTGCTCTTATATGAGCTAATTGACAATATAATATATTTGGTATAAGGATAAAATCAAACGTAGGAAAGAAATATAGTGGCCATAGGCGTAACCTGACGGGGGCAAATGCCCCCCCAATTATTTTATAAAAGAGACAAAATCGTACTTTTTACCATACAATTTTGATTTTTTTTGTTTTTTATACACCGAGTTTACATTTAGCTCCAAAGTTACGCCTAGGATAGTGCCGTTATGTAGAATGCTTAGAAATTATAAACAACATTGCAGAATGTAGTTTTGGCTGTCGTTTTTCGGCGTTTCAGACAGATACCGTCGTCCTTCTTCAGAAATTGAAGGGAGTGATACAAAGTGTTGCCATTTCATGAAATTAAACTTGGTTATTTGGTAAAAAAATATTTTTGGAAGTAGATAAATAAAAAGGTTTTCTATACTTTTGTGCAGTCAAACGACTTTTTTTAATATTGATCACGAATCTATTCCCACTATAAACAAATTATGGCAGATACTATAAAATTTCTCTCACGAATCATGCATTTTCATAATAACTGAAGAATGTAGAATGAAAATGGTCAGCTGTGTAAATTCCACAGAATTTACGTAGAGTTTACGTAGAATTTCCATAGAATTCTCATAGTTCTCTTAACATTGAAAATACATTTATTAAGCTTGAAGCCATAAAAACTGCTACGGTTGTTTATGGCGTTTTTCAGTAACATTTTCCCTTTGCACTTTTATGCAATATTTTCGGATAAACTTTGCCAATTGGTAACAATTTTACGCCAACTTTTCCCAATTTTAAAATAACGTTTTGTAGGTTAATTTATTTTTAATATAATTAAATATACAGTGAAGCCCCTCTTAACGGACACCTCTCAGATACGGTCTCTCAGCTTTTACGGTCAGATAAAATTTCTCCAGCAAAAACTGATTTACAATAATGTCTGTCAAACCCCAGCTTACACGTCATCTTCAGATACGGATGTGTTCATGATTCATTCATGTTCATGATTCATTCATGTTCACGATTCATTCATGTTCATGATTCATTCATGTTCACGATTCATTCATGTTCATGATTCATTCATGTTCATGATTCATTCATGTTCATGATTCATTCATGTTCACGATTCATTCATGTTCATGATTCATTCATGATTCATTCATGATTCATTCATGATTCATTCATGATTCATTCATGTTTATGATTCATTCATGATTCATTCATGATTCATTCATGATTCATTCATGTTTATGATTCATTCATGATTCATTCATGTTTATGATTCATTCATGTTTATGATTCATTCATGATTCATTCATGTTTATGATTAATTCATGTTTATGATTCATTCATGTTTATGATTCATTCATGATTCATTCATGATTCATTCATGTTCATGATTCATTCATGTTCATGATTCATTCATGATACACAGTGTTCATAATTCATTCCATTAGACCAGAATCCCTGTACGGACAAATACGAACTTCGACGGATAAAGTTCGTACGGAGAAAACGAACGGAGTTAAACTTCGAATTTCACGACGTTTCTCAAAACAGAAAGCTATGGATAAACAGGATAAAAACAAAGGAGAACTTTCCCTTCCATTAACAAAGAGCAGCAATGGACACAGATTCGCTGATTCCAATGACTAATGCCTATCGAAGGCTTTGATAATAAATAAATCATATAGTGATACACGGCACGAAACTAATAAACAATTATAAATACAACATCACCGCAGTTCAAATTTATTATTATCGTTTACTCGACATGCACACAGGTACGATAAGCGTAACGATGGAAAAACGGCGAATTCAATTTCGCAATTAAAAATACATTTAGAAGGAGAAGCACTGGTAAGTAAAACCTACCAAACAGCTATTGATCAATTTTTTCCAAAGCAAATAAATTTTAATATTTAACGTTTTGTTGTAAATTTTACTTGTTATATTCAACAAATGCTTACGTTCGTCATTTATATCAAACTTGTTTTATTTGCTTAAAAATGCACAAGTTTCGAAATGAAGTGTTTAACCTGTTAACCGGGGAATAAAATTTTGTGAAACTCGTTTCACACTGGGGACTTTTTTTTGGGGGGACATTTTGGTAGTCTTCCGGGCATGACGAAAAATGTCGTCATACCCAGTTAACAGGTTAAGGAGATACTTTTTGTTAAATATGCGTAGTCTTCCGGGCATGACGAAAAATGTCGTCATACCCAGTTAACAGGTTAAATGATTAAACTGAAATATTTCGGCTGTTTCAGAATGAACTCATCTTTTATGGGCACCCCTATTTAACGGCCAAAATTTTCTGTCCAGGGAATGACATATAATGGGGGGTTTCACTCTATAACCTTTTTTATCCCAAATTTTTTGTTTGCTGCACGGTAAAAAAAGAACTTAAATTAACAGGAAATGTCCTGGCAGCTGAGTTATCAGGACTTTTTTGTTTTTTTTACAAATTTTCCGTTTAAAAGAAGTACGACACTTGGTGGTATGAACTTGTATTTATTTTATTCGATAGGTAAGTCTTTAATTAGATACCCCACCTAGTGGTATGAGTTGGTACTTATTCACATTATAGTTATTGTGCTTTCCATGTACATACAAAGGCGTCTTTTTTTTTTATTTCCCCTATCCCAGGAGCGGAACCCACGATCTGTTGGTTCGTAAACGGATGCTCTAACCGTTCGACCGATGATTAGCTGATAAAATCTACCTAAAGTCCCTATTTAAATCGATATACAAAGTCCAGACGTTCCCCTCCTAGTACGCATGCGTCCAACGGAGTGTTGCCAAGAGAGCATTTGTAAAGCAGACTAAATGCATTTTCAATGAAAGACAGATTTCGTCCTTCGGGAGAAACAGAAAAAATGAGTAAATTAACGGACAGTTTTTAGAGTGTGTATTTACCTAATTCTGAAAATTAATTCTTTATATACCAAATCTACTTTCTAGCTGTTTGAATTCAGCCATTTAATCATTATCATATAAATTAATAGACTCTGGAAAAAACAAGTAACAGTCATCCCGATTGTGATAGGTGCACTGGGGGCCATCACACCTAATTTAAAAAACTTCCTAGAAAAACTGGACATTACTGACATAACGACAACAGACCTACAAAAAACTGCCTTACTGGGCACCGCCTATATATTAAGAAGATATATGGACAGTTCTCAGGTTTCTGGGTGAGACTTGAACTGAACTAAGAATTCCAGATCAAGAGGATAGTGATTATCTCCTTGACACTGTGTAATACAACAATGTATACCAGACATAATAATAACAAGTACAGTTGGCCATTTTGATGAAACGGAGTTAAACTAATCGGGGTTCTATTATATATCTAATCAGGGGCGTAAAAAGGGGTTTGGGGCTCAAGCACCCCATTCAGAAGCAAAATACCTTGTTCCATTTCATGGCAAACCACATAATCTCTTGAGAAACTACTTGAGCCCCCCCATAATTTTTTAATTGCTGCGCTCCTCTATCCAATTGAAATTTCTTGAGTGCGGCCGTCGTCGATTATAATAAGCTTATAACAACCTTCCAACATGAAAAGGTTCCCCACCCCGGGTATAAGTCAATCATCTGTCTTGTTCATTCATTTCTCTCGTTCATTCATTTGTCTAGTTTATTCATTTGTCTAGTTTGTTCATTTGTCTAGTTCGCTCATTTGTACAGTTGATGAGATTCGATAAGTGTTCTTTCACAAGCCTTCATAGAAATAATTGATTTATACACAATCATCTTCTGATAAATTAATTTAGTTTGATTACATGCTTACAATAATTTCATTAATATATCATTAATATTACTATAATTTTGTATAGTAAGACTGTAATCAAACTAAAAGTTGTTGCTCTCTCAACATTTAGGAGCAAAGCGAACCACAGTCAATGACCACCTCCTCCATTTACAACATACTGTATTCTTTTAACACTCATAATAATTATCTTAAAACACAAAACAACCGCATTTCAGGTGTGGGGGTAAATTTTAAATTGATTCCAATTGAAGGTCGAACACTCGATAGACATTCAGGAAATATGTGGCACTTATGGTGTGTTATAACGAGAAGTCGTTGAAAGGTATTGAGCTGGAGCGAAGGCCATGATTACAAAGTGAAGATGAGCCAAATCACTCACTAACTTAGAGGATAAATGAACGTTTGCCCATCTATCACGAATGAATGAATGACTCATTTCAGTGTTTCGGTCATTAAAGGATTTGACACACTGCTAATTAAGGCTCCTAAAAAAAAACTGCCACATCAGGCATTTGGTTCCATCGTATCACGTGATCTCATTCACAGTGTAAAGTTGAGTGATTCACAAGTGTGCTATTTGTAATGAAATAGGGTGAAATGAGTGGTTGTGCCACTGTGAATTGTTTAAATCACTCCAGGAATAAACATAGGATGTTTAGATTTGCAACAGATCCTGTAAAAGGAAGAAAATGAACTAATCATTTTCCAATGTTAAACGTTGTGTTATGAAACGGGGAGTGTTTAACAAAATGGCGGCTGATGTGTCAGCCGATGATCTTTGGGACCGTACTGCTACTACAAATTAACTAAAAACAGTTTATGCAAACACTGTGCGCTTTATTTCCAAACATGTGTGCTAACGGGTTAGAAGTCAAGTCGTGTGCTATCTAGATATGTCTCAGTTTGGACCTTGTAACTGTTACCAAACTGTAAAACGAGAACTGAATAACTGGCACGATTAGACGAAACGAAATTTCGCAAAATTCTCAATATATGCTTAATGTATAAAATAGATGTATATAGACAAACTTTATATTAAGCAATATATCAGCCTTATATTGGAACATGTATAAATTTCTGAATAATAGAATCATTCTCAAGTGTCATCAAATTTTGCGTGTTTATGTCCATATGTGAATGTTGAAAAGGTTGGCCGAGCGAGCGTCACTGTATTTACAGATAAAGTTGGATCGACGTCCAGTGATCGAGAATAAAGGTCAAACTTCATAAGAAAGATCCGCTCTCTTACAGAAGTTGTTGTCGAACCCAGTCTGAGTTCAGATTTAAAGAATCGTCTTAGGACAGACAGTAAGTTTGTGAAACAGTTTGACAGTCATTTTGAACAAAAGGTTGATGAATAGCGATTGAAGTTCAAGTGAACCAGTAACAGCTGTGTAGAGATGGTAAGTCCAAAGGTAAGCAGCATAGTATATCATCAAATTTTAGTTAATAAAAATATATCTTGTTCTCAATTTTTATTGGTATACGTGTTTTTTTTTTCGAATCATTGTGTCATTATATTTTTGTCCGCTATTTTTTATACTGCATATGTCACTTTAAATTTTATTCTAAATTGCCAAAATATGCTTAATATTTCAGTCTTTTCTTCCCCTTTTACCCCCATATCGAATTTAGTATAATAACTTGTTCATAGATGGCAGCACACAAAACAGTTCCTCTCTTCAGAAGTCCCTAAACTTTTTTTTACCGCCAATCCCTTTAAGAATTTTTCTACTTTACATCGACCGCTCCCACCCCATTTTGCTTTTACGTAATTATATTACGCTAATATTAATCGTTTTACAATTCGTTGTTCAAACACTTTAAAATATTTGGGAGTTACATTATATTGCAGGTGAAAGTAACATGGAACGACCGCGTGGATACTGTTCAGGGCCCAGCGGTAGCTCTAAAAATTGGTAAACGAAGTGCGTAAATGTCGCATTTCCAAATCCTCCTATCCTGCTAAAAATTATGACTCTTCTATGAATTATATGATAAGATTTAGAGGCGGCATTATAATTTGCAAACTTATTTACATAAATATAAAATTACAGAAATACGAAATTACTTACATGAAATTACTTACATGAATACAAAATTACTTATATAAATAAAAATACTAAATATGTAATGAAATACACATACAGAATACTTAATTTAAATTAAAGATGAACTCGCCATACCTTCTGTTTTACGAATTCATCGATAATGTGACTATAATCTAAAGAATCGGTGTCAGCTGCGATTGAAAGAATTGCCAAATTTGATAGTTTTTCATTCTCCAAAGTTGATCCAAATATGTTTTAATTAGCTTCAATTTTGAAGCTGCTTTTTGCTAAGTCAAGTACCACACATTGTAATAGTCACTAAACAAGAAAAAAGTTTGCTATGCAATTACTAACAAAATTTCAGTCAATAACGAAAACAATCCTAGCAATTCT
>QLNU02015359.1:38430295-38474645 GCA_006491805.2 Dysdera silvatica | reverse complement strand
CTGTATTTCCAAATTTGTATATGCTGTTGCCACTTTTATAATTTTTTTGGAACCAGTAAGTTTATTATAGAATGATATTTCATATATATCGTAGTTATAGAATATTTTATTTATATATTTATTAATTTTATAGTTTACTATTCAATATTTTAAACGTTTGTACAAAAAGCCGCGTCACCAGTAAGTGTGAAAATCACTAACATCGATAAAATTCGTATGTTTATTTTTCATTTATAAAAAATAGCCCTATATTTCTGTATCCTAATATATCCCATACCAGTGCTTCTTGGCGTTTCTACGTGACCACCTGCTGCCGTGACAACCCACCAATGGTTCTTAACATTTTATAGAACATTTTATAATTTAAACATTTTGTAGAACATCACCGAAATTTTAAAAAAATAATCAAATGCAGCGATTTCCCCCCATGGCAATACATTGGATAGAGTTGAAATGAAAATAAGTCTGTCTTCGATAAAACCAAACTCTAAAAATTTTGTGACAATAAAAAATAAAGCACGCCGTTAATAATTTTAAATTAATATAAGTACTTGTAACGTATCATTAAAACCTGCTGTACTTCTATACCACCGTTTGTAAGTTATTACGTGCCTTTTTGACTAATTTATTGTTTATTTTTACATTTATATTCAAATGGCGTTAAATAATAGTCCTTTAAAATTTCCTTAAATAGTTTTGATGGTGGGATTTTGCGGCAAGGTGTGTGATGAGAAAAAGCTTCCGTGCGATAAAAAATTTGAGAACCTTCGTTTATATGGTCCCATACTAAGAAACAATCAATTAAATATAAAATTAATCCCGCTGAAAATGCATTTCGAAATATTTTCTCATGCCACCAATCACAATTATAGATTATGGGGAGTATTACTTTAATAAACGTTACAAAACTTTAGCGTTATGGCGAAAAAACTGTTATTTAACAGTTAAATAATTGGCTGCTTTATATAGGTTTTCTGTCTTCGTTATTGGATAGATGATGGCTAAATACGGTGAAGATGAAGGCAACCGGCGATAAGGGAAAGGATAGTGATAACGCCATCAACGTAAGACGTATATCTCTGCATTTTTGGCATTTATTTAAGATCTTCGTTGGGTAATACTAATTTTTTGTGTAGTTGTTTTGTTTCAGTTTTTTGTGTTATGACAGTCTATATTTCTTCCCAATTTGCCTTATGGAAAGAGATGTGTGTGTGCCATAAAGTTGTAACTATTAAACATAATACCAATTTACCAACAACTACATTGTCCATTTAATGTGCTTCACATAGAGTTTTGATTAAATTCAAAATAATTTCCTGTTTGATCATCAAGTGATGCTAATTACTCTACTATTACATGAATAAGAGGTAAGTAAGTAATACTTTATTCCTTATTATTATGTACATCAGGAGACCATACAAACGATTTGCTTGGGAAATGGAAAGAGAGCAGTAGCGATGCTAGTAACGGGGCTCTCTTTCCGGGGGACAGAGCACGGGATTTCTCGTATTCGACAGGAAACAATAACGATATAGATTCGCGCGTACAGATCCTCAAAGTTATAAAGCGATTTACATTCGCAGGTGTATCACATTTAAAAAGTAAAATAGTTTTGTATGAGCAGTGTTTAACATATTCATAGCCGGGATTTCCAGTATATTGTACAAATATATCTTGTTAATGCATGGCCTGATTAAAAGTGTGATACATCAGCTGAACATTAACGCACTCATTTGAATTTCTATACTATGCTATCATTGAATAATAGACCGAAAATCCTTTATTACCATAAATGCTAGAGGATTTACTCACATTGAGTTTAAAGCTTGTGGTTTTCCCTTTACTCAGATTTTACCCAAATCCCCTTTAATTTCGTCATTTGCATGTCAATACTGCATTTTAATTAGACTTCATCCTTTGCTTAATTCAATTGTCTAGCCGCAGTAATACTGGAAATAGTACTTCAGTAAAAGTTTTGAGGTCCTCGTGGACAGGTGTCCCCCTACTTTCATTAACAACCGCGACGTGTCCCGCATCTGAATCGACTCGACGGAGGCAGCCAAAATAATGTAAAAAATTTCATAAGAAATCAATCTAACTGGTTAAATCCGAATGGATTTTTCCACTCCTAGCACACTCAGTCACCTTTAATTAAACTGCCTCTATGACAATTGTATTATACAGGGTGTTTGGAAAATATCTGGCAAAACTTTAAGGGATGATAGGGGACACCAAATAAGGCATATTTGCCCATATCCCCGTGTCCGCAAAGGGGCCGGTTTGGCTGTAGAGAGTAACTACTGTTCACGATCATGTCGTTGCTACGTAGCCAATTACATGCATTAAATACAATTTTTGATGCATAATTTAAGTGAATGAGCTAATAATACAGCAGAGACAAAGAAATCCGGAATTCAGTTTTCTGATTTTGATCTGTATTACTGTGTAGTGAAAATAAGCCTTAAAATGCACACTGGAAAAGGGATGGGAACTGCCAAGTATGTGTAACAGTTAAAAACATCAAAGTAAACATTTTTTATTCAGTGAATTTTTTTCCAAAAATTAGCCGTTCAGGCACTACAGCAAATTTAGTATTTGCATCCATCACAGTCAAGGTTTTCACAAATGGCTACAATGCGCCATTTCAAGAAATTTTCAAATTATTTAGTGTCAACAGACGTCGGGTTCTCTCCGGCGATTTTTTAAAATCAGTTAAATTCACCGGAATTGTATGTGTAGAATTCATACAATTCCGGTGAATTTAACTGATCATAAAAAATAGCCGGAGAGATTCCGACGTATGTTGACATTAAATAATTTTAAAACTTTGTGAAATGGCGCATTGTAGCCATTTATGGAAACCTTAAATGGGGTGGATGCAAACACTAAATTCACTGTAGTGCCCGAATGGTTAATTTTTGTAAAAAAATTCACTGAAAAACAATGTTTATTTTGATGTTCTTCACCTGTTGCACATACTTGGCAGTTCACAACTCTTGTTTATTGCGTTAAAAAAGGCATTTTTAGGCTTATTTTCACTAAAGGTAACACAGATCAAAATCAGGAAACGGAATTCTGGATTTCTTTATGTCTGCTGTATCATTAGCTCATTTACTTAAATTATGTATCAAAAATTGCATTTAATTCATGCAATTGGCTACGTAGCAACGTGATGGACGTAAACAGTAATTACACTCTACAACCAAACCGGCCTCTTTGCGGACACGGGGATATGGTCAAACATTCCTTATTTGGTGTCCCCTACCAGCTTTTAAAATTTTGCTGGATATTTTCCAAACACCCTGTATAGTAATTCTCATCAAATTACCTACGTACTGAGTGCTTCGAAAGTGCACTTTTAGCTGGCTATTTTATGGCACTGCGGTGGTGCAGTATCAACGCGTAAACGCGGTTTCAACTCTTAACAGTGCCGAAAAAAAAAAGAATAACGTTTGCAGACGCACTGTTCAGTGTACCGAGAGTTAATTTTCTGGACACTAGAACGACTTACTCTGAAAACTATAGATCCCAGCTCGGCATGACATTTGCTGTCCCTGTGGTATGAAGACAGTAACGAACCATTTTGTAGAGCAGTAATTTCATTACTTTTTTCGACGTTATATGAATTTCAGATATTTCTAGTTCATTTTGCCGTTTTGATATTTTCGCAAGATGATATTAATAATTTGAAGTTAAGAAGAAATGAGTTTAAAGGAAGAAATTATGTACATATTGATCTAACGCTGATATACGAAACACCGTTTTCATAACGGTATTTAGGAGAATTTGTCTATCTTGGAACATATGCATTTTTCTGAGTTTTCAACCTAAATTTAATGTATATTTCCATGTTTGTCTCGAATAATTTACTCCCAAAACCCCTATATCTCGAATATCGGACTGCTGCATCAATTTCAAATTCGATGGTAGGTGATTAACATCATTTACATAGCAAGTCGCGGCGTCATGTTGGTGGTAGTTTAGCGACGTGATTTTTAATTACCTTTGTTCAACGTATAGGTTACCACTGGGTTGACGAGGTTACTATCGCCGATTGTATGTAGGCCGCAACATCCACGGACTCCATACGTGAAAGCAGGGACAGCATACACTAACAAAACTTAACAAGATTTTATTGGCTGGTTTAAAACATGAAAGTTATGCAGACGTTGTTCACAAGATCGGTCGTTAAATTTACGGCTCTGGGATGATCAGTCGACGGACGTTCCCTTGTCCCGGAAGAACCGAGCCGAGACGCGGTAATTTCTGTCTCGACTGTCGGGCGCGCGTGTAGGGACTAGCGTCAAGTCAGGAGCGTGTTCTCGTCTAGAGTGTCGAATGCCAAGTGGGCCGCGAGTTCTAAGAACTGGTTTTCTCTTAAGGAGAGTGACTTGTGGGAACTGGTTTGGCTACTTGCAGTTAGCTAGCTAGCGATGCGCGTTTAGTTATATTTGCTATCATTTCTAGCTCATGCCTGCTTTGCATTACGTTAATTATTTATGTGGGGCTACATGCCCCAGTAGAAAAAGGATCGTAAGGGGTCAGGTCGCATATTTCTCAGAAATTTACGAAGGAGTTTCGGTTCCCATTAATCCTTTCAACAGAGACTGGGAACTTCGAATAAAGATGTTCGAACGGAGACAAGTAAGTAAATAGAAGCTCAATTAAATTGCAACTCAAAGAAAAACAGGAGTCAGAGTCTATGAACGAACTGTATTTGGGAAGATGTGTCAAAAATTATTTACTTATACCAGCCGCGAAGCGTGGGTTTCCAGCTCCCGGGGCAAGTTAAGTACTGCGACGGCTAAAACTCGTTAGCACTCCCTTCCGCTAGTCCAATATTGAAATTTTGCTCCACTAAGAATTTGACGTCCAGTGCTTTCGCCCTGGTGGCATTCCCCGCTACTCCACTGAATTATATCTACACTTATTACATATTAATAAACTACCTTCAATTAAACCTATATTCATTGTATATAGGTTTGATTGAGGAAACATCTCTATATCAGTAAAACCTTTTTATAAGGATATCTTCCTCCCTGTCCTTAGAATATCTTTACATGTAAATTTCATTGTATATATATATATATTGCTATAAGAAATATCGCCAAGTTTTATAATCGACATGGAATTTTCAACAAGGGTACGATTTGAATTATTTTTCCATATTACATTATTTTACTAATGGATACCTCGCAAGTCATAACTTCCGCTTTTGTAGCAGTGCGAATGTTTAAAATTTTAAATTATTTTTCCACATCTTGCTGTTTTTTCATGATGTGCAACGTTCTGCTTGTTAGCTTGGAAGTTGTAACGTTTATTCCTGTAGAAAGATAAACGTGGAACGTTATATACAATACATTGCTGTTAGATATGGAACAGCTATCACTGAAGAAAGACTCAAGGAATTTGAAGAAAAGTATTGAATAAGTCACTTGAAATTCTATTGACGTTCCCTTAAGGTGTCTCCGGAATCCTCTAAGAGAAATCGATTTTCGAATACTTCACAGTAATATAAAAAAGTCGGCTCTGGGACAATCCGTAATGGCCGCCGTTTCCTGTTTCCGGTTCCAAAATGGAAATCGTTTCCGGTTTTCTGGTGCCCCACCCTGTCAAACCACTTTTGGAGCTTGGCGAAAATCCCCACCCCGTCAAACCACTTTTGGGGCGTGGTCTAAAAGTCTAAATTTGAATAGAGAGGGGCGCCACCCATCCCTCTCTCCCTCAGTGGTTCACCCTGCCCGATGTTTTTCAGGTTTTAAGGTCACGTGATTTTCAACCCCGTCAGCCAAATTAGATTATAACATCCGCTTCTAGAATTTTTAGAACTTTTTCCTATATAAGCGATTTTAATGAATCTTTTATCAGTAATTAACGATTTTAAAGTTTTCTTCCCTAATTAGGCTATTCCTATTTTCCCTAATTAAGCTATTTCAACTCGATTTTAACGATTCCATCAGGGATTTCTGGAACTGTTTTTCAATTTTGATACCCTTTCGGAAATATTTCGGAATTTTTCCCAAGCACAGAATTTTACCAATAAATAGGGATTTTATGATGTTTCACAACTAATTATATCTTTGCACGGTTTTAAAGCTCCCTCAGGTATTTTTCGAAGTTTTCCTGTATTTTTTACCCCGAGTTTTAACACTATCTTCATTATAAATACGAGATTTCCCTAATTTTTATTTTTCGTTTAGTCTTATTTAAAAATGATTTTATTTCCACAGCGTCAGCAGGCAGGATTCGTAAGGCGTATTTTTTTAATGGTTCTCCAATAGGTCTAATCTTAGTTTTTATTTTAACATTTCAATACATTTTATTTTTATTGGTCTATTGTTTTATTTGCAGTAAACATTGCAGTGATATATTTATTTTCATTTAAACTATTTCAACGCGATTTTAGATATTCCTTTAGATTTTTTCCCGAACTGTTTTCAATTTTGATGCCTTTTTTGGGAATATTTCAAAATTTTACTCAACCATAGGATTTTGACAAATAAATAGGCATTTTAGGGTTTCGTCCCTAATTAGTTTCTTTTAATTAACGATATCTGCGCGTGGTTTTTAAAGACCCATTAAGTATTCTTCAAGGTTTTCCTGTATTCTACCACGAGGTTTTAATACTGTCATGATTATAAATATGAGATTTCTGTAATTTTATTTTTGTTTGAGCTTATTAAAAAATCATTCCACTTCCATATCGTTAGGAGGTAGGAAGCGTGATGCGTTTTTTTTTTAATGAGGTGTTCCCCGGTAGCCCTAATACTCGTTTTTTTATACTTTACAGTAGATTATTTTTATTTCAAAACCTAATTTTTTTTTAATTTCTTGCGTTTCTTTTTTTCTAAACTTATATTTTTTTGGGTTTATTATAATTTATAATGTTTCAATTTTGTTTTGCACCCTTTTTTTTTAACTTACGTTTTCTTCTATATTTTAGAAACTTTCGTTCTTTTCCAAAACTTGATTTTTTTTAAATTCTTGCTTTTCTTTTTCAAAACTTGAACAACATTTTGTATTACATTTGTAATATTTTTTCAATTTTGTTTTTTAATTTTTATTTTAAATCTTATATTTTCGTTTGCGGAAAATGTAAATGTATATTCAAAGTTTTTTTTTCTCTATGTTTGAAATGAATTTTATTGATTTCATTATCATCCTGTTTCTTTTTTTCCCTGTTTTTTAACCATTATGAAATAATTATTTCTTCAATAGATATATAAATAAAACTTTGCAAAATTAATGACTTTTAGGAGTAAACAACTTTTATATATTTTCGCGATTAATTTCTTAAACGTAACTTCTTTCAAAACCGATACTATCTCAGTTTATTAATTTACTTTTATGTTTTCATAAACTATTTTTTATATCATTTAATTTATAAGTCTCCTTTATTTTACAAAAAAAAATTAATTTCTTATAATTTTATTTTTTTAAAGCCATATATCTCTTTTCAGATCTTATATTTTTTGGTTTTTTGTTCTTTTTAACATTTTTTCGAATTTCTTTTGCATTTTTTCTTACTTTTTATTTTAAAACTTACATTTTTTGAAAACTTATAATTTTTCATTTTTTCGAATTTCTTTTGTTTTTTTTTCTTACTTTTTAATTTTAAAACTTACACTCTTTTGGAAAGTTATAATTTTTTAATTTCTTGCGTTTCTTTTTTCTAAATTTATATTTTTTAGGTTTATCATATTTTATAATTTTTCGATTTTCTGTTGCATCTTCTTTTTAAAACTTACGTTTTCTTTTTATATATTTTAGAACTCCTTTTTTTTCTAAAAACTTGATTTTTTTGAATTCTTACATTTCTTTTTCAAAACTTACGTAACCTATAAATATTTTTTCAAATTTGTTAATACTCTGAACGCGTAAAGGAAATGGGATAAACCTTTGTGAGCAGATAAGTGTATGGACTGACCTTGCTGTTATTGCTAAACCATTCTATGTTAACGGAGTAATTACATTTTCGTTAAACTAAAAAATTACAAATTGGAAAAAAATAGATGTAAAACACTATTTACAGACTCTTTTCGGAACTGCATCGTAGAAATAATTATCTGGTAAACTGAAATACTTTTAAAGAAGAAAAATAAATATACAATGTCTCAATGTAAATACGTTTTTTATTTCGAAAATGTTTTTTAGTAGGTGAAAGAACGGGATGATAATGAAATCAATAAAACTCTTTTTAAACACAGAGAAAAAATTTTCAATATATAGTTATATTTTTCGCAAACGAAAATATAAAATTTAAAATAAAAATGAAAAAACAAAATTGAAAAAATATCACAAGAATAATACAAAATGTTATGCAAGTTTTGAAAAAGAAAAGCAAGAATTTAAAACAAATCTAGTTCTCAGAAAAGAATAAAAGTTTCTAAAATATAGAAGAAGAAAACGTAAGTTTAAAAAAAAAAGATGCAAAACAAAATCGAAACGTTATAAATGATAATAAACCCCAAAAAACGTAAGTTTTAAAAAAAAATAAACGCAAAAAATTAGAAAGAAATTGTTTTTAAAATAAAAGTAATGTAAGGTAAAGTATAAAATTGCATTGAGATGTTGTTTAAAAAAACGGGGATTAGGGCTACTGGTGAACACCTCATTAAAAAAAAACTCATCACGATTCTCGCCTCCTGGTGATGTGGAAGTAGAATCATTTTTAAATAAGATTAAACAAAAATAAAATTACGAAAATCTCATATTTGTAATCATGACAGTATTAAAACCTCGGGGTTGAATACAGGAAAACCTCGAAGAATACCTAAGGGATCTTTAAAAACCACGCGCAGATATCGTTAATTAAAAAAAACTAATTAGGGACGAAACCCTAAAATCCCTATTTATTGGTAAAAATCCTATAGTTGAGAAAAATTCTGAAATATTCCCGAAAAAGGCATCAAAATTGAAAACAGATCGGGGGGAAAAAGCTGAAGGGATATCCGAAATCGCGTTCAAATACTTTAAATGAAAATAAATATATCACTGCAATGTTTAAAGCAAATAAAGCATTAGACCAATAAAAATAAAATGTAATGAAATGTTGTTAAAAAACCAATTAAGATTTGGCCTATTGGGGAATACTTCATTAAAAAAAAATGCCCATTACGGATCCTGCCTGCTGACGATGTGGAAATGAAATCATTTTTAAATAAGACTAAACGAAAAATAAAAATTAGGGAAATCTCGTATTTATAATGAAGATAGTGTTAAAACTCGGGGTAAAAAATACAGGAAAACTTCGAAAAATACCTGAGGGAGCTTTAAAACCGTGCAAAGATATAATTAGTTGTGAAACATCATCAAATCCCTATTTATTGGTAAAATTCTGTGCTTGGGAAAAATTCCGAAATATTTCCGAAAAGGTATCAAAATTGAAAAACAGTTCCAGAAATCTCTGATGGAATCGTTAAAATCGAGTTGAAATAGCTTAATTAGGGAAAATAGGAATAGCCTAATTAGGGAAGAAAACTTTAAAATCGTTAATTACTGATAAAAGATTCATTAAAATCGCTTATATAGGAAAAAGTTCTAAAAATTCTAGAAGCGGATGTTATAATCTAATTTGGCTGACGGGGTTGAAAATCACGTGACCTTAAAACCTGAAAAACATCGGGCAGGGTGAACCACTGAGGGAGAGAGGGATGGGTGGCGCCCCTCTCTATTCAAATTTAGACTTTTAGACCACGCCCCAAAAGTGGTTTGACGGGGTGGGGATTTTCGCCAAGCTCCAAAAGTGGTTTGACAGGGTGGGGCACCAGAAAACCGGAAACAATTTCCATTTTGGAACCGGAAACGGTAGCCATTACGGATTAGTCTCAGAACTGTCTTTTTTATACTGCTCTTGTGCCTAGTTTCCAATCACGTGTCCTGAATTTATTTCACCTTTCTGCATATTGGATATAGTGAATCGCGGCTGTCCAATCCTAGCTGTCAAAATTAGTAACAATTCAATATATATATTTATATATATATACAGTGAAACTTCTCAAGACGCCCACCCCTCAAACTGGCCACTATATCCCAGTACGGAATCAAGAAGGCCTAAAAATAATGTAAAAGTCACCCGCATTCGGCAGCTACCCCTCACCCTCGCTAACGGAAAGCAACTCATGTGCTGTTTCATTAGCATCATTAGCAAAATTGGGCACAGAGATGGTTTCACTTTTATCATTAGAAAAACAAAATTGTATTTGCCACCCATTTCACAGGTATTTCTACTTTTCCAAGTTTTACTGACAAATTCTCTTGCCTAGCAACCATTTAAGGACGGCAGATGTTTTGAAGATAGCTTAACTATTTCAGTATTAAAAAAGTTATTTTTATAGGTCTGCATTCCAATCATTACCGTTGTTCACTTGATTGATTGATTGTTTGGCTTTTTTATGGCGCAAGAGCATCTGGGCTATACTGCGCCAAACTTGATTCATCAGATGAAGAAATGGAAGAAGTAACGTATGAGGTAGGCTATTCGGCACTCCATAGAATGAAATATTTATTTTTTAAAAATAAAATTGGGGCATTCGGGACAGAATACGTAGAGCTATATGAAAGATATATATATAATGTAGAAAAACAAATTATGGGCAAAAAAATTTCTGCATTAAAGCAAAAAGTCAGCGAATATTTCAAGTAATGTCCAGTTTTATTGCTCATAGAATAATAAAGCATACACTTTAATAATGTTTTATACTCCTCATAACATTTCCCTTTTAAAGCACTAAGGATGTTGGAAATTTTTAAAGTTAATGATTTTAAAAGTTTTTATCAGCATTCTTGTTCCGCGGCCGACCTCCAAAACGGCCACTTTTCTAGAAGAAACGTTGGTGGTCGCCTTTAGAGTTTCACTGTATATGGATTCCTATATATGGTATTCCTATATATGGCCCCTAACATGGGCGCCTATATAGGGGCAGGGTGATCGATCCCCCCCTAGCCGTTTAAAAATTTGATTCGCCCGAACCTGCTACGCATTTACTTTCAAAAGTTTTACAGTCACATTTTAAAATAAGGTACTTTTTAGCTCATTACTAATTGTCAAGCAGTATCAATTATTTTTGTAGCGTTTTGGTATCTTGTACATTCACTAAAATTCTTGACAGCTATGAGAAGGAGGTAATAATATTTCTCAGTTCCCCTAGAAGTATTCGCTAATGTTTCTCAGCCCCCCTAGAAGTATTCGTATGGGCACCCATTATTCCCAATGTTTATAACGATAATGAAATTCGGTTAAATGTAAACATTTATAATCATAATCGCCGAAACGTAATACTGAGCATTTGGGAATTAACTATTTTTCAACGTTAACTTCATTCATGCCTCTTTCTTTTTAAATCGGAAGGATTAAAAGAAATATTGTCACTTTAACAAAATATTTACTTAAATGGGATTAACAGAAAAGATGAGTCCAATATCATCAAATCAGGGATTTTGTTGAATCATCTGCAAAGTCAAAAATTTGAACTGTTGCTAGGAAACCACAAGTTATTTTGAAATACTTTTTCTTGGAAACCATTAGTTCTAGATATTATTTTGAATTATTTTTCCAACGCTGCAGTTTTAGTTCATTTAACAAAATCATCTGTTGCACCATATTCATTTTACTTTTCCTTTAACATGCCAAATGCAGTTAAATATTACAATGAAACGCTTCCATTTTTATGCATGTTTTTCTTCACTCGCTCGCAGGCACAGAATTGATAGTATCACTTGTATTTGCTTGTTTAAAAATTGTTCTTTTATTATTCAATTGATTTTTATTTTTCAATTTTTTTTATGTTTTTTTTTAAATTTTATTTACATTTTCTGTTACTTTCAATTTATTTTCTGTACATAAGAAAATGTTTTAAAGCATTCACGGTTGTCATTGTCCGAATCGTACGCTTCAATTAATTTGTTTTATTAATTAAAGCGTACGATTATTTTAATTAAATCAATTTAATTTAATTAATTTTTTAATTTGTTCATCAACTGTTACATATTTGTCTTTTCCTTCCTTTTCTTTTAAACCAAGATACTTTCTGTCAATTAAATAACCGTATAATTCCGCTTCCTTTCCTGAATCCATGACTACTTTGGAAAAGTTTATCCATGGTCTGTTGAATATCAAGTTGTGTTTAAAATGCCATTCTTCTACGGCGTTATTAGTTCAATGGCATACATCAAAATAGTTCCACATTTCTATTGTGGGGGTGGTGTTTTTCATCTACTGAGTAACAAAATAATCGCAAAAGCGCTGTAGCGAAGGATCTGATAACTTTTTATTCGTGAATACCTAGCCAGGTTTCCTCAATAGTATATATATATATAAGTGAGCATTCAAGTATTACATAAATACATTTGGGGGGTTGCTGTTGTACTTGTTTTCCTACGTTAGCCATTGTTAACTTTTCCTTATCGAGGGGGGGGGTATAAAATGGCTCACGTAATACTTTAACACTCCATAATACTGAATGATATATATACCAGTATTTTATTATACAACAGTATAATATAATAGTGGTAAAGGCGCAAGAGCTGATCACATCCACACTAGAAATAAGTTCGGCTCATTTTTCGAGGCCTGGGCCCGAAGACTTGCAATTTGAGCCAGACCAAGCCTGAAATACTTTTTGGAAATTTAAGCTCTTGCCCGAAGCTTCAAATATAACTTTAACCCCTTAATGTACGATTTAAATTTTTTAAAAAATTACTAAACTACACTGTTTAATTTCCTTTGAATTTTCATGTATACCTATTTCTACAAACCCCGAAAACGAATCACATAGTTGTGTTCCTTGGAAAATTTCTATATAGAAAATTCAGTTTTCAGCTTCAGTAGTTGAAACCGCCTGAGCCCGGGCCCGAAAACTTCATGAAATATGGAGACTGAGGCTCAGATAGGCTCAGGGCGACCCCGTCACGTCTCTAATCTACATCATCCATCGTAAGTCTTCTGTTACTTTTCTGTTATTCTTACTTTCAACTTACCTCTCCACTGCCCTCCCTCCATCAGCTTAGAATTCAGTCGGGAATGCACCTGTTGTGTTTGCTACTGCTCCTCTCACTTTAAAACGAACGCCTGTGGATTGATTTTGATATTACCAGCTTCCCACTCTATAAGTACTCAAATTACCGCGACCATACGATGGTGCAAGGATAACGCCTTCATCTAACTTCCGTCAAATCCGAGTTCTACTTCCAACTATGCAGAAAAAAAAAAGAAAACTTTTACTGACTGCTCATTGTAGTTAGGAGGGTTGATTCGCTTGCTCTGAAGAAGTTCAGATTTCACGGAAAAACTGGACTGCTAGGTCCATAGTCCTACGTGGCCTAACAGTGGCGTGTTCATTTGTGGTGCCTTGCTTGTATGTTATTTGTGGCACAGTCCTACGTGGAGTAGTGACAATACGTTCCTCTAGCGTGTTATTAACATAGGTTTGAGTCGCAATGATGCTGTAAAATGTGTGCTGTTTTTTGTTCATCGTAGTTCTAGGTTTGGTTCCATAGCATCAGAAGAGGTTATGATTCCTCGGAAGATTGTTACACTCGCTGCAGCACGATTTATACTTTCCTGGGATCGTAGATCAAACACACAAACAAAAATGGCTGCTGTTGGAGGCGCTTACATCTCGTCAACAACAGTTTCTAGGAATGGCAGCATACCGTTTCATTTCCGATATTTTCTTCAAAAAGTCTAGCATAGGTCTAGTTAGAAACGGCCCTGAGTTACTCACTATTAAGTAAGAATTTAGCACCACCGTATGTTATTTCTAGTTTAATTATTTAATATATTGCGTAGCGTCATCAAAAGTGATTCAATATTTTAATATCTACGAATTTAGAAAAGAAAAGTGTCATGTCTTGGATTGACATAAATCAGTGGTCTTTAAATTATCTCTGTGGTGCAATGCACTGTGTTAAACCAAACCTCATCTCACAATACTTATTTATTTTTATTTATTATTAGTGGAGTTATTTTATTTCAAAGCGAAAAAAAAATAATGAAATTAAACATTTATCAGAGTTACTTTAAAAAAATTAAATTTGCTCTAAATGTTCATTTTAATGATTTTAGTAACTGATTGTCCTCCTCATGAGAAAATCCTAAATTATAATTGTATGGATTTTTTTTATCGAATTTTCTCTGGCATATGTTTTCATTGACATAGAAAATTTTATTGTTAAAATTCTTGAATTAAATTTAAATTTAAATTAATTAAATTAATCAAGAAACATGTAACACGGATTTAAATGTCGTATATAACTGATCACTTTTAATGCATTTCCATACGTTAGTGATAGAAAATATAAAATAGCGCTTATTGGAAAATTTTGAAGGTTTCTAATGGTAAAAGTTAGTCATCGTTAATTTTTCGATTGATTCGAGAATTTCTTTTGCAGCAACATTGATATTTCAATAAGTTTACGTGATGTGTTATATGAATTAGTTTAAATCAAAGTGAATTAGTGTATTTTTCTAACACTGGCAATGACCAAGGGAAGTTCCCAGCATCATTATCCTTATACGTAACTTACATATCTGCCATCAATTTTTACCTCGAAATGAACAAATTACTATTATTATATAAACTCACAGCCCATATTGTATTTGGCTGGTTTCATCAGTTTCGTAATTAAGCCCTTTCCAAGAGCCCTAGCTAACTACAGGTATTTATTATTAATATTATTATTATTTTTTTATTATTATTTCTTTATATACATTTCTTTATATACATTGTTATATTACGCAGCGTCAAAAGGATAAACGCTATTATCTTGATCTGAAGTTCTAGATATAGTTTAAGTCTCACCAAGATATATAAGAACTGCCTATGTATCTTTTTAATAAGTTCGACGGTGCCCAGTATTTACTATTATTATTATTATATATATATATAACAATAATAATAAACTGTGTTATATATGAGCATATATATAACAATAAACAATATATTATTGTTATATATGAGCATATATATAACAATAATAATAGTAAATACTATTATTATTGTTATATATGAGCATATTATATCTTGATTCTGATGACTGAGGTTATCTGCCACTATCGATTCCTTCCTAAAAATCCGAGATATCCGAGATATCCAAAGTATTTTTATAAGACGTTGGTAGTTCCTGTTAAAACGACCTATTTTGAAATTTGTGTATCTTGTCATGTTATTTTATCTCTTCATATCGTAGTATTAAGGTGATGTTCAGATTTTGTGGGTTTTTTTTACTCTTATTCAGTTAACCCTCAAATCATAGAAGCTGCAAATGCACTGTTTTTCTCAGAACTTCATTTTAAACCTCAGGCACAAACTTCAATTTAAATATACTGATCTTCTGTTTTTCCTCCAATATTTACGCAAAAAGCCAAATAGAATCTGAACAGTTTACTAAATATTGAAATTGCATTTTTTGTTTGCATATTGACTTTTATATCTATTTGTTGGCTGGAATATTTCTTCAATTTTTTGCTTTCCTGTAGTCGTTCGCATAACCGGCTTTGCAATTTAGAGAGAGACATTACATATACAGGGTGTCTCGGCATCATAGGTACAAACATCTAGGAGGGGTAGGGTACACCTAGACGAACAATATTTGTCATAGAACCTAGGGTCGCAAACCACTCACAGCGCTAGTTCTAAAACCGTCCAGCATGCACAAATATTTACAACCAGTGCGTGAAAAGCGCCAGATAAAACTCAGGTCAGCTGCTCAAGTGCATAGATGATTAGGACATCGCATTTTGCGCTTCTCATGCACTGGTTGTCACTATTTGTGCATGCTGGACGGTTTTAGAACTGACGCTGTGAGTGGTTTGCGACCCTAGGTTCTATGACAAATATTGTTCGTCTAAGTGTACCCTACCCCTCCTAGATGTTTGCAACCCTGGTGTTGGGACACCCTGTATATAGCCTTACATACATCCTAATATAGTACACATTCTTGTAGTTACGCCTGTGATCTGTGCAATGTTCAAGCCATTAAGTAAACCTCACGGTTGTTGGTACAGAACGACTCTTGCTGTTCTTGGGCCATAAATAGTCAACCAACGACTCGGCCATTAATAAAAACCTGCGATAAGTTTTATGAACATGTAAATTTTTGTTTAAGATGTGTCTGAATACCAAATTATAAAATTAATATCTAATGAGATATTTTTTATAGAATATTATTCTTCATACGAAACTTTTATAAAAAAATACCCTTTCATTCGAAACTTCAATAAAAATTGCTTTTTCATACGAAAATTTTATAAAAAATACTTTTCTATAAGAATTTTTAATAAAAGGTTGTCCTTCAAAAAAGAGTAGCGTTTTAGACCAAATTTTAAGGTGTCCTCTTTTATATGAAAATATTTATAAAAAGTAGTCTTTTATACGAAATTTTTATAAAAAGTAGTCAGCCACAAAACCTTTATTTTGTATAATTTATAAGTACAGAATTGTATTCAAAACAAACCACACAAACAATTCGAAATCATAAAAAGACATGAGAAATCTGCATCTGATGAATTTGTCATGTAGTATATTTTGGCTTGTAGTATATTTTGGCGTGTAATATATCTTGGCGTGTAATATATTTTGTGACTTGCGTTATATTTTACTTTGTCCCTAAAGGTTTCATTCATAAAGGTCTGCAACGAAATATTTTATACCTTTCGTATGAGAAATTGTGCGAAGCCTCCCATCGAAATACTAAATAAAATATCTCTCAATAAGTATATTGCTTGAGATTTTGGTTTCAAACTTTCACGGCTAAGCTTCCCATAACCTTTTGTACAATAGAACAATGCAATATAAACGAATGTTTATGCCAAGTTATTTCTATTTGTATACAGCTATTCGTAAAAAATCACGTTGCAATTCGTTTATATTCAGAATCACGTGGCAATGTTTTTTCCTTAAACAATTATTCGAATTTACACGAAATGAGAACAAGAAAATACTTTCAATAATTAACCCTTCTACTGCCACGTACTTTTCAAACGACCGGGTTGTGTTCATTCCTTCTACTAGTTCATCGCCTACATTAGATACCAACTGATTTTCTTCAACATGTTAAACATTTGTTCCGTATTTATGATGACCAGGGACGTGTACCTGTTGTTCACACTTTTGACATCAGATTATGTTCCCAGCAAGCGTAATATTTGGCATAAAATTAATCGACATACTTTTTTAAATTAACAAATCTGAAGGGGACATTGAATGACTGAATTTTTAGACAACTGAAGAATATTAACTCCCTCACTTTAAGCCGCACACTGGCAGTGGCCTATGACTTTACTGACGGAAACCAATTACCGGTGCAATTCTCAAAAGAAATGAGAATGAAACAAAATGACCCTTGCTGTCCTAGCGTCATACAAATGCAACCAACAACCATGACAGCGTGAAATAGGAACTACCTGTTCTTCTCTCATTCTTCCATAGACCTTTCATTTTTATATTGCCTTTTTGCCTCTTTAATATATTTAATGGCACTGTACGTTTAACTTAACACATGTTTAGTATATTTAGTAGAATATGGTGGGTGTCATATACCAAACACGGAATATTAACTTAATTTTTCTAATATTAATAAGTCCTTTTGGTATAACACTCTCGATATGTTAACGAAATTTGTGTGCAGTTTCCGGAGCTTTCTTTCTACCGTTGTATAGAGTGCAATGGCAGATCTTGGACCAGGGGATACACGCCTCTGCAGGAATTGTAAAGTTACACTTATTTTAGGTATGTGCAATGGTCAAAACAAAAAAAATCCGACCACACGACTTTTCTTGAGAAATATTGAAAGTAGAACAAAAATTTCAACGCCACTTTATCTACAATGGCTAATTCTATAAAAATATGGTAATGAAAAATATTTGGAGGGCCGTCTTCATATTTAATTTAACGTCAACTTTATAATTTCCAATAGCAATACCCACTTTTTAACTCATTTTTAAATTTTATGCATAAAATTATGTGAATATGCTAAATTTTACTTTAAAATTATATTTTAGCGGCAAGTTGTGAAAATCTTTTTTTTCTTTTCCAACACCCACCATCATCTGGTTATTGGCCCTGCGGTGGCGCAGTGTGGTAACGCGTTCTCCTATTGCGCGGCTAATCCGGGTTCGACTCCCAGCAGTGCAAAAAGAACGCTTACTCAGAGATCTCATAAAGATCGCACTGCTCACTGTAGTCCGGGGTTTGGTTCCCTAGGCCTTAAGAGGTTCGGATTCCTCGGAAAACAGTAGGTCCCGGCGCAGCATGACCACTGTAGTCTTTGAGCCGTAAAACCAAAAAACAAACATTTGGTTATTAAACCATTTAAGTGAATGTCAGTTTAAATTGCGAAGTAAAGGCTCTGATAAATGTCAGTCATTTTGATGTAAAGGCACTATGATAGGCGGTTAACATCGTCCTACGACACATTCACATTCAACCAAGACTTGGTATTCGAACTCAAACTATTACTTGGTATTCAAACTCAAACTATTACTTGATATTCGAACTCAAACCCAGTGTTCTCAGAAATGGTGAACTTAATCCCTTGACGAACAAGGTTACAATTTCTGAACAGTCATTTTATATGATAGAGAGTTGATAGTCATTTATTATGCTTATGTCGTTTTTAAAAAAAGAGTGCTGTCAAATTTTAAAGAAACTGAAATTTTTTGTTTACTTCTCTTTTGCCACATTCCATTCACAAATTTGTTACATGTTTCTAAAAGTAATGGGACAGATGGCCATTAATGGTGGCACTACAAGCCCAAGTAAGAGTCGTGCAAAATACAAGAATGCTCGTAAGAGAACGAAGAATTAAAGGGAGTGAAAAGAAGGGAAATCCAGTCAATGACCGCGCCCAAGTTGTAGGTTACAATGGTAGTAAATTGATCCAAAATAATTTTGCGAAGGGTGGCCCATATTCCCAACCGCGTTACCATTAACGAAACGATGTTTAAAATGACTTTGAGAAGCCTGATAGATTTATGTTTCTGACTATAAATACATAAAACAAATTCTTTAAATTGATTTTATACATTTCAAATTAATAATAATAATAACAATAATATAAATTTAATGATTTCCTAATCCACTTTTGCACACAAAGGTATATTTTTAATTTAAAAAAGTTCCTGATATTCGTAAGTTAATAAAAAAAGGCATTATATCTTCAATGAGAATATTTTTCATGCGATACTACTACTCTTGGCCGCGAGGCGTATTTATTACTCAATTTATATAAAATAATTTGTGCGAAATAGTTATTGCTTCATATAATTATCAAACTTCTTTAACTATATTTATATATTAAAGGGTTACACTTATCTATACCGTGTGTAATTTTTATTATGATGAGACTCTCTCTCTTCTTAGAAATTATCGAGATTCATTTTTCCAAAAATTTTACAACCTCATAGATTTTAAATTGAAAATTCTTTGAATTACAGAAAAATATGTTTGATAATGTGAATTAGAGGCAAAATGCAGATTTCACATGACTGTCACTGCAAAGGAAAGAAAATTGTATCGTGTGATACAAAATATACCTTTTAAAATTGTATATATATTTATATAAGTACCTACAACAACCGAGTTATATATATATCTGTCATTTAATAAATAAAAAATTAAAATATATGCCACTAATAGTTCTTAACTAGTGCGCGAACCTAAACTACAAGAGGAAATATACGGAAATTTATAATTTTCTTCTAAATCTATGGATATCGTTGAGTACTAATAACTGTTGATGGTTAATGGGAAATCAACCAATGACAATAAAAGAGTCCCATATAATAAATATCGGTTATAAACCAATTATAAACTATTTACAATATATTCCAACCTTCTGTCCGAAGGTGGCAGGCAGTGCAATGGCATTTTTGACAATGGGAACTCGTCTTTTTTTTGATAAATCTAATAAGCATGTATAAAACTTCATTCCTCATATGCTTTATCAAATACTAGCAATACCATACCCACGTACACTACAAAATACGAAAGTCAAGCGAATCTCCGTTCCTTGCTTTCTTTGCGGCAAACATTGGTATAAGAATGAAAAGGCTTTTACCTTTCCGAATTTGGAAGCCAGTTTAATGAATTATGTCTGTACGCTTGTATAGTCTTGGTTCCAATAACACTGGATATCATTCTTAATATTAAACGCTATTGTTTGCAAAATAACTTGATAGTTGCAAGTAATCTCATGCGAGATTTTCTGCTTTAGCTGTTACAATGGTCTGACTTTTGAGTTAGTCATAAACAGCTGAGATACTTGGCTGCTAACTGATTGCTGACTTGCTCGAATGACTTCTTCGTTATCCCAAACTGTTATATTTAAGCGTACTCTTTCATTTGCATTTCATATTTGCCTTAATAAGCTCCGTCTAGTTCTTTTACCGATACTGACTGTATAAAAGTTTGGCTTGTGCGTTTTACGTTCTAGATGATAGAAGTCGAGAGTGCTGTGTATGTAAGTTGTAAGCAACATATGATACTCCTCTACCATCTTCAACAGCGAAAGTTGAATAGAATTTTGTTTGCAGTTCTGTTTCGATCCTAGTCGACTTTACTGAAATTATAATGCTGCCAACATCGGGCAAATTTCCTGATCTTTTTTATATGTGTTAACAAGCAACACATTGAAACGCCAAATTGATGTAATTAGTGCTGGCATGGTAGATTGTCTACATGTACTTGTATCAATCGGCAAATGATACCACAAACTTCAAGTTACTATTTTGGCGATAAATTATTATTTTACACTGTATCTGGTCATAGTGTCAGCTGTTAGCAACCAAGTATCACTTATTGATATAGTTTAAAATTTTGAATCCAAGTGATTTTTGAAACGTATTAGTTCCGCACAATAGTTTTCAAGTAACCGTCTCAAACTTCCTGACGTAAACAACGTTGTCTTTTTTAAGGAAGACGTATATTCTCAGACCTATGTACAAACAAATACACAATTCATCGAAACATAACAATACAAAAATGAACATTGCATATCATCACATTACCTAAGCCTATCTATTAAGCGGTGCTTCTTAATCCTACAAAACTTTCGAACAAAACGATCTAACTCTTAATTAATAGCGTTAAAATTTCAACAAAGACAGAAGACAGCCTTCCAGAAGTACCAAGTACCGCACAACAAAAATTAAATTATATTTGCAGTTACGTAAAAAAGAGTCGATAAAAAATGCTGAGGTTCATCGCGGTATTCAATCGTGATATGAAGGTCGAAGTTCCTGCGTGTCTTGTAGAAAAGTGGGGGATTAAGATATCTGTTAATACTAGTTTTTCAGCGGAATATTGATACCATAAAACCTCTTGGAGCTTGTCAAAGTATCCAGCGTTTCGTTTCTCTGTAGATAAAGTGCAAAGGAAAATTCAAACCGGTGTGGTTCGTCGAAGAATTTCAAACGAAAAATCTCGAGAATACTCTCTATTGATGTCCGCGGATGTGGACACTGTATTGCAAGTGGTATCCCTCGAAACAGGAGGAAAATTATAGTACGCTAAGTCCCTCATGGATTCAGACAAAGGTATTTGTGTCTGCTGCACTGTTCTACGCGAACCACGTGATGTGGAAGGACACGGTGAGCTATCACGTGACGTTTCCCTCACTTTTGAGCTACGACGTCCACGGTGGCGTCTGCAAGCTATGTGATCTTGGTCCGGAGGGGAGAATTCTGCATATTTTAAATGGTGAGAGTGGTGGGGATGATGGAGCTGATGGCGGTGTTGTTGCTTCTTCTTGACGTCCGCTTTGTGCCAGTGAATAAAGAGGAAGATAGTGAAAGTCCCCGCTAATTCACTCATCATCAAACCACACACTGCTAATACGAACGAGTAACCGTAGTGATACTGAAATATTGGATCTTGAAATGTTGACTTCGGCCGAAGTTTGTTGCCAACTTCGGATTTGAACGTCGAAATGTAGATCACTATACCCGTCAAGATCAGCAAACCTGCAAAATATATATTTAGAATGAATGATCACACAATTATATGGATTCACACTATCGTATGGTAAGTTTATCATGGACTAACCCATGGAGAAAGAATTATCGTAATACGCCATGGTGTGTAGTATACATTGCCTTTGCTAATAACTCTTATTTTAAGTTTGCTTTGGAATGTCCTTGTGCAAATAGTTAGTTTGCAGAAGATGATAATGAGATGAACAATTAAAGAACAAATTTAGTCCACACACGACATAAACAGCTTAAAAACAACATTTGTTTGCATGCAAGTGAGGGGTATAAAATATTTACAATAAAACTGTTTTTAAAAATTGAAACTTTAGGGAAATGACTGCGGTTTTTAAAATAGGACATCATAAAATTTATACGTAGAGTTTAGTTGTAAATGGTATAGCTTATATCCTTTTTTTCTCACACGAGATTTAATTCGCTGCCAATAATAATAATAATATGCCAATAATAATAGCCGCCAATATTCAATACCTATACTCAGAGACAAATTTAAGATGTTGCGACAAGTGCTGTCTCATAGGGTACCTAGCCAAAAGGAACGCCAAACGGCTTAATTACCTCGCCGTGTAGATAAAATACAAATTGAATCTGATCATATATATAATTTAATTTATTGAAGAGATTTCAATAAATTAAATTATATTTAAGTTCTAAGGATGTAGTGGATGTAGTAATTATATTAAAGACCTACTTGTGATTAAACGAGCAGATGAGCAGTTATATTTTGTAACAATTCTCTCTTTTAAAAGAATTTCGCCAATGAGTTGAATATTACACAAATAATACATGTTTTTAGAAGTAAAAGCTCGAAATGCCCTTTATTTAATTACGATCAGTTTTATAACTTTTTTATTAATGGTTTTTGGCTAATTCTAAAAACATTTTCTCATGTATTACTTCATAAAATTTGCGAAATTTAGAGCTTTGATCTTTATTTAATTTTTTAGTTAAATCATTACCAAATCTCTGCATAAATTATCTATCACTAAGATTTGTTTAATTAAATTAGTGTACATGAACATGATGCTGCCTATCCTCAACCAAACCACAATATTGAATTCATAGATTCACGCAGGGCAGTTCACGATGGTTATAACCTCCATTATGTAAATATATATATATATATCATATTTATATTACTATTTCATGTATATATGGAGTTTTATCTTTATAGGTACATAAATTTTCTGCATATACCACTGATGAAATCATAAGTAATAAATCAGGAAAATGGGGGAATTATATGAAAATTAATGAATTATTGAATGGTATGACGACAAATACCAAATCCCAGATCATTGAAATTTATTTAAGGCTTTAATTTTCAGGTTAAAACGATTTAATTTTTGACCCCTCATAAACAGTTCTTGTTTTTTGGCTGAGTGCTTTTGTGTTATAGGGAAATTTTAACTGTTATCGTAAGTTTCGTTTTTATAATAAAATCAGGAATCAGTGGGTCATTGATAGTTTCTTCAGCCTTCGGTGGGGCGCAGTATAACGAGTCACACGTTCGGACGCAATGGGTCCAACAGGCACTTTCCATTAAAAAGCCTTTTGTAACGATAAAGCTATTTTTTATTGTTTCACACAAATGATCTTTTTATCATGTACAACATTTTCAAGTGTTTTTTAAAAATTAAAATGTAAAATTTATAGAAAGTATTGGCAACTTCAGAAAAGAATTCAAAAATGCAATACGTTGGAAGTTTTCTATTTTCCAACACCACATCCATCTAAAACGATCCGACTATTACAAACTAAACAATTTACAATAAAAACTATTCAAGTATATCATGCTTCATTGGGGGAAATTAATTCATTGTAACACGAATCACAAACTTCGCATTTGACATTCAAATTGAATACTCGAATTTATACTTCGATAGTATTCTGATATCAGCTTCCGTGACGCATGTATCACATCTACGCATTTTCGAAGGTCCTAGTGATAGACATCTTAATTTTTTCGTCTGAGTATGGACGAAATGTTCAAGTTCGAGGTCTAAGAACATACTAATAGTTTATATAGCTTCTTCGTTTTATTTCTCCAATCACCAGCTCGTCGGAGATTTGCTTCAGAAATAGCATTCTCTGAATATATTTCAAACCGTTACCAAGGCAAATAATTTGGGAAGTGATATGACTTATACTCATTATCATAAGATGAGTACCGACATATTATTACATTATTTATTTGTTAAAAAATAATTTAATTTACTGAACAGATTTTAAGAATATTCACCTAAAAAAAAGTTGCGAAATCAGACCCAACGTGCCTTATGGATTACTTTTATTACTACATTCACTCAAGAAGGTTTGAGGCAAACTTATATACACGTATTCAAACATCATCAAATAAGGGACAGCTACTCAATAATGTAAAGGGTGCTGCCATGTAGAAAGGGAAGAAGGGGATCAAATGTGAAAGCTGTGCTATTAAATCAGTTGCGCCTGACCAAAAGTTAAAAAAAACTATGCGTCAAAATTAATTATTCCAAAACTAAAGTAATGTTTGGGTTGGGGGGGTAAACTTTTACCCTCATACAGGGCGCCACATAACCGCGTCCGCCTTTACCTGTAACATATACTGTTCAAAATAATGTACTATTTTATGTTATTTATTTATTACCACTTTCGATATATTTTAATTAAAAAATGAATGTTTTGAATTACTGATTTCTAAGGAAGGTGAAACAGAGTAAATATAACGTATCTTTAGCAGACGATTCCAACTTTATCTATCTTTTACGAAGGTGACATACGTTTGTATAAATGCATATATATACTCTTAAAGATCTATTGAAAAATGCCATGTGCTAGTCTTGGGGTCGTTCTTGCAGAAGCAATCCTCAAAAAACTGGATTGCTACTGTTTCTCTGCTTCTTCTTCTTCTTCATCTTAAGCCTTGGGTGCAAGGTCTCTTTGGTAAAGCTGGGCTATCAATTTATTACGTGTGCCTACTGGAGATAAGGATAGTTGGCACGTTTAGTCGATTCTCTGATGATTTGCTGACACACCGGAAAGAAATAAATGATGGATTGGGCCAGGTTAAAGCCTTTCTTGTTTTGCCATATCAAAGAGCCTTGTCCATTGCTGAAACTATGCGTAGATTCGGGAAAGGCTTGGAGCAAGTAATAATGTGTTGTGCATAAATAATGCCATATAAACAAAGGATAATTCATTGAAAGCCAAATAAACCATCTAAAATACCTAGCAGTTGCCGAATGCATATTGATTCTGGATACTTACCATTAACACAAACAAAACGATACTCATTAACAAGAGTATCTCGTCACAAATTATAATATTTTTAGGTACCCTCAACCGGGGTGACTTTGTCCCACCAAACGGGGAAAGATAAAAGTGGTAATAACTCCTATCCGTTTCGTCGAAATATTTATTTAAAAAAAACTAATTCCGGTAGAAATGCTGGCTTGAATATGAAATATTTAATTTCAAAGTTTGAAATAATTGAAGCTGGAATAACTGCAGTTGTTATTTTCTATAGTTTTCTGCGAAATTTGCTTGTAATAAATTTCTTTGACAAACTTGCTTCTACATTATATAGAAAGGTAGCAAGCAATATTTTTACCGGATGTGCCAAACTGCCTAGGGGCCCCAAACTACTTTTCCCGGTCATGAATATAAGGGAGAGAAAAGAGAGTGTACCCAGGTCTTTTACGAAGGTTTATTAAATGATTTTTGAGGCACGAGACAAAGTCATCCCAAGCCGAGGTGACTTTGTCCCACTTTTTTGAAGAAAAATGTGTGCATTTCTAAATTTCCAAAGTTTCAAAAGTGCATATAAAATTGTCTATTAATACTTTAGAATATATATATATATCATCATCATCATCATCATATTCAACCATTATCTATCCACTGCTGGATGAAGGTCTCTCCAAATGCTTTCCACACAAGTCTATCCTGGGCCATTCGTTTCCACGTCACCCCAACCTGTTTTCTTATTTCATCCACCCATCTAGTTTGAGGACGTTTTCTAGGTCTTCGGTGGTCTCTTGGAATCCAGTTCAGAATTTCTGTTGTCCATCGTTGATCAGTTCTTCTTGCAATATGCCCAGCCCATCGCCATTTCAGCCCTTTTACTTTAACAATGATGTCCTCTACTCTAGTTTGCTCTCTCACCCAAGTGTTTCTTTTTCGATCTCTCCTAGTTATTCCAAGCATGCACCTCTCCATGCTCCTTTGCGTTGTCTGTAACTTTCGTATTGCTCCAACTGTTAGACTCCATGTCTCTGATCCATAAGAGAGGACTGGCAATACACACTGGTTGAAGACCTTTCTTTTTAGACACAAAGGCAATTTCCCCTTCAGGATAAAACTGTTTCTTCCAAATGCACTCCAGCCAAGTTTAATACGTCTGTTGAGGATTATGTCAGGACGGTTATGTGGGACTGTCTTGTCTGTTATGATTGCTCTATCCCAGTAAAGCTTGTGTGTTTCGTTCTCATGCACGGTCTCTGGCTCATATTTGTAGTATATATTTGTAGTATAATATATATATATTCTTAAATAGAAATTTTACAGACTGGGGGTTTTGAAGAAAAAAATAGGTGAAAAATGAGACAAAATCACTCTGGTGGACGGTAATAATTTTTTTTCTGTATGAAATTGTATAAAGAAAAAGTTCTAATATTTCGAAGCAGTAGTTCCCAATCTCTTTAAAGCGATACAGTTAAATTAAATAGACACCTTGAAGTTAAACGGCATATTTCTATTTAATTGTTTTATACTGCAATATGTATGTGTGTAGTCTAAGTTTGTAATACGTACTGAATATGTTTATATATCTATATAAGCGCATAATATTTTAAGTACAAAGATTAAACTGTTGTTGAATACAGTTTAAAACGTTGCATTTGCAATAAGTCAACTAAATAAATTTTGCAACGAACTCTTATATGTGATGGACCTCTATCATATTTAAGTACTGAAAAATTTGTTTATTCGTGCATTAAATAATCCTCCTATGTTTTATCGAATAACTACCAAAATCGTGTATGATACGAAAACGTTGAGCGTCGCACAGTTTGAGAGTCATTGTCAAGTGACTTGTGAAATACAAGGTGCGTCAATTGAAGCTGAGGTGTTTAGAGCCCTGTAGTGAAAAATCTGTCGGTCCAAATTCCACCAAATTTAGTTCATATAACCTTGAAACCCAGGGATTTTGAGTTCTGAGACAGCTCTGGGTAATTCTCCAAGTGTGACGTTGTATTAAACACTTTTTTACAGACTTTAACCAAGTAAGTATAATACCATGACGTTAAGTTTGCACATCAGTCATTTCAATCGAATGCGAAAATTCTTTTCAATTTTTCTTATATTCATCAACTAACTTCAATTTATAAGATTTGCAATATCTAGATGTTTCAGTTAAAATATTGGCAATTTCAGGACTAATTCTCTTTAGGAGAAATATCCCTGAAATTGCTAATATTTTAACTAGTATTTAAATAAATGCTAATAATTTAAATAAATGTTAATATTTTAACTAATATAAAGGTAATATTTCAAACTACCTTTTTTAGAAATCAAAATTTGATGTCCATAGGATCATGTACACCACATTTGGTTGAATTATATTTTATTTAATAGTATTTTATTTTAATTCTGAAGCGGTAGGTATGCTCGAAAATGAAAAAGTGATTTTAATTAATAATGTTATTTGCATTCTGAATAAAACCAACACTCTTCATAAAAATGCTAAATTGAAAATTTTTTAATTTAAACTGCATTTCCACGTTTAAATTTCAGCCAACGAAAGATTTCAGTGATACAAAAATCATTCAATATTTAAAATTGTAAACAATTTTAGTGTTCAGAATTTTGTGACGGTAATAAAGTTTCAATACTCAAAGAAAATGTTGACGTTTCGATTCGTCTTTGCAAACCTTCTTCAGAAGATGGTTCAGTCGGTGATAAAGTGGAGTACCATCACTGACCGAACAAACTTCTAAAGGAAGTTCACAAAGATAAATCGAAATCAAAATAAAGAGGAAACAACTAACGACAAAAGTCCAAATTTAGTGCACTTGTTATCGTTTTTTAATGGCTTAGGCCTTCTTCATCAAGATCAAATTAAACTCTGTTTTTTTTAACTTGAACCGATGGTAAAGAAACAGCGTTTAATAGCAACATGTGGAATGGGACTCCTGCTGCCATCTAGTGTTAAAAAATTAACCGAAGAACAAAAGTAAACGAAATAAAAATATAGATGTAGCAAATTATGGTTTAGAAATTAACCTTAAATTAAAGTTGATAAAAGTTTCGTATTTCTCGATGTCCTTGTTCCTAAATCTTACACTTGCTATCACTCCAGTGTATACCATAAACCCTCTCTGTTTTTTTTACTTATTTACTAACTAGCAGAGAATTCGGGTAGCCAGAAAAGTAGCAGCTTCTACTGTTATGTGTTTCGGGCTATTCAGATATGTTCTACAACTAAATTCCGCATTAATGAATTTAAGTATATTCAACTATTGCCACAAATCGGGGTTTTTATCCCGAAACTGTTGATAAAGCATTCAACAAACATTACAGGAAGAAAACGGACACCTGCCTCTCGACGAAAATTTTACGGAACTTACACATGCCATTTGTCTTCCATTTGGCCTCAGCTCGAAAATTGCTTCTGGGCCCTTCAAGTTCAAGTTATAATTTTTTCACCCATCAACAAAATCGGTTTTTGTAACCGATTTAGAACGCTTTCGTGGTTTTAGGCGATTCGTGGAGAATTTCTCAACAACCTTGCTTACGCCGTTTATCCTATAGAGGCTAAACTCGCTGGACACTCCTGTTCAGAGTAGGAGAAAAGCGAGATTATGTCATGAAACATGAGTTCACTAAATCATCCGTAGTACATCATTGCTGAATTTAAATGACCATCAACTCCATTTTGACCAGGCTAAAATTATCTTCAAGCTGGTGTCACCATTAAAGCTTAATTTCTTTGAATAATTTTTAACTATCCAGAATCTCGACTGCTTGGTTAAGGACACTTCCTTAGTTAAAATCCACCCTGCGTGGACACATTTTCTTAACGTTAATCTGCTGCATTAATGATTTTATCTTTGATTTTCTTTTGTTCTCCGTCAATTTTTCGTAATAGTAGATGGCGACAAAAGTATATGGCGCGGGGACCCTGGTTCGAGTCCAAGATGAGGAAAGCGTCTCTTTTTCTCCAAAAATAAAAAAGCTCTAGTTTGAGCTGTAATTAAACGTGGGTGGCAAAAATTATTGTATAATAAATTCCCCCACGAAAACTCACAAAAATCTCGCCCCGGAGGCTTTTCTGTGTTGACCATTATTTGGCAATTGTGTTATCCCTGTGAAGGGTAATAATATCTTACATCCTCATATACGGAGAAAAATGCGTTTGTTCCTGTCCTCATTCGTCTAGTAGGTCAAGACACCGCGGGCTAAACGGAGGGACCCTGGTTCGAATCCAGGATGAGGAAAGCGTCTCTTTTTCTCCAAATATAAAAAAAGCTCTAGTTTGAGCTGTAATTGAAACGTGGGTGGCAAAAATTATTGTATAGTATATTCCATGTTGCTATGAAGACCTGTTTCTTCACAATCGCACAAATAAAATAAAAAAAATATCCATAATGTGATTTGATCTTACTGAATAAGATAATAGGCATAATCCATCGAAAAAGGTTTACAAATTTAATTAAATGTATACCTGTGCCATTGGGTATTTCATTTTCATTTTGGTATTTTGCACGGTGTGGTCACCTAACGTCATCATTAGTAGAAAAGTTAATGTTTTTAAGTATTTTAATTTTACTATCTGAACACGAATTTTGTGCATAATTTAAAATGCGCTATGAAAAAATCTCCAAAAAATAATTCGAAATTTTTGTTGAGCAAAATTATTTCAGAAAGCATTAATTGATCAAGCACAAAGCTTCATCTCTAAAGTTTTGCAGCACGCAACCTGTTTAGTGCCATTATTTGACATTTTAAGGATTCATTGCGAAGCTCTATCTGAAAAATTCAACTCTGAGTAAAGCTAAAATGATTTTCAGGTTTATCCCTCAAGCAACTGCTTTAGTTGCCCTTTTTTTCCGAAGTTTGAAAGTCAGTTGAAACGTATTTATCTTGAATTCGCTTCGGATCATAAATTCTAAGTATTCCAGAAAAGAAGAAATTAAGCTAGGAATGAAAAATGCATTTGATCTTTATATTTTCTTTTTGTGTCTGAAGTTTGAAAATTTTAGCCAGAAGATGGCAATTTGGAAGTAATAGCTTCATAGTAGACTATACTTATATAAAATTGGTTTGAGTCTTGGAGAATAGTTAAAATAATGTAGAAATATTTATTAAGGTGAAATAGCAAAAAATTAGCATCCACATTTCTTGCTTTGCCAGACATTATGTAACACATATACTATATATAAGTAGATTGTGTATACTATGTTTTATACGTATATTATTTTATGTGGACAGTTCTTCCTGTGAACGCAAGTTTGAATATAGGACTTTTCGTCTTTTATGGGCATCTTCCTTTCTATTATTAAAGCAACAGTTTTTTCACATTAGCTGATGATGTGGCAACAATAGATGTTAAATTACTCGTAAAGAAAAGAATGATTTTCCGGCGCCTGGTGGGACCCGAACCCACGACTTCCTGATTGCTGGTCAGGTGCTCTACCTACTAAGCTACAGGCGTTAATTATTTCCCCTCTTACCAGCATATATAAGGCTTTAAATGGACAAGTTCGCTATTAGTGTAGCAATGCTGTGACTACTTTGTAACCAAAGCGACAAGTCAAAATAGCAAGGATATCCGATATTAAAAGAAAAAAATTGTTTATTTAATAATATTAGAGCTAGTTCGACATATCGGACATCCTTGTTTCTTTGATTTGTCGCTTTGGTAACAGAGTAATCACAGCATTGCCACACCAATAGAGAACTTGTCCATAGAAAGCCTTATATATGCTCGTAAACGAGGAAATGATCGACTCCTGTAGCTTACTAGGTAGAGCACCTGACCGGAAATCAGGAGGTCGTGGGTTCGGCTAAGACCCGTCGCCGGAAAATCATTCTTTTCTTTACGAGTAATTTAATATCTACCTTTCTTTTCTCTTTTCTAATCCCAAAACCGTTGCTCGTAATCACTGGCGTAAGCAGGGAAGTGCTGGTGCGGGTTGTAACCCCATCTGCATTGAAATTTTGCATATTTAACATAGGAATATATAATTTGTAGGTCTATAACATCTCCTATAAAATTTCTGCCTACGCGTGTGATCTTAATCCTATTCTATTAAGCAATTGTTTTCAGGCGCAGATTTTGTGCTTTCATTATATGATAACTAATAAGAATTTCTTGGCTCAAAACTGTGTGATTTGTAAAAAATTTCACTACACTAGTTTCTAAATATGTCATAAATTTCCACTTTAAAAAATCTGTTTCAATGAACGTTCATTTCCTAAAAAGAGAAAAAACTATAATGTGTTTCGATCAAAGCCGTGTATATTGACGCATACAGAATATATACTCTATAACAAAAAAAAATCGACGCACCAAGAAGGAGTTGTCCGATTGCGATAAAAATTGGTGGATGTGAAGAACATACATAGAAAAAGAAATCATTAACATTTCAGAACAATTGAATGATTTATTGCAGAGTTTGACCGTTACAAAGGGAGGAAGTCAATAAGGCGTTGGTCCACCTCTGGCCTGGATGCAAGCTGTCACCCGGCGTGGCATAGACTGATAAAGATCCCGGATGGTGTCCTGCGGAATTTCTTGCCAAATTGTCTCCAACTGTCGGGCTAAATCGTCAACATTCCGGGATGGTTGCAATCGCCTTCCCATAGCGTCCCAAATGTGCTCTATGGGAGAGAGATCAGGAGACCTAGCTTGCCAAGGAAGTGTTGGGCAAGCTTGAAGACAATTCATAGCAACACGTGCCGTGTGCGGCCGGGCATTGTCTTGTTGAAACGTAAGTCCAGGGTGTCGCAAAAGGAACGGTAACACAACCGGTCGTAGAATGTCGTCTACGTACCGCTGTGCTGTAAGTGTGCCAGAAATGACCACCAAAGGGGTCCGGCTATCAAAGGAGATGGCACCCCAGACCATAACGCCCTGTTGTGGGCATGTGTGGCGTGCGATAGTAAGGGCAGGATCCCCACGCTGCCCTGGACGTCTCCAGACACGTCTGCGGTTGTCGTCAGGACACAGTTGGAAACGGGACTCGTCACTAAAGACTATACGTCCCCAGTCAGCGCAGTTCCAAGTTGATCGAGCCCGGCACCACTGTAATCGGACTTGACGGTGTAAAGGCGTGAGAGGTAAGCGGCGTAACGGTCGGCGCGAGCGTAAATTCCGCTCTCTCAGTCGTCTGCAGAGGGTCATGTTGGACACATGTGTGCGGGCCACACGTTGGATAGTTGATAACGACGAATCCGGTGCTGTGACAGCTGCTCTGACAATCGCTCTGTCTTCCCGTTCTGTTGTGGCCCTAGGTCGACCGCTGCCGTCCCGACGCTGACATCTGCCGTTGTTGACCCACTCTTGCCAGCACCGTCCAATCGCCGCATCGCTTCGACCCACATGTCCAGCGATTCTTCGATTCGTCCAACCAGCCTCTTTCAATCCGATAGCACGACCTCTTTCAAACTCTGACATATGCTCGTAATGAGCACGAATCTTTCGGCGAGGCATTGTTACAGTCGACGTAAGATATCCGCAGTCAAAATGCAACAGAAATTTTGACCACATATTGAGAATCGCTCCTTATATACACCTGCTGAATGCGCAGTTCCGATGCGCTGGAGTTCCCGCTATTCATTCATTGGACACCAAATTTTAATCATTTGCATGTTCGGTCAAAATGTCTTTGCATACGAAATTTCATTACAATCGGACAACTCCTTCTTGGTGCATCGATTTTTTTGTTATAGAGTGTATATTTTCAAAATAAATTTCGACACTTCCCGTCATTTCAGTTGTAAATTTTGTTACGGAAAGAATTGTGCACGCTATCTGTCAATGTCCTAAAGGAACGTAAATTAATGTACATTAGATCCTTTTTGCCAGAGTGAATACTAATACTTCGAAAAATCCATTATTTAGAAATTGATAGTAAACACCTTTTCAAATCTCATTCGGGCACTGCATAAAAATATCCGAATTAATGAAATAATTTTTCGCAAATTTCCTGGTAGCGAAAAACCATTTCCAGCTCTATTTTATACAAATCCTGCTGTATGTATATATTATACTTCTTTATAGACAAACTCGGCGCGTTTGTCCTATTTCTAAGCGTGTGTCCATCACATTGGTCCACGGTAGAAAAAAGAAGTTAGATCTCACTACTATGAACTATTTGCTGTTTTTCCACTAATCCGTACTCGGGGGTTTGATTCCTTAGGTAATAAAGGTTCGTATCTCTCGAAAATCTGTACAGTGTAGCTCTGTGAAGATGAGCCTCAGAAGTTCTCAGATTGGTTTAACTTGGGACAGCTAACTCATCAAAATAGGGTAAGGGTTGCGATCCGGGAACCCATCATTTATCAAGTTTGTACAGCACCTGCTATTAATATTGTGGGCTTCGAACAATAGAAATACTACGTATTCACTTTGTGGGCTTCCTTGGTTGTTGCCACAAAGGATTCCAAGAAGCGCAAACTTAATAATTACAATTTCTAAATTTGCAACATGCCAATGGTTTCCTTTTATGTGATGTTTTCCAAATAAACAAAATTTCACTTCCCTATCTTTCAACACATATTGCAAAATTATAATTTCACTTTTAGTATTTGGCAATGACGTGTAAATGCGTTTCGAATTCTGAAATAATAATCAGTCTTCCGTTTACCATCGAAATATACACACGTATTTATCGGCGGCTCCGTAAACAGGCTTACTAAATTCTTTAAACGTTGCATTGTAATTCAATTATCTTTTGGCGTGTATTAATTAATTAACTTAATCTTTTAAAAGATTTGATAAATAATATTTTAACTGGGTGGAATGTCTTTACTTCTTTAATATTATATTTGGCAAGCGATCACCAAAAGCGGTTAGCCATTGTGTAGCCCCCAACTCGCCCGCAAAAATCGAACCTGCCATGATTGACAGTTTTGACGGAGCTCATCTTTTCATCGTTGGAAGGTAGGTTCTTAAGCAAAGTATTCTCAGCTGTTCTCGTACCAAATACAAATAGATTAAGTTATATATACCTGAGAGTATGTAGGCGATTCCAGATGAAAATGAAATAACTGGCCGCCGTGGACATATGCTGCCGATAACGCATAACAAAAAGCCGAATGTGAGGATAATACAGCTCATGAAAATGAACGCCGCCGCTCTCTTTACAGCATCTGAAAAATGTCATCATATATATATAATATGGCTATGTATCATGAATGAATTGACAGTGGATCACATATGAATTGGCAACTTCTCCTACATAAATTGACAAAGTCTCATATATAAACTGACAACGTCTCGTATATAAATTGACAATGTCTCATATATAAATTGACAACTTCTCTTATATAAATTGACACTGTTCCATATATAAATAGACAACTTCTCTTACATAAATTGACAACGTCTCATATATAAATTGACAACATCTCATATATAAACTGACAACGTCTCGTATATAAATTGACACTGTCTCATATATAAATTGACAACTTCTCTTACATAAATTGACAATGTCTCGTATATAAATTGACACTGTCTCATATATAAATTAATTCTTATATAAATTGACAACGTCTCATATATAAGCTGATAACGTCTCGTATATAAATTGACAGTCTCATATATAAATTGACAACGTCTCGTATATAAATTGACAAGGTCTCATACATAAATTAACATCTCAGATAATAAATAAATCATAATAGGTACAAGAAACGAAACCGAACATAATGTAAGAAAATTATTATTATATCATATACTAAAAAAATATCATGTAAAGAAAAATATTATTTGTAATTAATGTAAATTAATTGATTAGTATTGTTGTTCATGTACATGGAGGGTACTACTGAAACATGTACTATTTCTGTAGATGTACCTAATGAATATTTTTACAGCATGTACTGTTACTGCACATGTTCGTAACGAATATTACTGCAACATCTCCTGTTACTGCATATATACATAAAGAATAATATTTTACAACGTGCATTGTTACTTCACCTGTACGTAACAAATACTACTGCAATATGTACTATTTTTGTAGACGTGCCTAATGAATATTTTTACAACATTTACTGTCATTGCACATGTACGTAACGAATATTGCTGCAACATCTACTGCTACTGCACATATACATAAAAAATATTATTGCCGCATATATTGTTGCTTCACCTGTATGTAATGGATAGTGCTGTAAATCTAGGTAAGGAGTATTGCTGTAATTGTACGTAACGAATATTATTGCAGTTGTACTTAGAAAACTATCACTGCAATTTCACATAATAAACATTTCTATAAACGTGCTTAACGAATTTTTGTGTTGGGTATGTGAGTTTAAAGACGTTTATACGACTGTTTAAATACATCGTAATTTTTCACCTAGCGATACGTGCAAAGCACATAAATTTTTGCACATTTTCTTTGGTTTATGCTGCACAAAGACAATTTTCAAGAAACTTTCTTTTCAGTCAACCTTTCTTTTCAGAGTCAAACTTCCTTTTTATGTGACCCATTGTGAATTCTTGAGAAGAATTTGCAATCCACCACCCATACGCCTACGCAGAAAGTTCATAAGGGGGTTATAGGCTCAATGGGGGGTTACAGAGCTACAACTCGCATATTCCTATATTAAATATACAAAATTTCATTGCAATGGGGGGTTACAACTCCCATCAACACCCCCTGCGTACGCCAGTGCGACCACCTGAAAAAGAAGAGATGGGTTAATATGTCCTTCGATTACCAATATAATTACGCAGGATCAAGCGTACTGGAAATTAATACCCATTCCAATAAGCTTAAAAGCCCCAAGTTGTGGTCACTGCGTTACAAAATATGTAAGCTGCAGAGTGAAAAAATTATATAGGTGAAAACGAAGAGCTAAAGATATTCAAAAAGAAGTTCATAAACAGACGCAATTATAAATATCAGGGACACATTTTTAATAATCATTTCGGCAGAACTTTTCCGTCTTCCTCAAAACAAAAATGTCAACTTTCCATTATCATGTCTTTCTCCGGTCAAATAATAACGGGGGAGATTGTGAAATCTGTGTTCTGACAGGGGCAGGTAAGTCTCTGCTAAAACGTTTGTTACTAACAAGGCATATGTATTCGACGGTTATGAATGTAACGACTTGTGAACTTCTGCCTACATATGTGAGAAGGTTGTTGGAAATGTGTTTCTATGCAATTCAACTACGGTTAATAATTTCAACACCCACGTCTGGCTCAAACAGATCTCCGACCTGGAGTCGAACTAGGCTTCCTCCGTTGAATGCCGGATATCTTAACCGTTAGGCTATCAAGAACAGATACGGCACTCCGTTTCTCCATATATATATATAAGATACTATTACTCTTTTCAGGGCTGACACAATTGCCAAATAATAGTCAATACACCATGACACCTGGACGAGATTCTGTGATGTTTTGTGAGCAATTTATTATAATTAATGATTTAGACCACAACGTGTAAGCTCAAATTAGAGCTTTTAGGTATAAAAAAGCTTTAAATTGAGCTCAGATGTGGGTGCCAAGAGTATTACCTATTCTGTCTGCAGATACAATAACATCTTTTGCGGGGATCCGTTCCAGCGGAAAACTTTTTCATTACCTTCCTCTTTAGGGCTAAAAACTTTTTCAGAGCGTTTCTCTTTAGACTAAAAAGACGCCAAACCTTCTTAAAGTGGACTAAATTTCGCTCAAAATGTTGTTTTCACTGAGGAGAATAAATAATCAAGAAATTAAGTAACCAATTTATTTCACCATACTTTAATAAAATAATTTTTTTTATTAATGAGAGTGGAAATCGATATGTGAAATACTGCTCCGGACGTGGTTTTTTTTTTATCAGGAAAAGAAAAACACCCGGGAATACGATTACAGTTCATTTTTCCTTAAGGAATTGCCTAAAATACTTTAAAAAATAAGCACACATAAGCAGAAATTTTATTCGTGAAATACTGAGCTCTCAAGTAAAATACGTCGCATAAACCAACGTTATGGCAACTGCAAAGTATGTTTTTTTTCACTAATTCAATTGCACTCTTTCATTTCTTCATTAACGCTGCTCCAAGAAAATCAAGAAAGCATCTTGAGTTACGTTAATGAATTGCGAGAGACACCTTTTCCACTTTTGCCGTTCTTTTTCCCGAAGTTTAATTACATTAATATAGAAATTTATTTAATTTCTTCCTTCATATCTTGTTTCAAAATTCGAAGTAAAACATGCATGAAAATTTCTTTATATGATTTTTCAGGTAACTTCATTACCAACTCTTTTTTTTTTTCTCCTTCAAAATAACATACCTTTCGGGTTTAATTTAATTATTTCAGAATCAAAAATGGTTGTACATTTTTTGTTAACTAAATTAAAAGTTTAAAATGAGCAAAAAATATAACATTTTATTTCGACTTTTAAACTATGGAGAGGATTTCATTTTCTCGTAATCTTTTGATCAATTTTAGCAGTAGTTAACAAATTTTGGGCATTGTCTGGTTTCTTATTTTGCGTCTTGGGACTGTCGATTAAAGATTCCAAGTAGGGTAGCAGCAATTAAAATTTATGGGGCACATATAACTTTAAAAATATAATATGACTTAAATTTTAAAAGAAAAATGCAGCTTAATATCAAATGAAAGAGGCTTGATCTCACAGACTATCCCCTTCCTTCACTACCCATTCCTAGATGACAGGGATGTTATTTTTGATATACAATGTAATTCCGGATCCTCATGTTTATCCGGGTTTATCCGGTGAGTGCACATTAAGGTGGGTCGAATTTTCAAAAGTTGCTCGAATCGAAACGCAATAGTGCGGAAAAGTTGCTTTTTCTCGAGATAAGTACAGTGAAAAAATAAGTTTAGGAATCGGATAATATCTTCAGGTCACACATGACCCTCAAAATTTGTGAAATTAGCCATAAATTGACTTAGAAAATTTTGAAAAGTGGATTAAATTGGTCAGATCATCATGAAACTTCAGTTGTGACAGTAATGAGAAACAAGCTAGCGGGAAATAATACTTTGACGGATGAAAATTCCCCCAAAGGGAGCTGGCAGGGGGTCGCATTAGGACGAAAATTGGCCAAAATTGTGAAAAAAACAAAACACCGTAGAAGCGTTCATGACTTCAGAAAAATAGGTTAAGTAGACTGTTTGATTAACTATTGCTGTGCAGCTCTTCGCCTGTTTGCATTCCACATTCAGTGTAAAGGAAAACGACCTCGAACTCATCACGGGGAGGTAGTCGCACTTCGAGTTCCATGTAGGCCCTTCCAAACCGACCAACTAGAGCTAGACGTGGAAAATCACTATTTTTTGATTTGGTTTGGTTCCACATGAACTGGATGTCGTTTTCAAATATTGACATTTGGCAGCGAGAAAGCAAAACTTCTCTGATGAAACCATCTCTGCTGTCACCGCCACATACTTTGCTCACTGCTTCTGTGATTAGTTTCACAGTAAGTTTAACCTCCTGAGTGTGACATGGAAATTCGTTATGTCGAGAATTAGTATCCGCTTGGAATGAATGAGGTCTAAGAGTTCTTTGGATATTTCAGATGCTAGAAGTGGAGGACAGGTAATTTTCGTTGATGACTAGATGATCCACCTTGTCTAGTCTTTTGCATTAAAATTAAAATCAGGAATGATGAACGCATGTAAGGATTTGCATTTCTCTAGTTTTTTCGTGTCTCAAAGCAAACTCTCTGACATGATGTCTTTCGTCTTTCACCATAGCCAGAAGAAGATTCTTAAGATGGGCAAAGAAGGCATTGGATGCAACGAAACAAATACAAAATATAAAAAAAAAACAAAGCCGTTAGGTTTATAGAAATTTCTGTCAAAATTCCTTTACAGTGGTCCATCTGTATGCTCCACTTCAATGAGTTATCATTGAGGCACTTCATTGAAAAATTAGATGGCAAAACAAATGCCCCGTAGTCGTACTCTGAACCTATCGAAAAGCACCTTCAAAGATGCGAAAAATTACCAATGGCAAAATTTCTGGAAATCCAGTGCCTACTTTCAAAAGTGAAAAAGGATGTCTTAAGCAAAGATCAAGAGTGTTTACTTGGAATTTCAGTGGCTATCCACACGTACGTTCATCATTCCTGGTTTAAATTTGTATGCAAATAACTACACGGGGTTGATAAGTTGGTCATCAACAAAAATTACGTGTCCTTCCTTTCTAGCATCTGAAACATCCGAGAAAGTCTTAGATCTCATTCATTCCAAGCAGATACCAACTTTCGACGTAGACCATGCCAATGTTTGAGAACGAAGTTCAGTTCATGGGGAACCAAACTAAATCACAAGAGTAGTGATTTTCCAATTCCAGCTATGGTTGGTCGGTTGGGAAAGGCGTGGATGGAACTCGAAGTGCGGCCACCTCCCCGTGGTGAGTTCTGTGTCATTTTCCTTTTCACTGAATGTAGAATGCAACCGGGTGAAGAGCTGCACAGCAATAGTTAATCAAACAGTCCGCTTAACCTATTTTTGTGAAGTCATGAGCGCTTCTTCGATGTTTCGTTTCTTTTTCACAATTTTGGACAATTTTCATCCTAAAGCGACCCCCTGCCCGCTCCCTTTGGGGGAATTTTCTTCCGTCAAAGTATCATTTCCCACTAGCTTGTTTCTAATTACTGTCATAAGTGGCGTTTCATAATAATTCCGACCAATTTAAGGCACTATTCAAAAGTTTCTAAAAAAGGTCAGTTTATGGTTAATTTTTCAAACTTCTGGGGGTTATGCGCAACCTGAAGATATTATCAGATTCCAAAACTTCTTTTGCCACTGTGTTTATCTCGACAAGCAGCAACGTTTCCGCATTATTACGTTTCGATTCGAGCAATTTTTGAAAATTCGACCCACCCTAATGTACATAAAGTATATACTATAAAATTCACTTAGGAATTAGCGAATTTCATAGCAGTATTCCCCTACACACACCCCCCAAGAAAATGGAAGTATTCTTTTCAACCGAAGTTGAACGATGTTTCATAAAATAATATTGATGTAACGAATTTTGCATGTGCACAACTGTGTATTTAACCTGTTTGAACTTATTTGACTGTTCGTAAACAATGTACGACATTTAACTCTAATATGAATTGTTTACATCCTGTTTATGAATTAGTTTACCAAATATTAATTTATAATGTGAACTAAAATTGCTATAATAAAGAATGCATTACTAATTAGGTAAAAATATATGTATCTTCTTGTAAGAAATTTCTTTTAAATTCTATGAAATTATCCGTTTGGGAAATTTTTGAATTCTACTCCACATCTTCAATTGTAATAAAATCTTTAAAATAAATCTGTAAGAAAATTATATGTTACATTTGAAATAAGCGAAGCAACTAATTTTTAAAATTAATTAATCAATTAAGAAATTTCAAACGGCGAAACTATAATTCTAGGTGTGGTTTTTAATTAATTAACTTAATAAATTATTTGCGGCGCTCATGGTACATGTACACGGTAATTACAAATTGTAAGCTCAGATAAAATTAGAAGAAATTCACAAGATAAATTATTCTTTTGGAATAACACATGAATGTCTCCTATCAGGTATAATCACTAATTAACATAATTATATGTTTTAAAATAACAATTATAGTTCATCAATTTCATGCGATTAGAAAAGAATAGGGCAAACGCAACCTGGAAACAGGCAACCTAAAATTGCTAAAAGACACGAAATTTTACTTTTCAACACGCCATTTTTATTCAAGAACACAACAGGAGGAAGCGAAAGTCATTACCCAAGCACTATAACATTTTTAGCAGCAATTTTCAGGGGCCGTAAAATGCAAATGCTTTTAAGTAGATTACAGTTCTTTTGTATAAAATTCACATTCCTTAAGGTATTCGCAAGGGATTAACCTTTATTATTGTCAGCTTAGATAATCTCCGAAGGCATTAATCTCCTTTGTCAGCAGCCAACCTACAGATTATTTGGCTTAAGTTTTGTCAGGAGGTTTTGAGAAATTCAGCAATTGGTGTCTATTAATCAAATACCGAAAAGTTTGAAGAAAAAGACAAGAAAATATTTTCATTCAATTTCCATGCTTTATTAGATGAAAAAGTAAGTAGTAAAGGATGTATTGCACAATGAAATAGATTTGACAAGATAACTGTATGAGTTTCGTTACAGTCTACTTTCTATGTTTTTATAAAAGACGTAAGGAAATAGATAAAGAAGGGATGACTCACTGTGCATTAATATAGATATGTCTTATGTTAATCTACTTTTCCATATGGCTAAGCAAGCGAAGATATATTGTCGATATTAAATGTTGTTAATGTATCAGCGGAGACGGAGAAAGGCAGTGCGAAAAAGAAGAGGAATAAAGGAAAAGGTATTGGAATCTAAAGGATAATATATTTTTCGTAATCTTTTGACAATTATATCGTGTTTGAACTATTAATTCAAAAAGTATCAATTGAAAGTATTTCTTTCCACTGTATTTATTCTAAACTACCACCATCTGTCAGCTAATCTGTCCCATAATTTTTTTTTCACGAAACGATATTGAACATCAAGTATACCCTTTATTTGTCTAAACTTGCTTGCGTTGGTTCCGTATTTCAGTGCTGCAATTAAACGTATGATGATATTTAATTCTTTTGCATCCAAATTGAAACCTGGTCTTCCTAAATTGAAAAAGACATTTAAAACTAGGTTTTTTCAGTTGCAAAATTTTATACATGCTTTTGAAACAACGCGAACTTATGAAAAAGTATTATTATTTCTTTCATATTTAACTAATAGTCATATAAGTAATAATTAAATTTTATAAAATTTATTATTGTATTTAATAAAGTCGATTAATGAGAAAAATAGTATTAATCCTGAAAATACATTTAACAATGTCTTTAAATAAATTAAAAATCTGCTACAATTGGCTAACAGGGCTCTGTAACAAAAGTTACACTTTTGAAAACAAAAAACAAAGTACCCCTCAAAATAATCCGATCTTCTCGAAATAAAGCATGCAAATTTCTTTAAACCAAGTATGCAAATGATTAAATTTTCAAAGCCAATGAGTGTTAACTTCGATCATAGCGCGCATTTCTACTGCGCAACTGGCATCGTATAAAAGAGGTAAAAATTGCGAACGGTTTATTTTTTTTCGTTATCAGCGTTGCAGTTCCCTGGAGACGCAACCAGTAATGACGTTGGGACGTTGTCGAAGACCTTATAGCCAATTGGATGCATAGCATGAAAAGCCCTACACCCAATTTGTGTGTCTGTTTAAAACATAATGAACCTGAAATTGAGTGCAGACAATAGTTCAATTGGTACAGCATGGAACATGTAAACGGAAGTTCCTGGGTTCGTGCCCCGGTCATCTCGTAGCCTTTTACCTGAAATGTATATTTTATTTTTAAATTAATGTGATTTACGCGTGCGAATCCCAACTGCAATTTGGAAGAGTTTGTAATGTAATGAATAAAATATTCACCTTTATCTTTAAATTTGTTAATCAAAAATAATTTAATTTTATATACAGTCAAACCACTATTATCCGAAATAACGCGGGCTGACCCCATTTTAAATAAGCAAAATTGTGGATTATCCGTAAATTCAATTTTCAGTGTAAAGGTACAAAAAAACCACATTTATCTAAAAACAAAATTTAGTTATATTGTACTAAATTGTTATATTAATACTAAACTAAACGTTATAATGTATGTCTGTGTATTAATTAGATGTTAATTTTTTCAGCCATGATAATAGTTCAATATCTTTGAACTTTCATTTTCTGTCCAAGTTTTTTTTTAGTCCCTCCACCATTTTATTAAAAGCACGTTCACTAGAGAAGGCCTCACTCTCTTCAACAAAACGTGAAGCAATCTGCGATAACAAACTCGAATTCTACTGAATGTAAGATGCTTAAAAGTAAATGCCTTTTACTTTTCTGAACAGATAAAAATGGAGCATCTCTTCTCTTTAAAACTTTGAAGAAAGGGGTGAAAGAAAGTAAGTAGAACACATGTATTAAAGGAAAAGTTTACATGCGATTACACTTTACTCTCTGTTCTGTTTTATCTCTTCAAATGTAATAAGGTGCAAGCTTAATTCTTGACTCAATTCCCGTGGAATTTTCAGCATTAAACACAGTTTTTAAGTTCTCCAGGTCAGTTCTGTTTCATGTGGCCAGTCTTGGCGATTTCTGTGTCGTAGCTGACCCGTAATTTAACAACTTCAACTGTTCGCAAATTGTTTTCCCAACCACCTCAGCTTAACTTCACCTTAATGAACTGGTGTGTTGAATAAATACCCTGTCCATTTGCCACATGTGGGAAGCGCATGCGCCATTGGGAGCAGCAGTGCGATGCTAGCGCCGGCGTTCTCCCCTGGTGAGACGCTAAGGAATTAGGTTGTTTTTAGCGAGATGTTAATCTGCGAATACGCAAGCCAATGTGCTGAGCGACGTCAATTATTTTGCTGTCATTTCTAATAAAGTTAGAACTTCTGAGCTACTATTAGTTATAACTCTGCTAATATCATTCACAACATGGTCTTCGTGTAAACGCTTACAAGTAAGGGGTAGTCATACCACAATTTAATATAAGACTTAGAGTTCACTGAAGATACCAGGAAGCGACATGAGAATGATTATAGCCACTCAGGAAAGAGATGCATGGTTATACATAATCTTCCATGATTCTTAAAGCTAGAATGCAATAGAAAAATAAATATGAACGTTTTTGCCGGAAACACTGAAGGTCAACTTTAAAAAATAAATAAAATAAAATGTAGAATATAAATAAATAAATAATATGTAATAAATATAAGCAGGCCATTCAAATAAACAACAAAATTTAGTTAATTGGAGTTATATATATATATATATATATATATGCAGTAAATATATACGTGTTGTAAATAAATAAATTAATTATTTTTAGATTATTCCTTAAAATATTATGAAAAATAATCTTCTATAAAATTTTCAAGTTATATTAAATGTGTTTTTTATAAATATTTACCCATTCAAGCTATGCTTAGTTTACTTTTCATTTTCACGTCTGTTTCTTAACTCAGTTATTAACAAGTGATTCTACAAAACTAATATTTTTTAAAAATTTATGCACACATTTAGTGAAAAAGCGTTCTGAATGATTTTCGAATAATTTCCTATGAAAAACGATGA
>QLNU02015359.1:38413222-38430195 GCA_006491805.2 Dysdera silvatica | reverse complement strand
ATAAATGGTGAATATTTAAATCATTTGCGGTTTGCTGATGACATTGTTATTTTTTCAACGAACCCATTAGAACTCCAAGACATGGTACAGGAGCTCTCAACTAGAAGTAAAGAAGTTGGACTCAAGATGAACCTACAAAAAACTAAGATCATGTTCAATAATTTTGTAGAGGAAACAAAAATACAAGTTGACAACATTGAGCTAGAAATTGCTGATTCATATATTTACCTTGGCCAGCTGATTTCAATGGATGGCAACATTATGAAAGAACTCAACAGACGTATTAAACTTGGCTGGAGTGCATTTGGAAGAAACAGTTTTATCCTGAAGGGGAAATTGCCTTTGTGTCTAAAAAGAAAGGTCTTCAACCAGTGTGTATTGCCAGTCCTCTCTTATGGATCAGAGACATGGAGTCTAACAGTTGGAGCAATACGAAAGTTACAGACAACGCAAAGGAGCATGGAGAGGTGCATGCTTGGAATAACTAGGAGAGATCGAAAAAGAAACACTTGGGTGAGAGAGCAAACTAGAGTAGAGGACATCATTGTTAAAGTAAAAGGACTGAAATGGCGATGGGCTGGGCATATTGCAAGAAGAACTGATCAACGATGGACAACAGAAATTCTGAACTGGATTCCAAGAGACCACCGAAGACCTAGAAAACGTCCTCAAACTAGATGGGTGGATGAAATAAGAAAACAGGTTGGGGTGACGTGGAAGCGAATTGCTCAGGATAGACTTGTGTGGAAAGCATTTGGAGAGACCTTCATCCAGCAGTGGATAGATAATGGTTGAATATGATGATGATGATATATATATATATATATATACTTAGCGTAAAAGTCAGAGTGGACAGGCCCTATAATAATACATCGAATTTTAAAACACATACGCATCCAAAAAAAAGCAGGTATATTACTGTATGCCCTCCACAAAAATTCTGCTAGTAATATTTATTTGAAGATCTGCTTACTACAAATTTTTGACACTAAGGATGTTGACGTTATTTCGAGGAATGGTATAACAGGGTTTGACGGTACATATTTTATTATTTGGTTGTATATTATATGGTAGTTTTGTTGTAAATAATCTAAAGAAAATCAAATTAAAAAAAGGTGAATTGTTGTAAGCAGAAATTATCAAAAAATCCTCAATTTCATTTTTCGGGTCAATTTGACCCGGGTTATGCATTAGTGTAAAAATTGTAGCTTCGGCATTTAAGGGTTAAAATTATGGCTGAGGAATTGAATTTGAACTAAATTTAAAGTATAGCTAATCCAGACTTGATGGGACTGGACCCCTTCCCTATCACCGAAGGTCCGGATTAAATAAGATCGTACGTAATGTTGGAATAAACTTTAAAAATGTCTGTAAAACAAGTTTTAGATGGGTAAAATTACCAAAATCGATATTCATAATCATAAAAATGAGTTTTTCAGTCTCAATACTACAATGTAAGCCTATTTTTTCAAATTACAAAAATTGATTTAGGATAAAAAAACTAAACATTTTATTGATTGAAATTCGATGTTTATTGATAGTATGGTACTAAAAGAAAACTAGGGTTAAATAATTAAATAAAGGGTACAGTAGGTTTAGAATTGATGCACGCTTTTTGACGATTTGTTTTAGGTCCGTCTAGATTAACCGGATGTCCGGACTAGCGGGGTCAGATTAGCGAGACTCTAATGTATTGCTCTTGTATGCGTGTATGTGTTTTTATGGGTCTAAGACAGGTAAGGTTATTCCGGGAATGGACCAAGAGCGGACACAGGGTCATGACCCCCTCCCCCCCCCCTCAAACACATATTTTTTTACTGTAAAGATTTCAACTTTCATGATAAACAAGGGATGCTATTCCAAGACCATGGCAAATTCTGTCCTTGACCCCCCCAAAATGAAAGTCTGTGTCCGCCACTGGCCTGGACCTACACTGTTCCGGCTAATCCGTACCTCGGCCGCTACAGGAACAAAACAAACTCAGAACTATGGTGGCTAGAAAAGCGACATGAATTCCACAATACTCTCGAACACGAATAAAAGGTACGAAAAATGAACGTATTACCGTGGCGCCATCTACATTGAAAAATCCAAACCCCTTATGACCAAGCATAGTAACCCGCCTCCCCCGACTGCAGTGAATATTCGGAAAGCGTTCTTTTCTTGCGGCACCATTAGGACTCAAGACCAGATTAGCGGCATGTTAGGCGAACGCATTAATATTGCAGCATTACTATTGTTTATAACGAATTACTATTGCAATTACTGTTGCAGCTCGGCAGAACCAGTGCTCCATATGAGTGTCTGTATTATCGTGCATAGTTTCACTGCAACTGACGGACCTTCTCACGCACTTAACGTGGACTTCTATTTATATTAATAAATATAGTCTTTGCTTAGTTAAATTGCGCAGAAGTTTACTTACGTATCCAAAATCAACATTAAATTAACGCTTATTCTAACTTTTGAATGTTGTACCACTTCTGTAATAATGTGATTTAAGAGAAACTAATTGCACATTTTTTAATGTTAAAAACATTTTTTTCTGAGTTTGAATCAATAAAATGTTTTACACTTTTCTATCATTTGGTTATACATTGGTGAGCAAAAATTAAAGACGGGACAGTTTTTCACATGTAACATCGCACCTCAGTGTTTCAAATGGGTACAAAGCATACCATAATATTTCCAAGATGTAAGATTATGGAAACGGTGAACGAACTGACCAAAAAAGTAATCCAAAGGATACAAAGGACTTTTATTCAAAAGTGGGCTTTCAGCACAGGAGGACAGAAGGCAGAAACGTCCATGTTACAAGCAGCAGGCAAGAAAAACATAGTTTTTAGTAGGAGATATGATCACCCTTGACTGCGATGCAGGATGTGCACTGTCTATTCATGCTTAATACGAGGTTGTCGACGAGATTTTAAAGCACCATGGCACATTCTTCTTGTAGCGCCAGTTGCAGCTACGGAATCGTTGATGGTGGATCGTAACGTGCTGCCAGGCATCTCCCGAGAACATTCCACACGTGTTCTATTAGATTCAGGTCCGGAGACCGTGCGGGCCATTCCATACGATGAATATCTTTTCTCTCTAACAGCTTAACGTCGTCATCCATAAAAAGGAATTAAGGGCCCACAATACCCCACAAAAAGACGGACATCAGGAAGAAGAATTTCGGTACATTAGTGGTCACCAGTGACTGAACCTCCTTGGAAGATGTGGAGCTTTGTACGGCTATGAAGTATTATGCTTTCCGAACGAGAATTCCGCCACCTTCAAACCGGTCCCTTTCGACGATATTGGAGGGGTGATTGAGTGTTCCCCGCTCTCTCCAGATGTATAGACATCCAGAATCGCTAATGAGACTAAATCGACTATCATCCGTAAACAGAATTCGACGCCATTGCTTAACTCCCCATTTCTTGTGCTCCTGACATCAAAGAAAACGCTACCCCTGATAGGTAGGCGTCAATGACACGTACCGTACTGGTCGTCGAGCGAATAAACCACCTATGTGCGAGCTTCTAGCAATGGTAAAACGTGCTAACAGCCATCCAGTAATATGTTGCATGCGGTTTGCGATTTCATCCGCTGTCAGCCGCTGATCTCTCCTCGCCTGTAGAACAAGATACCGGTCCTCCATTTCTGTGGTTTCTAGTGGAAGACCACCACTAATCCTTCAGAGTGCTGTTCCTATCATTCGAAATGCTGTCCACGCTCACGGTACGAAGCTGTGCGCGATTACGAACTCTCTGGACATATCGTTGCACTTCGACCTTCTTGCAACTTTCCAATGATTCAGCCTTGAGTAAAGTTATCCAGATGTTGTCTACGGGGCTGTCTGTTGAATATCTCGCACTGCTACAGCAACTTGCCGTCGTTCAAACCGATATACACTGTGCAATAGCTTCAATTGAAATGGTGCGTGTACTCCGCCCACGCGCTTTACACCCTATCCACCCGCTTACATTACGTCATGATGTGTATATGCAAATGCCCTGCTGTGTCGGTACCCAGGCAGTTTCCTGATTTCTCTTTCGGCTGTGGTTTACATGGACTAGAGTTTGCTATTAACGTTGTAACATTTCTATAAGCTAGAAATACAGATTGTAAACAGTTACCACAACTAAATTTTACTGTAAATAAAAACAATAACCAAACTTAATGATTGAGGGGAAGAGCTTTGTAAAACGCATTTGAAATGTATGCTAATTCGCTAAGTATTATTTTTAAAATATTGGGTATTACCCGATTTTAAGTTTTGGGCAATATTAAATTCTACTAGATAATTTTAAGCATGGACATTTAAAGTAACATCTAAAGAACGCGCTAATTAAAAACTATCGAAAAGCTCTAATTAAACACTGGGATACTAATTCATAATTCGACATGCTAATTAAGCACTATATACACTAATTGCGAACTATACAAGCTAATTCAAAACAAAAAATATAAAGGTTTTCCTAATTGTCAGTATATCAAGTTCTCTAATTCATATTACTGTCTTTGAGCAACAGAGTAACAACTAGAAGTTAGACAATTTTAAGCTATGCTCATCTTTGGATTTATAAGAAAATGAGCAATCCAATACAATAATGTAACATGTCAAAATACTATTTGATTGTGTATTTTGGACATTCTGTTTTGGTACATGTACACGTTGAAAAATGCAATGCTATTTACAAAGTTAAAAAGAATATATTGTTCTCAAATCGTTAGGTTTTCAGTTGTTACCATGTTTCATCGGACAAGCGCTCCATAATTCAAAAATTTCAATGCATAAACAAAATTTTGAAAAGGCCATGAAAATCACTTACAAGGTATTGCCATGGTTGAATCGTTGGGGTCAGGACTGTACTCTTCCTCAGGAAAATAATCAACGTTTTCGCATTTCATGATGATTTTTCCTGCTGCAAAATAAGGAAAAATATAAGGTATAGTAATAGTCTAACTTGTTCACAAGTACACAGAACGATTCCATTCGGTTTTGTACAGCTTGTAAATAGTATTTACTGTGAAATATTATTGCAATGAATTTCACTGGTTAAGTACTCAAGTGTAAAATAAGCCTTGCATTGGCAGACGTTAAACTGCCTTGCAACCAATCATTTGTTGTGTCATATGATACAAACAAAAGATACAAATTTATGCAACGTTTAAAAGGCAATTCAATACAGCAAAAAATTCAACTAATTAAGAACACCTATAGACAACTCTCCAGGTTAGAATGATATTTTTCTACTGCAAAACCACTTGATACATATATTTAATGAATTATAACTATTGATAGTACTCCCGAGATGCTAGGTTATAAATGTCGGATGTAGAAGATTTCTTCATTTGTGTTTGTCTTCAAACATGCTTCTATGTAAATGAAAGGGCTTCAATGCCGCAGCGAATGTGTCTCCCCACTTAAAAAACTGCTAATGACATCAATCATAAAATCGTGAGCGATCACCTTCAAAGGTAATCCATAATAATTAAACAAAATATATTTCTTTCTAATTACGTTTGGGTTACTATATTCCTCAGTGGTATTCTCATGTTTCTCTTTAACCTCGCCATGGTTTCCCAGTTAATTAAAAACATCTTTTATGGTATGACTTTTTGGCAACTCAGCTTTTTTGTGACAGTGCAGCTTAACGAATCTGTAGCCATAATGAAAGGGCACCTAGGGCAATGCAAAGGGTATATGAGGCATAGGGCACCCGAAGATTCAAGGGTATAAAATAAAGGCCCAGGATAGCAGAGAATGCAGACATTATGACATAAAAATATTAAATAGATTTGAGGCTTTTCTGATGGCTTTTTTTTTCAGTTTATCAGAATTACAAACACTCTAATATTATCATATATTAAACTTCGTATTTTAAATTCTATGGAGGAAGAATTGTGTGGAAGGGGAAGAATTTTACCTATGTCACTCTTATGCCCAGACTTTGTGGCTCTATTGGGAAATTCGTAACTACCTATGAATAAAATGTTAATATTTATATATATATATGATAGAGCAACTGGGATACAGCGTGGGCAATTGGGCCCCCGTCTTTGCCCTGCCACAAGCCTTCTGCTTAATGATATAGGACCGATTTCCAACTAGCATAACTCGGTTATATACTACGATCGTGCTTTGGACCAATCCATTTGCGGTCTTCTCTTCTTTGTGGATTTTCTTATTGGATATCAATATCAAAAAAGGACAATGCAAAAAGGGGAAATTGGTTTTGCGTCTAAAAAAGAAAAGTTTTCAACGTGTAGGTATTACCAGTCTTCTTTTATGGATTAGAGACATGGTACTTAAGAAGAACAGTAATACAGAAATTGAAAGCAACCCAACAGAACAGAAAGAAATACTTGGATGAAAAATAAAACAAGGCAGGGGAACATCCTCGTTAAAGTAAAACAACTTCAGTGGACTGGGCAGTGGACAAAAAGAATTAACCAGTAATGGACAATTCTTAACTGGATTACATAAAATGATAAAAGACCTAAGAAATGTACTCAGACCAGATGGATGAAAGAAATAAGAAAGCGAGTTGGAATGCTCAGGATGGTCTTGTATGGACAGAATTTTATCCAGCATGTTAGTTATACATAAATAATATAAAAAATTGTAAAATGTAGCAATAGTCATTGTTACATTATAAATCAATTATGTATAGCATGGCAACATTATGTAAAATAGATTAGCATATTGAGAAACAGCCATTAAAAGTATACAGAACAAGTTGAATGCAAACGTTTCGAAGATATCCCAGCTTCATCTTCAGTGCGAAAATTGCCGGAGTGCTGGAATATTGTTTAAGTGTTACGTCTTCCGCGGGTAGTGTGTGGAATTCATTTAACGCGTTGTGATGTCTATTGTTTCTAGATTGCCAACTTTCAAGGAATAAGCGGATATTGTAGTTATGAATATTTTTGTGCAAGATTTTCGCATTATGCCAGGATAGGATATGGTTCTGTTCAGCGCAGTGTCTGACAAGAAATGAACTAAAATCTTGAGTTCTAAATTTGTTTTCATACTCTTAGAGTCTAGTTTTGAGGGTTCTTTTAGTTCGGCCATAATATTTGTTGGCTCAGTTACTACAAGGTATTGAATAAATAACTCCGGTGATTTGACCTGCTGGAGTTGGGGGTTTTTAGATGGGGGGAGGATGTTAGCGAGCTTAGTAATTAGTTTGTAGAAAACTGCAAAGTTTTGGTTTCTGAGAATCTTGGCGATGCATTCAGAAATGCCTTGGTAATAAGGAAGTGCCACAGTTTCCCATTTTTCTTATTTCGCATTAAATATAACTATATAAAATGTTAAACGACGGCTGAAACAATTCAGAAATCTCAAGAATTCAGTTAAATAAAACTACTCTCGAGAATGATCGGTTCGCATCTTTTATCTCATAAAAATATAAACCGCTTAGCTAATAAAACAGATAAATGAAGTACTTGACTCATAATTTATTGTTAGAAAGCATTTTCTTGACTTTTAGCTTTAAGAAATGCAGCGAGTTTAAGGAAAATAACCTGTTTTTATATTTTATGCAGGTAAATGGAACAATCTCCTATGTTTTAGTGTACTTATAATCTTTTTCCACTGACAGCTTTATTCCATTAGTGTTTCTGCCCATAAACTACGTTTTTCAAGAACAAAATGTTTAAACATTTTGTACGGAAGTGTAAAATAACTATTTTTTACTGGCTAATAGCAATTTTCACTAGCTTATAGCTGTTTGCTAGCTAATATCTATTTTCTCTAGCTTATAGCTATTTTACTAGCTAATAGATAATTTACCAGCTAATATCTATTTTCCCTAGCTTATAGCTATTTTACTAGCGAATGGATATTTTACTAGCTAATAGCTATTTTACTAGCTGATAACTACTTACTAGTCAATAGCTATTTTACTAGCTAATAGCTATTTACTAGTCAATAGCTATTTTACTAGCTTATATCCATTTTTACTATATAATATCTATTTTTACTATATAATAGCTATTTTGACTATATAATAGCTATTTTTACTATATAATAGCTATTTTTGCTAGCTTATAGCTATTTTACTAGCTAATATCTATTTTTGCTATCATACTATTTTTACTAAGTTGTAGCTCTTTTCGCGTGCTTAGATACCGTAACTAATAATAACTATTTTTAATGTGTGTGAATTCAGTTCTTATTACTTTTCTCCTTACGTTTGTCCTTGCCTAAACAAGGTTGAAAGCAAAAATAACGTTTTAAAGAGCATTAAAAAGCTCTTTCTATCTCTGAAAATAAATTAGGTATTTTGTTCTATGTTTTCTGAAATCTTCAAAATGCAATAAAAATACATGGTGATAAAGGCGAAAAAATAGGAAAACTTTCGTAATATACTATTAAAATAAAACAGCGACAACGGAAAATTGGGTAAGCACTGAGGGGAAAACGAAATAGAAAATGCACCTCCTGTTGGAAAATATAAAAACGAACGTTGAACAGGAAAGGATAAAACCAGTATCTTCCAGATATTTTTCCTTTACCACCACAACTTTCCCTCCGATCTTCCCAATTTTCTAGTAGTTGTTATTTGTTCCTTCGGTTTTGTTTCGCTACACAAAATGATATTGGAAAGTGCTGGAGGAAGTACAAAAATATACACGAATTTTTAGGAGTTTCGACATCTGTACTTGATATTTGGTTACCTAAAGTTTAAGATACGGTTATCTAAAATTGGCATTTGGTTAGCTGCTTATTGGCAATTCAACCTCAATAACGTAAATATATCTGAGTTAAATTTTTACTCTTTCTTATAAATGTGCACAATTTTTAATCGAAAATTATATTTTTGGCCATAATTATAGTTTTATGTAATTTATGATTATGGTTAAAGATCATATTTTTACCTACAATCATACATTGAACAATGATTAAAAATGCAATATATCGGTGTTTACATATATTATATTATGGAAATTATTCTCCACATGTTATACGTTTAAGAAATTAAAGTTTTAAAATTTGTTAGCAAAATTTATTTACATATTTAGTTCTATGTAAACCTTTTTGATTTAATCTATCTTGCAAAACTTATTTTTAGTCTAAATCGGAATTATCATCACCATGGTTATTTGTATTAAGATTTCGAACTTATTCTAATTTAAACGACTTAAATTGCTTAGTTTCGATGATTCTTATCACCACTAACTTTCATGCTATACTGACCTCCGCCTTTATCAGAATTAATCTAACACCTGAACAACAAAGGCTATGATTCCATATTTGAAAATACCATGGAGGAATTGGTTAAATAGGTAGATGAGATATCTGACAAATGTAATTAAAAGTGGACGTTTGGATATGCAGATTACTGTTTTAACGTTTCTTCATAACTTCATCTTCAACACATAGGCTACTTTCCTGCTATATGCTTGGGAGCCTTTAGAAACTACATAAATATTAAGAATTTTGTTCATTTAGTGAATTTCAGATAAACTGAAATGAAAAAAAAATGATGGTTTACTTGTTTCCTTGGAAAAGCGATGTTGATGCAAATTTCGCTGATGTTGAATGAATCTAGTCCGTTGAATCTTTCTTTTGATTATTTTGAATAAGTATAGATTCGAGTAAGTATAGAATCGAGTATATATCGAGTAAGTATAAGAAGGTATGTATTCGATAAATACTCCTATATATCATATCTTATGGACTCGCCATATTGACAGAGAAAAATTTCTTGTATATGGTAGTGGTGTAAAGCGTATTAAACTGCTACACCTTCTTCATCAGATACTGACAGAGCAACAGGCCTTCAACAGGACGCCATCCCATTGGACGCTGGTGATTAGGACGGATATGATTAAAGGGGAATTGCGAAAAGTTTACCTCTGTCCTCGCCTGATGGATACGAATTTCGTGAGATATCTTCCTGACAACAGAATATCTGCCATACCATTCTCGGTATGCATCACTGTGCATACCGAGAACAGTGGTAGGTATGCATCACTGTGCACCACTGTACCACTGTGCATTGTATCACTTTCCTTTGCATGCTCGAGTAGAACATCTAATGATTCAAATAAAGATGCACAATATGGAATTAATCAGTGCAGTAGCGAACTTAATGTTTTGCAATGTGCTAGTTTTATGCCGGCAAATGGTGAGAGTGCTTGAAATATGTATGCATCGAACATTTTCTATCCCTTCAGTATATTTCTATGTTATTTCTGTGTATATGCGTGCATATGTATGCATAAGTAGAAGGTTGTTTAGGTTAATTATCTTTAGGAGAAATAATATAAATTTTGGATAAATTCAATTAATTAAGCTTGTTGAAATTCCTTTTCAGTGCTTGTGCGGGCAAAGTGGAACTACTACGTTTTCACTTTGCAGACTTCCTTTATCTTTGCCACTATGGATTCGAAGAAACGTAAACTTAAGTTTAATTTCTAAAATTGCCAACATGCCAAAATGTTTCCTTTTGTTTCATGTTTTCCACACATTGTATAATTATAATTTAATTTTTCGTATTTGGCAACGGCATATAATCGGCTGTGTTCCGATTTCTTAAATAATAATCAGTCTTCCGTTTACCATCGAAGTGTGCATACGTAACTCGCGTAGTCTCCGTCAAAAGGACTTACTAAATTCTTCGTTGTATTTAATTATTTATCCTTCTGTCGTGTTAATTAAATATCCTGAACATTTAATGTGTTAATAAAGATTATTTCAATTTAATGGAATTTTACTGCATTCTTCATTACTTTATTACGTACATTATTTCTAACATTGATATCTCTATAAATTAATACAGATTTAGGATCAGTAAATGCAAAATAAGGATTAAAATATTTATGGTTGTTAACGAAATGCCCACAAATTTAAAAATTAATGATACTGCATTTTCCGGGAAGGCGAAAAAAAGTCGTCTATGAATTTATAATGCGGTGGTTTTTTGGGTGACTACACCATAGATTGATTAGCTTTTGGCAGCTGAAATAGACAAAGGTCCCTCGTCGGCACTCTGGATAGAAGATCATCTTTAAAAATATTTGAGTACAATGATAATTAGTCGTCCTAAAAGCAATCAATTTCAAATAAATCACTCTCCTCTGGAAGTAATTGACGGCTTTCCCTAATTAGTCTTTTGTAAGGTCCCCAAAATCTGAAGCTACCAGCCCTACGTGATGATTGGACAAATACTTAAGATAATAAATATTACAAACACCGATTGTCTGGGATTACAGTGCCGCCTACGGCAGCCACCTTTTCCAATCCTCTCCCTGCCCATACTACTACTACTATAGCATCTATTTGCCAAGTGTAAAATAATATTTTAAAGTGTGGTAAACTATAATTATTATGTAGCGTTAAACCCAAGGCTCATAGCCAGTGTTTGGGAAATGAACCCCCTCTACTGGAAATATAATCAAGCATCCTGGAAAACAGTCTTCCTCAAAATAAATTACTGCAACCTTTGTTTTAATTTCCTGTTTGTATAAAATTGAATGCGATAATGGAAATTGGTCTTTGATGTTAAAAATATATTGTAAACAGAATTTCAGAGTAGAACTTGCTTATATCATGTTTTTTATAGAGGTTTGAGTTTTCAGCTACTGTATAGTAAAGGTCTCTGATTCGAAATATATGAAGTTGAATGATGATATCTTGTGTATACCATTAAGTATATATTCATATAACAAGACAGAAGATCTCACACTGTATTAAAGAAAAAAATATAATTCAATTAAATGTTATACTGAATATAATTGAAATTTGAAAGATATTATACATCATGATACAATTTTCAACCGAAATTAAATTTCTTGTTGACATACTACAACCTAATCTCAAACGGAATTCTCGTATTCGGGCCTTATGCAATAAAATTAGCCTAAACATTGGTGTATAATAACAAACAGTTATTTTGACACTGACGTAAGGTTAAAAACCCATACGTTTCAGGAGCCAACTCTTCCCTTTGTCAAATGAAGACAAAATGTAGCATTCTGTTTTGGAATCTCCTGGTGAAACTCTGTACTGTTTCCTTATTAATGTATAATACGAAACATCCGTTTCTTATCCCGATAAGTATTTTTACTAGCCTTAAATATCTATTTTTTCCTTATATATATTATTGTCTCCTCACTTGAGGGACCACAACTAGATAAGACCTTCACCTTATGTCCAGATTACCAAATCAATTCCAAAGACAACTTAATTTTAAAAACGATTATTCATCCATGGAAACTTTTCGTCAACACAACATATTAACAGTATCCAAACTTTTGGACTTCAAAATTGCAGTTTACAGGTTCGGTTATATTAAAAATGGAAGCAATATTAAAATCTCACTACCACGTCGGCTGAAATACGGAGACGGAACCCGAACAGAACTAAACTTGAGGTCTAATTTTGTAAGAAACAATTTTGCCTTGACACGTATTAGCTCCTTGGGGTCTACTGTGTGCGATATACCCAATAAACTAAATTTAATGAACTGGAACTTATATTACTCTCTTTATATAAAAAAACGCGCACATATTTATTTAAATAGATTACAATTTTCTTTTTATACATAAATGATAATAGCATGAGCTTCGTCAGATATTAAAATCTTTCGAATTGCTGCCGGGTAAAATTTATGTAATTAAATTATAATTTAAATTTAATATACATTTTACTTGAAAGAAAATTTATTTATAGTGGCGATGGAAGAATTTATGATCAATTAATATTTGTTATTTGACTCAAGATATAAAATTATTGTTATCGATATTATGAAACTAATGGGCTATGAAAGTTTAAACTGAGAATTTTTGTCTGCTGTAGAAAAAATTACATTTTTTTAATTATAATTTCTCAAATAATAACACAGGTCTGCGATAAAATTTTTTCTTCGAAGTGAAGGGTGTTTCCTGTTTATTTTTAGATGATGATTTCAGGGAAAATACTTAAAAAATTCTATCACGTACAGTTTTGACACAAATCGAGAATTTCTGTCTGGTTGCCTACCTACTAGGTGGTGCGCTACTATAAAAATGTGTCAAAGCAATATTTTTGCTTAGAAGGAGGTATTTTATCTCACCAATAATAAATTGAAACGTAAAAAGTAGAAAAATGTTATCAAAAAGTCAAACGCATAAATGACATTATAAATCAAAGAACGTTTAAAAAATTACAACGTAATGAACTTCAAGTAATTTGGAGCTTTTCAATCCATAATGGACAGAGAAATAACATAAAACTTAAGGTAAAAGATTGGAGACTCTTCATTGGCTCATCACAAAGAAGTTTTAAAGCTGTCCTTCTTTACAACTGCAACAGATATGCCTCCATACCGGTTGACCTCTCAGTTCATCTGAAAGAGAGGTAACAGAATTTAGCCTTGATCCTGACCGAGCTTAATTACAAGGAATACGAATGGTCTGTCTATGGAGATCTGAAATTGCTCTCCATAATTCTTGGTCACTAGGATGGCTGAACTAGGTAACTAGCCACTAGTGGGAGGAACTAACTGCGGGAAGGGGCAATTTTGTCCCTCCTTCTGCGCATGTGCATGATCTTCGCAAAAATTCCTATCAGTGTTTCCATCCAATAGTAGTTATTGGCTAGAAAACTAACATCTGACGAGAAGAGAAAATAGCTTAGAGGAGGAATTTTGGAGAAAGTATTTCAGAAGAAGTATTTTAGAGGAGGTATTTTAGAAGAGGTATTTTAGAAAAGGTATTTTAGAGAAAGTATTTTAAAAGAGGTATTTTAGAGGAGTAAAGTATACTATTTTAGAGAAAAGAAAATGGATGGAGGTATTTATGGACTGTGAATTATGGTAGTAGTGGCATGGGCGAATTTACCATTTTGCCGATCCTTCCAAACCCCCCATTCCTCCCCCACCCAAAAAAAAAAATCAGTGGTAGGAACATAAAAATTGTTACATTCAATATACGCCAAAAAATTTTGTATTGACAATAAAAATGTTGAAAAACAAACTCATAAATTGAAACATAAATATTAAACAATATTAACTTATATTGAAGTATTATTTCTTTTTGGTATATAATAAATCAAATTCAATTTTATTGAAATGAATTTTAGTTTTATCAAAAAATAAAAGTCTATTGAACACTGGTATTTAAATGGAAAGCATGACGTCTAGCTTTCTTTTCGGCAAAACATCTGATTATACTTTTGTATGATAATAATTATGTAATATCAGACTCAATACTCAAAATTGCTAATGAATTTAATCTAGCTTCACACATAGTTGATAGTCTTCAGTTTTTAATTCTCTTAAGGCAATAAAAAGATCGTTCTGAAGAACAGTTTGTGGCAGCCATACTCGTGAAATCTGCTGATAAAAAATGCAAGGGACTAATAAAAGATACTTTATTAAAAAAAAGTCGTCAAAACAAGGATAAATATGATACAATTGTATCTGTGGGGACAAGTGGCAGATACAGATTTTCATTTTTGGAGGGACAACGACAGAATTTGCCATGGTCTTGGAATAACACCCTTCATTTTTCATGAAAGTTGGAATTTTTTACAGTGAAAAAATATATATTTGGGGGTCATGACCCCTGTGACCCCCTATGTCCACACTTGGTCGGAACCAAGGGAAAGTATCGTGAAAGGCAGTATCGTTTTAGACAGATTTCACTGCGTATAGTGAACATGAAATATTTTATATTATCAATCAGGGCCACACCTAGAAGCCCTTTGCAGGGGGGGGGGTCTGAAAGCTATAGTGACTTAAAATTCGTTAATATTTTAATTCATTTTATTTATAATCATTTTTAGTAGTAGTATCTAGTGAAACTAAATATCTACAATATGAAAACATAAAATATTTTAATCGAGTTAATTAAGTTTAGAATCATCCATTTTTTCGCCAAAACTTAAAAGGCACGAAACAATACAACGCTTACTCAGAGATCTCATAAAAGATCGCACTGCTCACTGTAGTCCGGGGTTTGGTTCCCCAGGCCTTAAGAGGTTCGGATTCCTCGGAAAACTGTAGGTCCCGGCGCAGCATGACCACTGTAGTCTTTGAGCCGTAAAACCAAAAAACAAACAAACAAACGAAACAATACATCTGAAATATATAAGTTGATGTTTAAAATGGTTTATGTGAACAAACCATTTTAACAATGAAAAATACTGATCTATTTAACATTCATGAAGACCATTATTAACATTTTGAAAATAAAAGTATTACCGCAGCATACCTCAGGTCTGTCATGACCATTTTTTTTATGTCACGGCATTTTTTTATGTGATAATGAAATTATTAAGTGGTAAACAAATATTAAAAACTGAAACATTTAGATTAAATATGTGGTTTGGTCGTGATGATCTAGTGGTCTGGTATTTGCTCGGATAGGACAATTAAACTTGGGTTTTACGCGTTGTTTTTATTTATGTTTTGCAAAACCTCAAATATCTACATCAAGAAATAAGTATGTATGATTGCATAAAATCAATATGCGGAACTATTGATACGTAAAATAATTGCATAAGACATTGTTCAACATGAAAACTATATTTATTTACAATTTAACAGATATTATAATCAGTATTGTATAATTCACGAAGTACATGACTATAACTAAACCCAATACCTTGGTTTCGGGATAGCATAAGCCTATAAATTTGTATATTTTGGTATACATGTTAGTGGAGTCCTGTTCTTCCAAAACTACCAGTTGATCTATCGAATCCATATCAGTTAAATCTTATCGAAATAATTTATCATATGAGAATGATTATCTATTAGTTTATCCTCATTGATCAAACTCAAAAGATTCAAATAATTCAATCGAACAAATAAAATTCACTGATACATTCAGTAAACACGTTGGTAAGTACACGACTTTCTTAATTACGCTTAACCCGAGTCGATTTCTATTACAAAATTCGCTAATCCGTATCATCGTTTTCTGTTTACACTCATATATGGTTCATCTAACATGCAATAATTTTTATCCATGATAATGCTATTTAATACAAAATACAATAATAATAATAATAATAATAACAATAGTTATTTATAATTCTTGACATTGCACCGTGATATTATTGTTCTTAAAAACGATTTCATTATCGTCAGCGATTTGCTTAATCTATGTTAATAAAATGAGGTGGCTGCTAGTGGAAAAATCATGCTCACCCAATAGTCCTCCATGATTGGTATCCACGTCTGTTGGAATCTCTTTGAAAAGAAAGATCTTCTGTTGTTGATTTTCAACTTCATTATATTAACTGCCGCTCGCGCTAAGGTCACTCTGAAGGTTTTCATCTGCTCGTCTTCTGAGTTTTTGGGAGATCCTCTTAATCCCCTCCTTAAATTCTAGTGATCTGCCCTCTCTCTCTTTCTCCTTTTGCTTGGCCTTTTCAATCAAGGGGGAGTGTCACTTCTCTCGGCTCCCTCTCTAACCTCGAAATCTCATTGGTTTGATTTTATATAGAAAACAATAATTCTGGGCTGGTTCGAGTGACGTCATTTGAGAGACGTTTTGCTATTGGCTTGGGAGAAAGGTATTATTTTGAAACTTATTGCTTTTGCTCCCTGATAAAGTGTCATGTTGATCTGAAATTACGAGTTTGTTGTTGTTCAACTTGGTTCGCAACTTAGAATGGTAAAAAATTGAATCTTTAGAAATAACTTTTTACTTCATGGCTATAAGATGTCGTTCATGACTTTCTTTATAATTTCATATTTTAAGATCACGCTAGCTTCTGCACTTTTTTTAGCCCTAATCTTTTATGTTAAAGTTTTGGGTATTCTACTATGATTTTATGGATTTTAGTAGCTGTAAATGCACACCATACTATCACTTTCGGAGTATGCAACGGTTCTCGTTGAACAACATGAGAGTTTGTTACAGACCAAATGCGGCAGTTGTGCACATTAACTTGCCCATTTAAAAAGAAATGCGTCTCATCACTCCAAAGAATGTTCTATGGCCACGCTATATCCGCTTGCATTCGGTCCAGGAAC
>QLNU02015359.1:38392580-38413122 GCA_006491805.2 Dysdera silvatica | reverse complement strand
TCCACAAGAGGATGGTTTGTTCTACGAAATATAGCAACACTTAATTAACCGGAAACCAGGGCAACAAGAACACGCTTGTAATCACCTGACGTATCATCCTGAAATAATAAAAATCGGTTAAACCAAAACTCAAGGGGGAAATCATAACATTGTTTTTAAAAGCTTGTGTTTACAAAAAATACATATATACGAAGAGGGTGAAACCATCTTTTAGTAGATATTCCTCATATTCGGTCACCTAGATTTACAACTAGTAGGAAAAAATTCTTCAGAAAGGAATTCCTTTACCCCTTTTTTAAGGCCATCCCCCACCACCCCCTACTTTTACGAATTTTTTTTTTGTCCTGTGAATGTCTACTATTAAGGCTTTTACTGTACGTATGCATATATATACACACACACACAGTGGAAATCGTTTATAATGACGCCAGTTATAACGACCAACGGCACATAATGGCAGGAGTTTTACAAGAAGTTTGCTTTCCTATTCGACTCCATACTAAATACATTGGTTAGAATGGCATCGTACATAACGATGAAACCTGCTATAACAACGGCACCTTTGTATTCTAAGTAGTGAAATCTGTATCAGATGTAACTTGACAGTTATGCATCGGTACAATTTGGGTTCGAGACAACGCTAGAATCACGCTTGTGTTATTAAAATTTAAGCGTTATTTTAATCTTGTTTATTTACAAATGTCCAAGAAATGTTCATCATTATCGTTAAACCTGAATATTAAAGATTATGAACTTAAAAAAAAAAGAAGTTGCGATTGGTTGTTTATTAGTTGAATACCACAACGGCCTCGTTCGATTTTTTCAGTCTAGGGCTCATAAAACTCTTAAACCGGCACTGTTCGGAAGTCATTAGTATAATATAATATTATTTATCACATTTGTTTACTATATCATATTTAGTATTTTTCACAACTTTTTAATTTAAGAACTAAAAAAGTACAATGTATTTAGTGTGGCTATAAATATAATTTAACATATACGGTAATTCATTAAAATTTTCTTTTGAATTTTGAAACCAACAAGTTTAATACTTTTACTATCAAAACAATTTATAAAACCCTAAAGGTGTATTACTATACTATGATTTAAAAATATATCGTTTATAGTAACTGAATTTGCATGGTCCCTTGGAGGTCATTATATATATAAAACCAATATATTATAACCGATTTTCACTGTATATATATATTTTTTTTTTGCATATACAAGATGAATGTTTCATATATTTGCTATTTTGCACTATAACTCATCCATGATATAGCAGCGGCTCAGTGTGCACTACTTAATTACACATTTATTTCTTCTTTATATGTTTCTTTATTATTCTTTTCTCCAATTCTAAATTTACTATATTTAAAATCTCTCTATATATCATGAACATATATACATCAGTGATGTCACAAGAACATTTAAGTTGAAAGAGAAGAAGCAACTACTTGTTCTAGAGTTCGTGGTGTTCAAAAGGAAAAGCTTGAGAGATTGAGAACGGAGTACAAACGAAACTACTGCAGGAACAGTGGTCGAATGGACTCCCGTTGGGTTCTTAATCTTTCTAAGCGATGCCTAAGTGATTGTGAAACTTCTGTGCTATCACATGGTTTGAATTTTGCACCTACACCCTCGTCGATTCCGGTTTCAAAAATCCTTTCGGCTATTGAACCGGCCTTGTGGAACATGGCGGAGGATAGGTGTGCTGAAGTGTGCATGGAGGTTTCGAGAGTGTTATTTGAACGTAAGGCACTTGTGGACAATCTTTCTGTTCCTAAGCGGAAAGCCCTCAGAGACAGTAAAAAGGTTGTGGTCTTACCGGCAGATAAGGGTCGTACTACTGTTGTGATGGATAGGTCGGTTTACGATGATAAAGTAATGTCACTTTTAAATGATGGCGATACCTATTCCGTTGTAGATAAAGACCCTACTGGTTGTATTGAGAGGCAGATGAATGGTTGCCTGCTAAAACTTCACAAAGAGTCGAAACTGGATGAGAAACTTTACTCGCGACTCCGTTGTTCGTCTGGAAGAATACCGCTGTTCTATGGACTCCCAAAAGTCCATAAACACGATATTCCTCTTAGACCTATTGTGAGTTTTTGTAGTTCGCCAACATATGCACTTTCTAAATATCTTGCAGGTATACTATCTCCTCTTGTTGGATCCTCTGAACGGTCGCTGTCTACCTCTGAGGAGTTTATTTCTTCTATCAGAAACGTAAAAATCGCTCCCGATGATGCTATGGTGCCTTTTAGTGTTGTTTCACTTTTCACCTGTATTCCAACAAATTTGGCGGTATCAACAGCATTGGAGCGACTGAGGCATGATGGAAGCCTGGAAGAAAGAACTAGCCTTAGTCCGGAAGAGATATATTGCCTGTTCGAGTTCTGCTTGAATTCCACGGTTTTCGGCTTCAAGGGTAGATTTTACCGACAGAAGAGGTGTACGGCGATGGGGTCACCTGCTTCGAGTGTGGTGGCAAATTTGTGTATGGAGGCATTTGAAAACAGTGCTTTAGATGAGTGTACTTACTGTGTCAAGGTGTGGAAGCAATACGTCGATGATACGTTTGTTATCCTACCAAGGTCTTCAGTTGCTGATTTTCATCTCTATTTGAACAGCTTGAACCCTCATATTCAATTTACGTTAGAGGAAGAAGATAGAGGTTCATTACCCTTCTTAGATGTTCGGATAAATAGAGATGTGGATGGGCGACTGTTGACTACGGTGTTTAGGAAACCAACACATACTGATAGGTATCTTGACTTTCGTTCTCATCACCCGGCATCACACAAAGCATCTGTCATTAGAGCCTTGCACCGACGAGCCTTTACACATTGTTGTAATGATGACCTTCGCAATGTTGAATTACGACGCAATAAAAGCGTGTTGAAAAAGAACGGTTACCCGACTAAATTTATCGCTCGTAACCAATGTGGTGTTAGTGGTGGAAACAGGAATGTAGAGGATGAGACTAGGAAGACATCAGTGGTTTTGCCATATGTGGCGGGTGTCTCAGAAAAGCTGTCTCGAATTCTCAGTTGTGTGAATGTTAAGACCTACTACAAACCTGTCTACACCCTGCGTGATCTATTACTTAAAGTTAAGGATCGCGTCCCTGAGGAGGAAAAATCTGGTGCTATTTACCAAATACCGTGTGGAGACTGTGACAAGGTGTATGTTGGACAGACGGGAAGATCGATACGTCTACGAGGGAAGGAGCATATGCGTGCGGTAGCTAGGGGAGACGATTCAAACCAGTTGGCTGAACATGTCTTCAGGGAGGGTCACGAACCAGATTGGCATTCGATGAAAATATTACATCAGAATGTGACGAATCTGGGGAGTAGACTTTTTCTGGAATCATGGGAAACCTACGGTTTGAGGAGTCGTGCAATAAACATCGCAAAACCTCTACCAGAACCTTACAGGATTTTTGCAAAACCTCGAGTTGGGGGTGTTCATCTGACATCGTCGGGTGCGGGGGCTTTCCCGGCGAGGGTTTCCCCGATTGGGGTTTCCCCAGCTGGAAATGCTCCGCACCAAATGGCGTCAGATGGGGATTCCCAACATGCGGGTATATAAGCTTAGGACTTTCACGAACTCTTCATTCTGCCTTCACTTGACAAAGGGAGCAGTTGGCTCCCGAAACGTCGTGTTTTTAAACCTTACGCCAGTGTCAAAATAACTGTTTGTTATCCTGTACATTCATAAAATGTATCAAAATATTTACGAATTTCAAGCCCCCCCCCTGTAACAAGCGTCGGGCTACGGGCTTGTGTTTTTCCTAAACCGAACGATAAAATTCCGCCCCTAACAAGTAAGTATTTGCTTTCTTTTTTGAAAAATATACTGGCCAAAAAAAAAAGTTTTATTATTTGGTGCCGCCCCTCAGATTTTACCGCCCTAGTCTATAGCCTAGTATAGCCTATTGGGAATACGGCCCCGACTAGTGGACTGTTTTAGAGAATCTAGCGGCTAGATGCTAGTAGATATAGCTAATTTATAGCGCGTTTCGGCATTACTTGTACCTAAGCGACGACGTGCTTGCATTTCAGTCCACGTACATACGCAGAAGGGGGGGGGGGCAAAATTGGCCCTTTACGCAGTTACTTCCTCCCGCTAGCGGCTAGTAACTAGGTACCCCTGTTTCCTCTGTGAATGGGACATTGGTGCTAAAGCCAAGCACCAGAATCAGAAGGTGTAGCCAGGACGTTAAATGAAAAACGACGTGAAATGGAAAAGTACGCGCACTTCGAATTTTTGGTAGGCCCAAAAAAAGGTAGCCCTGCTTCCACTTCATGTCAAACTTAACATCATGAAGCAATTTGTGAAAGCCCTGTCAAAAGATGGTGATATTTTCAAGTACCCGACAAGTAAGTTTCCAGGGCTGTTCGAAGCGAAGCTGAAAGAAGGGGTTTTCGTCCATCCTGACATTCAAAAACTCATAACAGGCAAAATCTTTAAAACCAAAATGGAAAACATTGAGAGGTCAGCTTGAAAATCCTTTAAAGAAGTTGTAAAGAAGTTTCTTGGCAAGCAGAAAGACCCTGACTTCAAGAACGTCGTAGGAAACATGATGTAGAACTCCAAAGCCTTATACTGCTCAATGAGCTAGAAGATCTGCTCTTTTAACTGCTATCAAAGCTATTTCCCAGAAAATCAATTCTCTATAAATGAAGAGCAAGGAGAGAGATTCCACCAGAACGTAAAGGAAATGGGATGGAGGTATCAGAGCCGGTGGAACGTCAACATAATAGCAGATTACTGCTGGATGCTAACTAGGGAGGAGGCGCAAGCAGCGCACAGGAGAAAGGGTTCTAAACAGAGCTTCGAGGGGAAGGAAAAGAGACATTATAATGATTTTTAACTTCGTGGTGGCTATGAAAAATATAACAAAGTAATAAAATATAAAATAAATCTTATTTTTTTAAGTTTTTTAATAAATAAAGTTTTTAACTCAGCTATATCTTCTATATGATTTTCCTAGGCTTTCATCCTCACTTTATGGAAAAACCTTACATGATAGAGGGAAAAGATCGGCATTTCTGAACTTAGCGTACCAAAAACATAAGGAAAACCTAAAACTGTGCAGTAAAAATCAAAATTTATTATTTCGCAGGTCTCTGTAATTAAAGGAGTTAAAAAATGAATGTAACTTCAAAATTATAGTTTTTGTTTTCCAAAAGTTCAGACACGATGAGATATGAAACAAAAATAGTTACTAAGAAGCAAACTTCATATCGAAATAACGGGTACCGAGGTAAAAACACAAAATTAAAAAAAAGTATGTCTTTGATGCATTAGCCTTTTATTAGATTGAAATTTCTGCAATTCTGCATGGGAAAGAAACAATTGCAAGTTCTGTTTTAACTCGAAGAGGATTATAGGAGAAAAGAGATTAAAAACACCCTTCTAGTTAAAAATCTAAGGCCAATAAGTTTCTTGTCAATCGAGTAAGAAAATAAAAACTCAAAGCTTTCATATTTTGCGCTATCGTGATTTTATTCGTGTGTGATAGGTATTCATAACTAAAAAATTCTTGTTATTCGTAAAATATATAATTCAATATGCTCATATCATATTCACCAATCAATGTTATCTACCTAGTAGAGAGAGAGGGAGGAAGAACAAAAGATAGCCCATCACACAATTTTACAAATAATTTAATAGACAATATCAGCGATATTAATTGGAGATAGCATCCTACAAATGATCTGAATCTGCGCATTAAACTAGTCTGGACTATAATTAGAAGGAACAACTTTATTCCGAAAAGGCAATTATGTGTTTACATGATAAGAAAATCTTTCAATCAATTTATATAACCATCTCTATTTTCTGGATCAAAGGCATAGAACACAACGAAAAAAAAAGCAATTCAAAAACTGAAAACAAAGCAACATAATAGGGAAAGGTGCATCTTAGGGATGAAGAGTAAATTTAAGGTCAGAGAAAAATTGATAATGGAAAGTATTTTTATTAATAATAAAAAAATCGAATGATTAATAAGATTTTAAATAAAATTTAACAACGTTCCACCAAAATGTTTAACCACATCCGAAAAGGCCATCAAAATGTAAATGAAAGTCTTTAGATGTTATGGACAGATGATACAAGAAACCAAATTACAGTAAAGAAGAAATTAAATGAGCCCAGAATAGAAAATTTTGGAAGGCACTTTGAGAGAATTTTATCTTGTAGTAAATGCGTATTTGATAGAAAATATTTCTAGCAGATATTGGTTAAAACATGATTAAATTCTCTTAAAAATATCTTCTATTTCCCACTTTCTATATTTTTTCGTTCTCCATTTTAATTATACAATAATTTCTTGCTCTACATTCTGTTCCGATGCATATAAATTTGATACTTGAAATAAACAGCGATAGAGATTAGAAGCGCTAGAGTGTTGTACCTTTAAAATCATTAATCCATAGTAGAAATAAGCTGACGTGAAAGAATGTACAGAAAGTTTTTTAGAGAAAACCGAAGGTAATTCTCTTCTATTTGGTGTCTTAGGTAAATCCCAATAAGCTGGTCTCATGTCTTTAATGTTTGCCACTATTGCTGAGGACAAGCAGTGAACCTGCTGTCTTCTCCAAATGGCAAACTCTGCTTCATCCATCTTTGACATATGCAGGGTTTCTCTATTAGAGTCTAATAATGCATAGGATTTGGGAGTAAATAACATATATTGTGAGTATGTATCAAATTATACATTGCGCAATACTAATCGTATGTTCTTGTTAATTCTCAGCTGAACATAGAATGTAATTATTATTTTACATTATACACATATGTATCTAAATTGTGATTTCCCTAATACGGCAAAACCTCCCTACAACGATATCCGATATAACGATAAATCCCTCTACAACGATAATTTTTCTCGGTCCGTATAATAGTGTTGTAGAGAGGTTTTACTGTATAATAATATAAAACAAATACTAAAATATATAACTATATGCATTTCTGAATAATTAACCTATATTAATATATACATGTTCGACGTATAAATAAATGCCTTAGTAGTAAATACTACTAAGAGATTTATTTATACAAGTTGAACACTCTTACGCAGATTAAATTACGAAGCAATTTTTATGAATTTGTTTAGGCACAGTAATAGTAACGCCGACGTTATTGAATGGTTAGATGATGAAACGTTCGCAAAGAAAAGAAATATGTTTCTTTTTCGCGTCTGGTGGGGCACGATACCAAGGCAGGTTTTCTTACCAACTGGGCTATAGACGACAAACCCTCAATCCTTTACGAACGTATTTAAAGCATATTTTTGGAAGCCGGGTATTTCGCGAAATGGGGCAGTACATGGACTGCTTTTTAAACCAAATTGCGAAGAGATCGGTATTAAATTCATCGAAAAATACGTTGCAGCGGATATATTTATACAAATCGAACACTAAGCAGATTAAATTAAGAAACAATTTTTATCAACGTTTTTACTAAGGCCTCGCTGAATTTTAATGTATCTTCTTATTGTAGATTGCTTAAAGGGGCTTCATTTCTTCAGAAAATTTTATTCTCTTTCTTTTGTTCAATATTCATTCAACATTCATGTTTTAAAAAGACATGATTTAAGAAATAGCGAAAGATATTTGGTGTAACAATCATCTCAATATCCACAACATTCGAATTTCAACAGAAGCTATTTTTTTTTTCATTTCAGCAAGAATGAGGCCAAAGAAAAAACCGCATATTTTTATCACACTTTTGGTTAATGAACTGAAACTGAGAACTAATCAAAAATCTCCTCCTCAAAAATATCTTCTGCTGTTGAGCTTGATCACACTTTAATCACATTTTCTCTTTTAAGATTCAAAGCAACCGCATGTGTATGTTCCTTGATAAATATCCGATAGTTTAGTCTTTCCCGGAATTTGGACAAGAGGTATTCAGAATTCCTGGCTTACGATTGCCAGGAAAACCCTGGAATTGCTAACAGCAAGCTGGAAGCCTCTGCAGTAATCCACCGAATGGAAGTAATCGAAAACTACATTGTTGGCTAGCAATTTATCCAATGAACATCCCTTGATTTTCTATAGCTGAACGTAATTGGGTTCCTAAGTTCGTTACATGGTATCTAAATTGCACTTTCTTATCCCCACATGGTCTTGCATATCGTTATGCTGATTTGAACAACAGTCTCAAAATGGCATACTTAAAACCTCCGAATCATTAAATAAACATTACTGAGGTACGGTAAAAAATTTGCAGCATTTATTCTATACTTTGACAAGCAAGAGCATTGCAATGATGAAATGACAAAGAACTGGAAGATTTAATACTTTTTCCTTCATAGACTTAGTTTAGTAGTATAGTAGCACTAAAATTGAAATCAAATAAGAAACAAAATATTATCATACCTAGGCTTAGCATGCCATAAAACAATATGGCCTATTTTCTTACTGGGAATATATTCTGGCAATATTTTAGATTATATTTCTACTTTCTGATAAAGTTTAAGAATTCGGAATCATAGCAATGTTGGAGTGGTTCAAAAATCTTTTAATTGAACATAAACATGTTTTCGACCATTCAAAATAATAGTCATTATGTACAAATGCGAAATAGAACGTTTCACTTAACTTAATAAACAATATCAATACCCGTGGTAAATTAAATGTGGTCATATTTCAACTGATTTAAATACAAAAGTAAAAGGAGATATAATTTTAAATTAAACTATTGTATATTGAATCGTTCTATTTCACATTTATATATCTGAAGATGATCATCGTTTTGAATGGTCCAAAACATTCTTATGGTTGATTAAAAGATTTTTAAACCACTCCAACGTTGTTAAGAATCTTACCTACACTTGTTGGTGTGGTATTTGATTATTATTTGATAAGTGTTCAAGATCTATAGCATGTAAATCTTGCAATATTCTGTTGTTTCAATATTGTGCGGTGAAATAATAAATATTTTTCATTTTTGAATTAATAATTTTACCGTATGTTCATGAAATAATAACTTAGCAATCTCTCTATAATCTACCTTTAAATAATCATTGCTTCAAAAAACACCTTTCATTATTTTTCCCGCCAAAATCTTCCTTTGAATAAGGAAGATAAATACCTGTAGACTGACCATAATCATCTTAGATTAATAAATTGTTTAGATTGTTTGTGTTTCATCGCTCAAGATCTACGAAGATAACGCTGAGTTAATTAAGACTTGCAGTTTTGCTGGAAATCCAAACTCATTCCAACTAGAAAATCAGCACTGAGAATAAGGATAATTATGAAAGGTTAAGAATTTTCCGTATTCGCTCCGGTAAAGCAGGAAATTTCTACACGGAAGACACCGTTTTATCTCTCTTTTTTACGGTATGGCATGGAGCACTGTGTAGAATAGGTACACTCAGTATCATTTACAATGAGATGCCACTTCATTGAATGTACATTTTCTGCGCAACATGCGTTTAATTGACAATAACGTACAAAGATTGGCCATGGCTTACCATGACCAGCAAAATTTTCACACTGCGTTGAAATATACGAAATACAAATGAAGAAGGTAAAAGACATTTACCATCTGCAAAAATATCCGGATATTTTTGCAGATGGTATGGTATTCTTGCAGATGGTAGGATTTTTTGCAGATCGTATAGGTTTTTATCTCCTTTTGTATTTTGCATATTCCGACCAGATTCGAATTTTTACTAGTTATGTATTTAAATAAAGGATAATCTTGATGTGAAAGAGTGAATTTACAAATGGGAAATTTTATTCGTTTGTCAGATATGCCATCGGATAATTTTACGTGGGAAAGAATTTTTAAAAACTTGGAAGACTTGTGGGTAAATAGAGTTTTCAGAGGTTTTTGAATCTCACATAACAGGGGTCTTCAACCAGCTGCCTGCCGACATGTTTTATGCGGCCTGCCGGCTGATAAAAAAAATACAAATTGTTTCACACAAAAATAATGCCGCTTGCAGCCTTCGGGTTTTAAATCTACATATTTTATTCTGTTCACATTTTCACATTTCGTAATAAAAACTTAAAATTCTAGAAAATTAAAGTAAAATGCGTCTTCACTCAGTTGAGATACTCTTTAGTTTTCGAGCGTATATGGGCAGTCGAAGGAATTTTATTGATTTGCAGTGCAACAGTACTTCAAAAAACAAATTAATCTTAGAACTTACTGAATTTTATTCTAAATACATCAATAATACACCTTCCCACCCACCGACTGCAAGCTCTGAAAATGATAATCACCATCCATGAGCACTTGCATAGCGAAAGTTCAAAAGTGTTGGGGGGAGGCAGAGCTACACTCCATATATTCTTATGTATATATTCAAAATTTCATCGCAATTGGGGTTACAATTACCAACATCTCTTTGTAGACCAGTGCATCTTCGAACAGCTTTTCCTTTTCTAGGGTAAAGTTGGTAAAATCAAGAGTTGGAACAAGAACAACTGACGTCCACCTAGAAAACACTCTTAAGGTTGTAACATCAGAAATAAAATCTGATGTTGACAAGCTTGTTAACAATAAGCAGCGCCAAAAATGCCACTTTGATTTCGCTTTATATAATAAACGCATTAATACTTAAAGCATTGTAAAGTTTTTTTGCTTCCATACGTATTTTACATTGCAATCTGCAGCATATAGTCAGTGACAGGGGCTGATCCAGAAAATATTTACGGGTTGACAACAAAGGTGAATCCAGAGGGGCTCCCCCTGGATTCACTTTTGCGCGTCAACACTATTCCCCCATGAATCCACCATTTTTCAGTCCTAATATTGTTGTTAGCGTAGTGTCTCCCTCGAGCCAATAAGAATACACAAAATTGACCCATGGGCTCAAAAATGTCGAGGAGAACCCTGAAATAGCATGTAATATAAAGAATATCAAACCAAGGAAATATATTCTAATGCATGTTAGCTGGTCGCTATGGATTTACTATAACGTATTAAAACGTATTTTTATTTGCAACGGTAAAACGTAACTGCCACACCACCGCTGGTCTGTCCCATTATTTTCCTTTCTAAACTTCAGCACGTCAATATTCTATTGAGGTCAGTGTTTTGAGTCATTCGTAATCAAGTAACAGTCACTTTTGTGACAATTGTCCCTGAGAAGGGCAAGAATGCCCTAATTTGCAATACAGTAAAACATCACAAAATAAACCACCCTAGATTCGGTGAGAAAATTGTCTCTTAGGAAGGTGGTCCCTTAATGGAGGTCTATGATCAGGAGAGAACAAATATGGAGCAAACTGGAAACTAATTGAAATTGCAAGCACGCATGGAGTGTAAAAATTTTGAATATATAAAAAAACAAAATAAAAAATACGAAGATATACGATTTTGCAATTTTAATTGCAAATAATTAATTTGTCACCTTTTAAAAAAAGGAATAAATAGCAGTTTATTTTCTTATTACAGTTTTTTCTTGCAGTTCTCTCCATCTAAATGTTAAAGCTTTGAAAATAAATGAGATCTTTTATCGTCTTCAACAGCTACTGAAGATTCTACTAATCCATTCACTTCTTTAAGTGAATGGATTAGTAGAATCCATTCACTTCTTTAAGTGTTTCCTGATACTAGAAGACAAGGATTTTTTTTTGAGAGAGTTCGGATCATGATTTTTCATCGAAATCAGAATAAAAATCTGAAAGGCTAGAAAAGAAGTTTTCTGAACCTTAAATTCAATTTTATATTGAAATAATTTTTTATAATGATAAAACCTCGAATGGGAAGGCTATCGACAAGTTGTTTAATACGATCAAAGTCAGAAGATTAACAAGAAATTAAATTCTCTGCTTCGCCCGCTTTCCGTCATCCAAAATGTAGTCGCCTGCAGAAGGAGAATGGTTTTTGATAGTCTCTGAATTCAGGTAAATTTATCATCGAGTCCATTGCGAAAAATTCGTATCGATTAAAGGTGGTCATTGATAAAGTTGATCACACAGTAGAGATAATCGTTAAAGTAACGTTTTCCTATGGTCTAGGGCACCGGTTGCTGATCACGCGTATGGAAGTTCCAGATAGCTGGACGATTGTTGCAATACTGGCGATGGCGTCTAAATTGCCCACCGCAGCGGAATAATCAATGAACTGACAACCTACACTAACAAATATAAGTATTTACTTGTGCGTAACTGTCAGTTATCTCACAACCCATTTAGGTAGTGTTTAAAAAAGATAGGAGTTACCTAATACTAAGTCGCAACTACAGACTCATTATGTATATGTACAATTCAAATTAAAAACGGCAAAATAAAACGTTTTTTTTTTTAAATAACGCGTAATATTGTTCGGCGCCATTAGATTGCGTCTAATGGGGCTTATCCCCGCCCCCTAATAAAAAGTGTATCCCGCTCTAGAAAATTTATGCTTAGTATTAAATGCATGTAGCAAAAAAAAAACAGGCACACACATTGCATTGGATAGGATCTACAGTTCTGCCCCCTCCCACCCTTCTAAAATTCAGTAGCCCTCCCAAAAATGTTGAAATTAGTTGCGCTAATGAATTTAGATTAAGATGGAGAATAATATTTACTTTATATGCATCTATTGTATTTATAATTGGAAAATTTTCTCCCACTTTTTATTGAAATGTCTTGAATCATATCCTCGAAGCCAATCTTACAAGACACATCTGCTTCTATACTTAGTGAAAATAAGACAAACAGCCAGTCTTGAATAAATATTCTTATTTATTGTAGGCAATAATAATATGGACCATGGTATTAGAAGATTTTTGTAGTGGGTCCCGTCCCCTTGATGTCTTAAACACGTGCTCATTTTGCTTGATGACTACGATCCAGCCCTACGATTTGGTCTTAAACTCACCATGCTGAAACGACGTGTTAGTTAGATGGACCAACATAGTAAGCTGGATCTATATCGTAAGCTGGACTTACATATTGAGCTGGACCTACATGATAAGCTGGACCTACAAAGCGAGGAATCTAAACTTTGATCCCCACAGTCGAACCCTTGCCATGACGGGAGTTATTACATCACACCCGGAAAAAGGAAATGACCGCTGCCCAGGCTGCTCCAAATTTGACACCAAGAGTAGACCTGGTATTCTCAACAGAAGACGGCCGCGGGACACAATACAGAATTTAATAGGACAGTGTATAGTTTTCTAAAACTTGAATCGTCTAAAAATAATGAAAACTAGTCGTAAATTATTATATGTGCTGTAACCTGTAAATTCGGAAATGTTCGTGTATAAATTAAATTACGTTTCAACAAAATTAAAAATATTTCTACCTAATTGAAAATGCTTCACGCAGCGATGCCAGAAAATGTGTTTCTCATTTTTAAAAGCCACTAATGACTTCAAGTTAAAAGAATGCTCGACCATCTTCTGGGGCGATCTACAATAATTAAACAAATTGCCCTCAGCGCGTACATTTGCCGTTAACGCGAACAGAGTCCTGACATTATTATCTCTGCGTTGCTTTATTTCAAGAAAAGAGATCGTTTTTGCTGAACTTATCTCACTCGACTGGTAACAGACTTCCCACCGGGATCATATTTCGACCCTGCGTCAAGAAATGCTGAAATTCTTGAAATTTTGTAAAATCATTTTGCTGCCACCGTTGTAAACTCTAAAGCATGGTAACTCGTCTTGGAGAGTGAAGTGTTTGTAAAGTATGAATCAATATTTTGATGTTCCCTATTGACATCCAAAAGCATGGATATTTCGTTAATGCTTTTCGAAATAACATTCATTCTAGTCTATAAACCTTTCAACGTAAAATGTTTGGTTTCCATTGTGCTGCTTGTCAAAAAGGGATTGTTTTTTCAATTGCAATTTAAATCCATTTTGCTTGAAAAGAAATTTCAAGGAAAGTAATCTTTTCTGAAAGTCTCTCCCCGTTTTAGGATTTATGTATCCATTTTACATATTCTTAAGGGGGTTGGGGACAGAAAAATTCAACTTTTGTATTTTTGAACCTTTTTTAATAATTTTTTCACAGTAACATAGTATATGTGTGACTATTATTTTGCAATTAAAATTGTCTTATCTCTTTAATTTTTTTTATAAAATATCCAAACCTCGAAAAATTTTGCGCTAAACCGACGTTTTTATTTTTTGATATAACTAAAAATATTGTCACTAAGAAACAAAAAAATTGATACTAGTATTTTACATTTTTATATATAAAAATATATACTAAAAAATTTGCCTTCAGAATTTTAAGATACAGTTATTACAAAAAGTAAAAACAATTTTTTCCCTAAAAAATCCACTTTTTCAGTGTTACGTAAAATAAATATAAATATATAAAAAATTTTAATAAATATTAATAAATATATTTTCTGAAGACAAAATAAGGAAATACATATATAACAAAGCAGCATGCACAATTTTGTATGGATATGTTGTTTCCTTTTTTAGATATATCGTTTCAAAAATGATGTATCGTTGCAATTTTCAACCATGAGAAAAACCATTTAAAGATTTGATTAAAAAAATCAATTCATTTTACTTTTTATTATTAATATTGTTAATTGTTGAAACTATGTTTAGTACACTTTACCTCTTTACTGTATTTTTTTTATTTGAAACAACTTTTCATCCAGTGCCGATTTTACAAATAAATTTTACATAATTTTCTTTGTTTAACTTTACAATCAGGATTTGCATCTAATTTTGCCAATAACGATAAATATAAATACGGTTGTTATCTATTAAATTATTTACTAGTAACTTAACATCTATTATTGCCAGATCAGCGGTTAATATGAAAAACTTGTTGATTCAATAATGTTAATTCTAGTTTTTCCTATCGGACATTCTTGCTTCTTTGACTTGTCGCTTTGGTTACAAAGCAGTCACAGCACTGTCACACTAATTGACACATTCATGCATATAGAATCGAACCTCGTTGACGTGAACACGCTTAACGCGAATTACTTTTAACACGATGCAGCTTTTTGAATCCCCGTCAAACTAAAATTACTGATAGGTTTTCCTGATAAGACAGACTACTTTTAACACAAACACGTTTTTGGTCAATATTCTATGAGTCGTCGTATTTACGAGGTTTGACTATAATACAATTATATGCTTATAGGAAAGTGACAGTTGCGTTTAATGTTTTTAGTTGATAAACCAAATATGCATTTTTTATGATTGCAAATATATTTATAACCAAAATATACAACTTTGACATATTAAAATATTTTGTATTAAGTTATAAGGTCATTTTATTCATTATTTGAAAAAAAAGTGATGAAATGTGTGTATATATATATATATGAGTAGTTACCTTTATAGGTCTACACACCAAGTTTTAGGGGCAGCTAATTTTTTTTTATACCCATTATGACATTATTTATTTAAAAAGGCTGCTAAGTTAGCATTAATATAAAAATAATTTATACAACAATGAAATATATATACAACTAAAACAATATTTTCGAATGTTTTCAAAAAGGAAGACATAGCTCATACTGACGCTTGAACAAACAAAACAAGTGATTACACTCTAAACAATAATAATACGTGGGTAAAGTTATTTACTTCCATTTGATGTTACGTTACTTCTATTCACTTCACTGCATTAAAACAAATTATAAAAACTCAATCAAAACAGTACAAAAGTTGCAGAAATTAATGTTTTCGTTTATTAAATGATTTTTCATGAAGCCCTTTTAAACGGACACGCCCCTTTTTGTTGATGTTTTCTCATGACGTCATTTTTAAAGTTTTAATTGAGATAGGACGAAAATGTTTTCACTAAAACACTTCTAAACATTTGAATTTTTTTTAAATGAAAAAACATGCAGTTTTTGAAAAATATTCTGTTCCAGACCCCCTTAAATCTTAGTAAATAAAATATTTTTTTTAAACTGTCGTGATGCTAGAGTAAAGATAGTTTCATTTCAAAATAAAACAACGTTATATTGCCATTCATAAAATATAAACAGTAGTACGTAGCGTACCCAGAAAGTCAGTAAGAGGGATGTTCATAGGCTCAATGAGAGATTACAGAGCTACAACTCATATATTCCTATGTTAAATATACAAAATTTCATTGCAATGGGGAGTTACAACCCCCATCAACACCCCCTGCGTACGCCAGTGGTACTATGTAAAGTACATTAAGTATTTAAAAAAATGTTGTATCGACGCATTTTATACGAATGTCTCTATCCATTGTCAGGAATCGACTAAAGCGACTTCTGTGTAAACAGTGCTGCAATTTTAGGTTAATGTTCTACGTCGGCGACAGCGCATCTTATTAGTGGAAAATATTGGATGCAAGTAAATACAGAACAGGTTGGAATGTTAAGGAAAAGGGCGGTAGGGGGTTTAACAGGACCTTCCACGTAATGCTGACTGAATACGTAAGCTTAAAGCTCCTAAAAAAAGGGAGCTGACGTATATCCGCCATTTTGTTGCCATTGTATCACGTGATCGTGGTTGCAAATTGTATTTATTGGCGACATTTTGAAAGTTGCGCCAATGTTTACAATAGTCGGATAATCGCGGATTTTTGATTATTTTTATGCCAAAATAGCGATCATTGCGCCAATGCGTAAAACCTTTATCGCCAAGGTAAATGAAACCGGAATTCTACAACAAAATGGCGGCTGATGCGTCAACTTAGAATTCTAGGGCCTCTACATAAGCTTATGCCAATTAATGAAGTATAAGAATACACTCCGCAAAATAGAACTAAACGAAATATTCACAAAATTGGCGCAGCTGCATAATTTATTAAGTTGCTGATAATCCCTTTGGAAGGAACATGTCTGTCTTCTCCAAAGCCTTTGGTGTTTATTTGACCTGAGGCAGGCCAACGTATTTCTGCTTAAATACTTGTCAATGATAAATGAATGGTGAAAATTATTGAAATTAAAATTATTATATAGTCCAGTGCCTATTTTATAAATAAATTTTACATAATTTTCTTTATTTAACTTTACAGTCATGATTTGCATCTAATTTTGCCAATAATGATAAATATAAATACGGTTGTTATCTATTAAATTAGTTACTAGTAACTTAACATCTATTATTGCCAGATCAGGGGTTAATATGGAAAACTTGTTGATTCAATGATGTTAATTCTAGTTTGTAATATCGGACATTCTTGCTTCTTTGATTTGTCGCTTTGGTTACAACGCAATAACAGCACTGTCACACTAATAGCGTACATGTTCATAGAAAGCTTTATATGTGTTCGTAAGCGAAGAAATTATTGGCGTAGTTTAGTTGGTAAAGCACTTGAACTGCAATCGAAAGGTCGTGGGTTCGGGTCCCACCAGGCACCGGAAAATCATTCTTTTCTTTACGAGTAATTTAACATTTTATATTTGTTATTTGTCTAACATGAATAAAATTTTTAATAAAGCTCATTTCAATAATGTATCATGAAAAAAGTCATTCATGAATGAAAAAGGAATTCGGTTTCAACAACAATTCCTATGAGAACGAAATGTAAGATTTTTTTACACATATAAATCAGTCAATTTTTAGAAATTTAGCATTCTTTCTCGCTACTGTACGGATATTTTAAATAGATCTCCACCTTTGAATATATCTTCTTTAAGAAACAAAGTTATGAAGGAAATCTCATGAAAACAATAGTACCTCTCACATACTTTAATTTGCTCATGTTCTGATTCTGAAAGGAAATGTTTTGTGGCAGAGTTTAGTAGTTTGAGTATGAAATGTTTAACTATACATAGCTGTTTTAATATTTAGATATGAAACCGCAACGCTTTTCAAAACGGAGTGAGCTAGTTTTAAAGCCCGTACTAACCAGGATTTCTAGCTATCTCAAGTCATGATCAAGTCATCCTACATGACTTAACAACTTGTCTGCATTTTCTTCCAGAACGCATGCACCCTAATTAATGGAACTTGTCCTTGCCTTCCTTGTGGACCGCCATTGTCGAAATGTCTTCTTGCGGTAAAGTAAATAATTCCTCTGGCTTATTGTATCCTGCGCTTTGTGATAGCTGTCAGAATTATAAGACCAGAGATGGGGCCACACATCCACGTCTTCACGCCCGGAAGATCATTACATGAATAACTGAAAATTTTTACTAATGATGTACTAATTTAGAAGCAATATTGAATCCTTTCGCATTAAAGTAATCAGACATAAAATATTTTTTGCGAATATGACTGATGATAATGATGATGAGGAGGAGGAAGAGAAGAAGGAAAGGGAGGAAATGTTTGATTAATTATGAGGAACGTGGGATGTGCATATATATATGCTTTATTAATTTCATTTAAATATTTTATTTGATTAATTTTTTCATATTAATTCTTAATTCATTCATACTAATTTATTGGTACTATGTTTGTAGGTACCGCCGCTTGACATAAATATAATGATTGACAATATAATGTTGTCCGATTGCTTTTATTATTGGTACTAATTATTATAATTAATACTAATTCATTTTTGTTAATTCTTTCAGATTAATCCCACTAATGGAATCTGTGTATGTACCGATTCAGAGACTATCTCTCTGTTGTGTTTATACGCATTACTTAAACTTTTTATCTATTTCTTTTCTACATATTTGCACTAGTTCAAAAACGGTAATTAGTAAATAAATTTTGAAGCAGATATTACAGTTTTTGTAAACTGGCACGTCATTTACAAATATTTGGACAGCGATGCTTTCTATCTTTGTCAAAACCAGCGAGTAGATGAAATACTACTACTTCTACTAATAATAACAATGTCTAATTCTGTGAGGCTTCCTGGTCCAAACTAATAAATACCTTGCAAATAATACACCTGATCTATTGTGGCAAAAAAGCAAGTTTGGATAGTAGACGTAACTGTTCCTGCTGACCCTAGAATTCAGGAGAAAGAATTTAACAAAATCGCCAAGTATAAAAATCTGCAAATAGAAGTCGAAAGGTTATAGAAAAAAAACAATTGTTATCCTCATAGTAATAGGAACATTCGGAGTAATCCCATCGAATTTTGAAAATCATCTTAATACAAGAGAAATTGACAAAATGCTAATGCAACAGCTCCAAAAGGAAACTTTGATTAGAATTGCCCACATCCTAAGAAAATACTTTTGATATCTCAGGCTCTTGGGAAGGACCAGATATTAAAGGATCAGCCGTCAAATGCAAGACAGACCGTGCACATGCATCTCATAATAATAATAAATAATTATTATAATTATTATTCTGTACCCGTCAATCGAGACCTGCATCTAGACTGGCTCATTCCTTTATTTAAATTTTGGAAAGTTTCTTGCCCAATAACCGGCGAGAGAAAAATAGAGGGGAGCGATCAAAAGAGACATTTTTGTCAGTCCGTGAGTTTTATGGCCAAAGAACAACAAGATTCCTGCTGTGACGAGATCAACAGCTTTTTGAGAAATTCACTGCCTAGAGAACCAACTGCCGAACTAAAGCTGTTAATTAGTTGGTAAGCCTTTTTTTTTACGCCGTTGGAAGTCGAATCCGGAATAACGTCATGCTAGATGAACCATCATTGGACTACCGCAGGTCCTGAGAGAGGGACTGCGGATTGACAAGAGAGGGTGGTGACTCAGGCGGGGAAGCTAAAGTACTCGAACTCCAAGTTGTAGTTTTAATACGCGATAACGCCTCCAATTCTCGGGACATCGTTCTCAAACTTTGATTATTCGTGGATCATTTTAAGCACTCCTTTAGTTATTGTGGGCCACCGGAATGAGGGGAGAGGTCTTTCCCGAATGAAAATTAAAAAATATACTGCTTGAAACTGAAGTTATCAACTCTGGTTGCTAAGATTAAGTCCTTCCGACCACTATCAGCAAGCTGAATTTATGTAGTTTGTGCATCTTTATTGGAACATAAAGATGCAAAAAATACATAAATTGTGCATCTTTATTGGAACATAAAACAACATCCAGTATCATGTGAAAAGGTGAGCGATGTACTGTGCAAAATAATATTTAACAACTAAGTACACACAAACGCAGTTTAATGTGAGTTGGAGATATATTTTACAATTGATTTAGTTTAAAACAAACGTCCACCTACTTCAAAAATTTGTCCAAACTCTATTTGGACAAATTTCTATAAAATAATAAATATATATTTCGTTTCTAAATATCCAGTATCATGCTTCTAATATGCAATATAGATTTCTGAAACTATTTAGATATCCGCAAGAATACCAGTTTTTGAATTTTATTGCCCCATTGAAGTTGTAACCTTGTAAGAAGACATTTCATGAAGCTGTGATCTTACACAACATAGTTCACTAATTTTTTTTCCCAATATTTCCTAAAGATGTTGCCAATCACTTCATAGTCACCGACCGAACACCTAGGAAACACTTCATGAAAATGTACGGAACCACATTTCGAGGAACACAATGTCTTTGGACATTCCGTCTAATTTCCTTCTTGAATGTGACGCTCCTAATGGGGCTTATAAATTCTATACCCAAGTTGTATCCAAATTTAACCAATTCTCACTAAAAAAGTGATACATCTGAAGTACAAATTACAATACTACTAAAAATGTATAGCCTATATATTGTATTGTATA
>QLNU02015359.1:38337664-38385762 GCA_006491805.2 Dysdera silvatica | reverse complement strand
TGATATTTTAAAAAATTATTTAGGACCAGGGGCGAACTAAGCCGCCGACCCTCGGGACGGTACCTCTCCATGGGGCAACAGGACCCTCGCCTTTGAATAGCCAAGGACTCGTGCCCTCCGAAAACCCAAAGTATGTGCCCTTTAAGAGGACCCAGTTTACCCCTGGGTAGTGCATTATTCCGTTTCGCATTCAACAACAGTTCTGCACGGAGACAAAACAAATACATAAAACTAGACTGTTTGAACCTTAATAAACCTTGGAAATAGATATATGTCATCCAATTGTTGTAGTTTTCCAAAGTGTCCTTACTTACAGACCTTGAAGCAGCATAGGTGGTGAGAGCATATAATTGTAGGTTATATAAAAATGCGAGATAACAGCTTTTTTATTTCACCAAATGTATAATTTGCCATGGTGTCTGCAAAGCGCCTGTCTTTCCGGAGCTAAATTCTCGTGACAAATTAAAAAAAAAATTAAATTTATTAAAGCAAACAACAATTTTTTGTTTGTTTGTAAGTTTTATGGCACGAGGGCAACAAGGGTCTTGCTGCACTGAGACCTACAGTTTTTGGAGGAATCAGGATTTCTTGTGGAATAGGGGGCCAACTCCCGGACTCTTGTGAACAATTGCTCGGTAAGTGATTTTATTTTGGCCCTATTGTTGGTCGGAAACGGTTCTTTCTTAAAGAAAATGGTAGGTTATCCTTTGTATTCGACAGAAATATAAATCTAGTGCTTATTTGTTCGTATTTTATGGCGCAAGGACAGCTTAGGTAACATGTTTCATAAAAACGGTTTTTCAAGTTGAATATAAAAATAATAAAAATGTTTATTTGCCAATGAAAATATTGATCACAATTTAGTTATTTAGTCTGAATGATGGTGGCGGTTTTACCCAAACTGTCCAGGAATCCAACTTTTGGACTACAGTGAGCAGTTAACCTGCTTTTTTCTTTTTTATAATTGGGAGTCGAACCTGTGATAACCGCACCCTAGGCAAACAGGTTTCCACTGCACCATCCCAGAGCAAAAATCCCAGGGAAAAAAGGGAGGGTGTCCTTTGAATTCAACTTAAATCTAATTATGGAGGGTTTTTTTTGCGGTTTCCCGGTTTATGGTGAGAGAACAACTAAGATGATGATATATCAGCATCTGTGGTTTCCTAGGAGATTAGAGCACGATACACCAACGTCCAGGAGCGGACACAGACTTATGGGGGTCAAGGACAGAATTTGCCATGGTCTTGGAATAACACCCTTCATTTATCATGAAAGTTGGAATTTTTTACAGTGAAAAAATGTTTTTAGGGAAGATCATGACCTCTGTGACCTCCTCCCTGTGTCTGCCTTTACCAGCGTCTATAGTTTCCTAGGAAATTAGATCATGATACACCAGCATCTACAGTTTTCTAGAAAATTAGATCACGATGCATCGGCATCTATAGTTTCTTAGGAAATTAGATCATGATACAATATTTACAGTTTCTTAGGAAATTAGATCATGATATACTGGCACCTATAGTTTCCTAGGAAAATTAAATCATGATACGCGTATATCAGCATCTACAATTTCCTAGGAAATTGGATCATGATACACCAGCATCTAGTTTCCTTTGAAATGCGAACTGTTTTACTTAGGAAATTAAATTTTGGATTACAGCCCGATAGTTGAAAAGGAAAGCTCTAAATATCATCGGAAAATATGTATTTATTTTTCATACAATATACAGACGCGCCATCACTACGCCACACTAGACCGACAATTCTTGTGTAGCACCTCCTTTGATTAAGGAGCCCAAAAGACCAATAACTGTATTTACTTTTACAGTAAAGCTTATTTTCTAAATCATCTCCATTGATTGGTTTCTCGAAAAAATAAAATAGACAGCTGGTGATTATAAAATGATGCTTGCACCTACTTAATGCTTTAGGCCAAAATCATCTGGCAATACAAAGATAACATTTGCAGCCAAGTGTCTTTTTTCACACTCAATTACAAATTTACAAGCAAACCAATAAGCCAGGATTAGGACTAAAGGCAATAAGATATTGAAATTGGGATATACATGGAGAAAGGCGTTAAAGAAAATATTGTTTTTTAAGATTAGAAGCGATGCAGATCGACAAAAGGTGATGATCAGTGAAAAGGAAAAAAAAAATTCTTGCAATGCATGTATTTAATAATGTAGAAAGTATGCATGAGGGATTAAAAATAAATATCAACCAAAATATCTAGCGAGGTTGAAGAATCGCTGTGTGAAAATTCATAGTGTTTGGGAAGTCTATTTATACGATGGCAAAATAGTTAACGAACGCAAGCTTTCACTTTGTCTCAATGCCGAGCAACAAGCCCATTACCATTTGCCTGTTATTATGTCGTATAAAGGAACATTAATTGTACTTTTATATGTAACACTCGAATTTAATGGTCATCGCTTAATGTTATCGTTTGATTTATATATAAAGTATTAACGTTATGCTAAGGTTTTCCGCATGCCATGCCCATGAAATAACATCTAAAGTCGCTTTAAAATCTTAACCAGTAAGATAATCCTAAATTGAATATTTAAGAATAATATTAAGCGGTTAGATAATCTCACCACTCTCATCGTCAATGCTTTAATTTTATGCACGGAACAATAAACTGCGAATTTGAACAACTATCAATCGCAATATTATATTGCTTTCTATTTAAACATCTTCCTTATTATTAACACATTAATTAATTAGCCCATAATTTTAACTCACAACATGTCATTTCGATTAGCTCCGGTGATAGTAAGAAACAGAAATATTTAAGAAGGTAGTTTATCCCCTTATTCTTTGAAAACTTGTAATCAATACTTCTTTGTTTCTGTCTTAGAGCTGGACGTATAGATTAAAATTAAATAATATAAAAACAATAAAACATATACAAGGAATGCGAAGTATTTTACGTTTGAAATAACTGCAAGGGATCTAAATTAAAATATTTGAGTGAAAGTGTAAATAAGAATCGAGAATATGATTGCCAAATTATCAAAAAGAAACAGGTAATGGATTAAAGACGCTGGAGAAAAAAATAAACAAAGGTTCAAAAAAATTTACGAATTAGCTAATAGCGATATGGGAAGCCAGTTTATACATGATTTCCAGTTTAAACAAGACCAGAAAGCCGACTAGAATAACATGAACATTAACTCTCTAAAATAGTTGCGCGTATGAGGACGAGTTAGAAATATTTTCTTACCATCACATGATCAAATAGCGTGATGAGAACCAAATCATAGTCATCATTAGCATCGTAATCAACAACGATCACATTATTTTTTTGGGTGAAGTCATTTCCAAGTATCGTCTACACATGACGATGTAAAATTGTTTACGTCCACCCAATCTGATTCATGTTTTTTTACCCCACGTTGGCTACATTTGTTTCCTTGATCTTGATATTTCTTTATTATTTAGATCAGTGGATCTCAAACGCTTTACCCCATGGAACACCTTTCTTACCAGATGTCTGTTCACGGAACTCTTCTACAGATATTTAAAGTATTTTGACTGTATATTAATAGGTAAACAAAATATAAGATTTTAATAATATCGTGAATCCTGAGAAGTAAGTTTTCACAATCACGGGCATTGCATTTTCTAAAAGTTTAATTTATATATGAATTCATTTCGTTCCTTTTTTGTTGTTAGTAAAGGTCAGCTAAACTTTGTTCTTACTTCGTCGGTATTCGAATATGGATTTCGTCTTTATAATATTTAAATCATGCTTAAAACAGCAATAACTATAATAATAATAAACTTCTGAGAACAATATGGAGTCATATGTGGCATAAATGACTTGCAAAAGGAAACCTAAAGAGCTATTACTTATCACTTATTATTTTGGGCATAAACATAAAATTAAGCAGTAATTACACCAGTATAAAAGGTAGGGGATATTTTTCCATTGTTGCTAGATATTTATTATGGTTAGTTAACTAATTCTAAGTGGTTGTTGGGGGCGGAAATTACAGAATTTAAGGATTTTCTTGGAATTTCCGGCGGTGTTCCACAAATTGGTAGCAAAACCACTGGAGGTGTTTTGGCTATATTCTGTGACACACTGAGAAACATTGATCTAGCTGATATTTTATATAAATGTCACACATTAATCATTTAATCCTCAGTTTTCTCCATGAATGGTTTTCAATTTTGGTTTGTTGTGCCTGTAAATGTACTGTGCTTCATCGAAATTATCCGGCTCAGATGTGCTGCTTTTATTTTACGGGGAAGAGATTTCAGTATCCAGCAGATTATAATTGCCACAGCACATATGAAGAATACCTTTATGGGTGCGGCAATTTCAACATCATCAATGTATTGTAGTTTCGCCGCTCATGGAAATCATCGTTTGAGCAGTACGGCTTCACCGTCCAGCTTCGTACATTGCTGTGAAGAGGCAGGAGAGGAGTGGAGTGGATCCTCTCAAAAGGCTCATATCTCGGATTATCTGAAGATGCGAGTCCTCTAGCCCAAAGGTTCTTTAACTTTCCTGGACCACGGACCCCCTTCAGAGTTCACTCACCCTCGCGGACCCCCAAGAATTAACTCAAAGTTTAAAGCCCGGAATTTGCATCATACATATTTATTTCTAGTGTTTCATCACTAATTTTCACTATTTAAGGAAAGAATTTTTCGTCCCCTCATAATTTATTCTTAGCATTAAAGAGCAAATGCTCTTTTCTTATTATTTTTCCGAACTTTTGTAGAACACAGGGAGGATTTCGCGGGCCCCCAGGGGTCCGCGGACCACAGTTAAAGAACAGCTGCCCTAACCCATGAGGGCGCACCGGCCCGCCGTTCGGTTGCCCGGTGGCCCAGTTCGCCCCTGTTCAGAGGCATCTTTGAATAATTGAACATGTTATAGTCGCCTCTTGGACATATCCGAAAAATAGTTAAACCAAAAGAACGCGTATAATTAATCGCAGTTTATACCATTTATTTAATGGAAAAATCCTCACTTCATTTAATGCTAAAGACCGAAAGAGTGACAAACACTACGCAAATATAATAATAATGAAAAATGTACAAACGTTTTTTGGCGTATTTACGTTTAAATTTGTAACTATGCCAAAAAACGTTGTATATATTTCATCATTATTATTTCATTTAATGCGTTTCTATTAACGCATTTACATAGGATCATTATACCTCGTCTATGGTTTAAAACGTAGAACCGCACAAAACTGAAATTTTAATTTAGTATTAGAGACAAGGAAAATTAGAACAGTGTCTCTCTTTTTTTTCAAAATTAAACAATGAATACTAGATGAGAAATTGACTCGTTTTCTATTTAAATTGTAGTTTAACGAAAGAAATAGATCACACTAACTAAAGCAACAGTATTGCTGTTTCAGAATCAATGAAGGAGTCCAAATTAAGGCGTCAAAATGAATTAAATTCCTCCGAGCTCTCGTTCTTTGTTTGTTACGAAGCAATTTTGAGTGCTTTACGTCTTCGCCGTTTAAAGGTCATTTTGTATATTTTTAATCATCTTCCTGTCTAAAAAGCTTCAGCTGCGAAAGTAAAATCTATTTAGTATTGTAGAAAAGAGTCCGTCATTCAGTTTTCTTCTTATTAAAAAGCAATTAGTCAGAGTGTAACGATTGGTGCAGAAAAATAATGGTGTATTTTTCTTTTAAAAGCTCATCTTTGTTATATTCTACTACAAAAATTTCTGTGTATGTCAACGCCATTTTTTCTTAGTATTTCTTATTTTCTGTCTTGTTCTTTTTATTGTTCACTTCTTGTTATTTCTCTATTATTATTATTATTATTTTATATATTTTAGTATTAAGCAGTTATTATATTCAAAAACTAATTTGTTTTTGCAATGTACTTTTTTACATATAGCTGCCTAAACATAAAACAGTAAAATATTACCTAATTCCATAATCGCATATTTTTTAAACTGGAATTAGGATTTTCTATGGCCTGAGAAACACTTGTCCTCAATATAACACTGTATTAATTATTTTTAATTTTAAATAATTAGTAAAACATATCGTGCAAAATTTTCAAGCAACAGCAAATAAAGTATGGTGGTAAATATGTATATGTATGTAAATATAAAGTATAGTGGTATATGGTAAAGGGACCACCTTGGTAAATGGACTACCTGCGTAAAGGGACCACGTTTTATAAGAGAGGGAGAACTGATAGGGACTTAGTCATCGCCAAAGTCTGTGGCTTATAGTGACTACCTGTTTATGGTGACCATTAATGTCCAGTTCCAAAGGTGGTTACTTTAAGCAGGTTGTACTTATATTCCCAACAGATATTTTTGCAGCAAACTTTTCCATTAACGGTCATCAAGAGACGGAGAAAAATGTATTTAAACAAGATAGGACGTTAATTATAATACAGTAGAACATGGTAAGGTGATAAATTACCTTCATAATTTGATAAGGTGATAAATCACCTTCATAAATTGACCACCTTAATAAAGTGACAACTTTTTATAAGAGAGAATTGGTAATAACTTAGTCATTGCTTATACCAAAGTCTATCGTGTACGGTGATCACGTGTATGGTGCCCATTGCAGTTCAGTCTCAATGATGGTCACTTTATGCAAGTTCTACTCTATGTGTCGGGTTGTGAAGCATTGGCCTGGACCGCGAACTATCACAGTGAAACAGAAATAGTCGTTAATTAGAGGGATGTTGTTGAGAGATAGTACAATATATATCTGTAAGGTTTTAATTAGAACTACTAAAATATTCTTCTCTCTTATAATTTCTGAATTGGCTTTTGATTATGGCGAAATTTTTAAAGAGTTCTCATTTTGTTAAAAGCCTGAGGTTTTACGAATTCATCGTTTTATTTCTTGCTTCCCAAAGTAAAATTCATTTCAGGAATTTTGTTTTTCCAGTCCATAACTCAGAGTTTGACTTCGCTTCGAAGTAAGACATTTTACATTGTTGTGGACCACTTTAAATGATTTCCAGTTCTTCTCCGGTTGCTTTCTTTGTAAAAGTAGTTATGGGCTAAAGGCTGAGCTTTCAACAGAATCATAACTTTTCGTTTGGGCTCCTTTTTCGCGACTTTTATATTCTCCATCTTTGGTTTGAAACAAAAACGAGGTCCCATCTGGGAATTTAAATTTTGTTTTGTCGAAGGATTTGTTTCTTTTAAAGTCATTTAGCTAAACATAAAATTGAAGAAAGCTTTTGAAAGTAGTGGAGTTTATATTAGTCTGTCTTCCACACGTCTCTAACCGAATACACACGTAAAAATGCACACGCACATTATATACGAATGTAAAGTCAAAAAGTGAGTTGCATTACTCCTTAAAAATTATATAAAAAAAAGCTATTTCGTTTGAACGTTTTGGCAACGCTGCAGACATTTATCTTCACTAACTATAGTAACGGCTTCAGCGTGTCAGATTTAATTCTCTCGCTAATTAGTTGTAAACATGCCTCGGCAACTGCAGGTGATGTTCAAATTGCAAGTGGATGCAGTGTGATTCATCTTTTGTGGGCAAACGGGTGCAAGTGCGCTGAAATTTATTGCCAGATGCACCAAATATATGGTGCATGCTCCTGTATAACAATACGAGACCACGTGCAACAACTCTAACAAGGAATATTCTGAACGTTTAAGTGGGAAGTGTGGGACCACTCCCTTCATAGTGCATACCTTCCACAATGTGACTTCCACGTTTTCGATCCCACTGAATAAGAACCTGCAAAGTAGCGATATAACTTGGATGAGAAGGTGAAAGCTGTTAACCAACAACAGTCGTCGCAGGCTAGAAGGCAGTTCTTCGAACAAGACATAGAAAACCTCCTGCCACGACTCGACCAAATGTTTAAATAGGAGATTATGTCTTAAAGTAGCTTTTGTATGGTACTTTCATGTAAGTAAAAGGTTTTTCTATAATTTGGACACTGTTTTGTTTTTCAGAGAGTGCAACTAACTACTTGACTGAACGATATATACAGTATATAGGGCCCAATAAATTCGGTTGTCATTGCCAACTAGAATTTTACGATGACAAGTAGGAGAACTTTTTCTTCCTAGGAGATTCCAAGATTCCCTTGTTTGGGTCTGGCGAGTGGCGATTATATCAGACAAGTATGATTCGGCGCGATATGTCAGGGCACATGGAATGTGCCTTCCAGGAATGTCTATGACCCAGAGCATGCAACAAAAACAAGGCCCAGACCTTCACCAGCAGAGTATCCACCAGCTTATTGTTGGCAAACAAACATGTCGTGATATCTGTTCTTTGAGGAGATATATCGAATATGTTACCCATCCACCGAGATTCATCGAAGAAGGTAACCTATTTTCATTAGGTCCTGCCCATATTGCTTTGAAAATTGGAGGCATTTTTTAATGACTAATGGCTGTCAGCGTGGATACTGGTACTGTGAGTCTGCTCAGGAGCCCTGTACGCAATAAGGTTCGTTGCACGATTGTTTTGAAGTCTTGAAGAACTGTCTGGTGACCTCAAATTCCATTTGTGTGGTTAGTTTACCCACAGTAGCTCAACGATTAGTCTTGGGCAACCTTCTCAAACGCCACCCACTTTCAGGGTCAATGGTGCGTAGTACCCTACAATTTGCATGTTTGGACCCAACACCTGTTGCATATATCCGTTCTTTGTACATTTCTATTGCGATGGTATAAGAATATTTCGCAAAATCCGCTATTTCAGAAATGATAGCTCTCCATGACAGTAAGGTTGGATATAATCATCACAGGTAAATTAAAGATTCAAACTTCAGATCGAATTTTATTCACAATTCCAAATCCAATAAATATGCACTCAGCTTTTCACATGTTTTCTAATAAATTAACTCTACATTTCACATATACTTTTATGAAGCATTATTTATAATGATACATTCAGTTAAATATTTATTGTCATGGTGTTATTGAAGGCATTTTGTGCTGTTTAATCGTAGAATGTGCATCATACTTAAAATTTAATTGTGTCTAATTAATAATAATACGCAACTATCTGCAGTTTACGCAGACTATAAATAGTTCTATACTGACAGTATAATTTTGTTCTGACAGTATACGAGTATTTCTATGACAGTATAATTTTATTCTGACATTATACGAGTATTTCTATGACAGTATACGAGTATTTCTATGACAGTATACGAGTATTTCTATCCTGACAATATACGAGTATTACTATGACAGTGTAGGGACTCACGAATCAATGATCATTGATACATGAACCCACATTTCCAAAAGGTTTAATCATGATTTAATGTTCACCATTTTGTTTCCCCGCATATACGCTTTTCCCATCCAGAATCCAGATGGACCGACTCATCAGCGGTTCGCTCTGTTTCCGGCGACGGAAAAGATATTAGCTGCAGGCGACGATTGAGTTTAGTGTACAACACGGTACGACGCAAAGATAACAATCGTATTTCGTCTAACTCCTCAACAGGCATTTTCTGCTTATAAGTACCCCTGCTGGACATCATAATTACCACCCTCCAAGTGTGATGTTGCGATCCTGTGACTAGAACAACAAATCATCGATTAGTGTTAAAGGGGTAACCAATGAACATTTGTATACGAAAACTGAACAGACAATAATAGCATTGCGAGTGTAGAGACGATGAGGCGAACACCAATAAAAGACATTCTTTCGGTAGGACTCTTAGCGAGATGGTCACGCTGCCCATGATGGACATTCATAATGTCTTACAATAATAATGTCAATTCTTAATCGTAACAATTTAAGTTATTTTGCTATGTGATTGTAAATAAATTGTTTAACCCAGAGACATGCTGTCTACATGGTTCATCTGTATCTTGGTATTTCTGACTCAATTTCGATAAGGTTCCAGGGTAACAATCCACGTGAGTTAACGCATGAGCTAAAACCCTTCTGATATAACTTATAATCTATCGGTGATATTATGGAGTCTATCACCGCTCCATCGTTCTGCAATCCGTCATAGAACGATAACCAAATCTATAAATGTAGAAACCGCAATTGGTAACCCTACAATAGTATACGAGTGTTTCTATTCTGACAGTATACGAGCATTTCTATTCTGACAGTATACGAGTATTTCTACTCTGACTGTATACGATTAGTTCTATTCTGATACTACGTGAGTATTTCTATTCTAAGAATGTGGTTTTACTCTAATACACTGATCCACATAATTATAGGTCCACCTTAAATAGATGTTATTTCTTGACTATAAAAAGTAGTTCAGTATACTTATTTGCATATCCGAAGCGGCTCATCTAAAGAAGCCTGAAATTATGCAAATGAGTCAATTTAACATCATGCGCCTGACGTCGAGTTGAACACTGAGCATCCGGGGCTCCTCATATATATATAGGTCTACTTTGATTATCTCGCTATAATAGCATTCGGTTTAGTTGAACTTCAGTTAATTGTCAAATTTCAGTCATTCCACGTGGTAAGCAGTTGTGTGAAAGCGAAAAGGGCATGATTGTGGCGTATCATAAGTGCGGAAAATGTGTCCGTGAAATTTCAAGGGATACTGGCAGATCTCATAATGTAGTTGGAAATTTTTTTACAAAATATGGATGCCTACGAGAAAGTAAATCGTCCAATACGTCCTCCGAAACTTTCTTCGAGGAATAAACGAAAAATTACAAGAGAAGTGTCATATTCAATGGTTTTGACAGGTAACATACGGAGAAGATGCAATCTCAACGTCTCCTCGAAAACAATCAGGCGTGTTCTGAAGTCGAACCCGCACATTTGTACGTGCAAAACTAAAGACTGCACTTCTTCTGAAACCCATTCCTAAAACCAGGAGATTGGAGTTCGCACGAAAACACATGGGCACAGATTGGAGCAAAGCGAGTTTTCTAGATGTTTTACAAATAATTATTCAACTTTTTTTTTTTTAATCCTTGTCCTTAAATGTTGAACTCTTTTGTTTTAAGCTGTGTTCGGTGATGAAAAAAATTCTCACTAGATGGTCCAGACAGCTTTAACTCCTATTGGCACGATCTATGAAAAGAGCTGAAATACTTTTCAAAGGGGAATTTAGGAGGCGGCAGTTGAATGGTTTGTGGTGTTTTCAATGCCCATGGAAAGGTTTCTTTAGCTTTCCCATCATCAAGAATGGACAGCAATGAATATCAAAATGTCCGTAACAGAATCTTTTGCCTTATTTGAAAAAGTTGTGTCGCTTTCCTCTCACTTACAGCAAGACATCGTATCTATTCATGTCAGCATCAGCACAAAGCAGTGGTTACATAGCCATAACGTGGAAGTAATTGATTGGTCGGCATACTCTCTGGACTGTATTCCCATGGAAAACATTTGGGGGGCTCCTTGTTCGGCAAGTTTATGCAGATAAATTATGACACCACTGAGAAATTACAATTGACGATTCTTGCCGCATAGAAGAATTCGAAGCGTAATACCCGTAAAAACCTTGCAACAAGCATGAAAAATAAAATTTTTGACCTTATTCAGAAAACTGGAGGTCCAGGTAAGTATTAATTTAATTTTTCCATTAACCATTTGATGTCTAAATTTTTATTCTAAAATAGACCTATATTTATGTATAAGACCGTATTTTTATTTTTCATTTCATTTTCCAATTTTACTTATAAAATATTTTTTTACCTTGATTTACACGTTTTCTCTTGCTTACGTAAGAATGCAGAATATCAATTTTTATAAACAACGCGCTCAAAACGCAATTATTAAGAAAAAACCAGGTTGACCCATACTTATGTGGAGCAGTTTAGATAGCTATACATAGCTGTATCCTTGAACGTAGATAGTTACATATCGTTGCATTCTTGAATGTGATAGTTGGATTCATATTGAAAAACGCCATCCTGTATTGTTGTATTCATATTGTGAAACGCCATTCTGTATAGTTATGCTCATATTGTAAAACGTCATTGTATAGTTGGATTCATATTGCAAAAACGCCATTCTGTACAGTTGGATTCATATTGTAAAACGCCAGTCAAAATAAAACCAAGTTTAATTCCCTTCAGTATTCTGAAATAAAAATACCATTAGTCCCTATTGCAAAATTTCTTGTACCCCTTTCTGAACGTAAGTACAATTTACACCAAATCTGGGGAAACTAATGCAAACAATGGACAAAATTGGAGATAAGGGAAAGAACCAGAAGAATTGGAGAAATGCACTGGAAATCCCTAAACATTTTACCTACTTCGCGATAACAAAGCACGCTTTGAATACGCGTATGGAAAAGTTTTACTCGGAGTTTTCGGGTAGGCATTTCTCTAAGTTTCTTCGACAATGTTAGGTCGCTTGAGGAAAAGTGACGTTTCAGGATTTCCATTCAGATGTAGCCGTGGGACCTATTCAATGTCGTCGAGCTCCTTTTATTCCGTTCCAGATATTCGCTAAGAGCTTTCTCCAGCTACTTTCTTCCAGTTTTTTTTGCTTTTCTTCCCTTTATATTATTTCTCCATTCTCTCTAAGACTGCTCAAGCGCACTTGTAAAAGTTAGTAACTCATATAAAACTCCGTTCCACTATTCTTTTCCTTACACCATCTTTCTTTCGTCTAACTTTATTTTCCTTCAAAATTAGTGTGTTTCTTGTATGCAGCAATCTATCAAACGTAGCATCCACTGACTTTCTAGTAAAAAGTGCACACTAAATACAAGTGTTTGATATTATTTAATGAGGTCTTTTCCGCAATCATAATTCGCAAAGCGTTCTGTAAAGTTGTAAATTTCGAGCTTGAGAATATAGCAGAAAAACGTGAATGTACACTTCAAAAGTGAATTTAAAGCAATCAAATTTTCATCATTTATCATTCACTATTGATCCTAGATTATGTATTAGAGTGTATGCGAAACTATTTTCACAAACACAGAGATGCAAATCCAAAGATGTTTAATTTGTTCTGTTTTGTTTTATTTTCTTGTACACTGGAAACATAATGTAACGTTAGAGTAACAAGGAGATTTAGGACTTGGGAAAAAACTCAAAGAAATGTAGATGAATATGTGTTTGAAATAAGAAAATAAGCTGAAATCAACGCCGAAGGTGATGAACAAAGGGTGAAATCATTCTTCCTAATGTAAAACATTAAAATGGACACATGCCACGTGATAAAGCCACGTAAACGTAAGCTAAATGTTCTTAGTCCTACTAAAATACATTTCAACTGTTATTCATAATCAGTTTATTGTAAATTTTGGCACTTCAGCTGTTTAAATTCAATATTGAAGGAATGTTTCAGTTTTAATTAATGGAATTGAAGCACTACGTTTTATGAATAATCATAAAAAAATACTTATCCTTTTCTCTATATTGACTTGTTTTTAAAGTTTAAAACCGAAGAAGAGAAAGGGACACGATGAAATATAAGTACTCTTAAATAAAAGTATATATTAAGGGCGGTTCCAGAAAATGTTTTAGGAGGTGAGGAAAGCGAATGCAAAGCTTGAAATCTGATATAAAACCATCCTTAGAGACATATAATAAGGTCAAAAGTGTTACTTTGGGAGAAGGGACCCCCACCCTTACGCCCTCCCTGCATCCACCCTTGGTACATACACACCAGATGCTTATAATTTAAAGTTAAATAATTGTATAATTAAAGTTTCTCTGTTTAGAATTCCCTGCATCCTGAACTAATAAATGGAATGAACGCCAAGTTCTATGCATATATTATTCAAGCAACGGGAATAAGGACTCCACAAAAAGTACTTAATACCAAAATTTTCCAATAAGCGGAAATGCGACGACCCAAAACCGGAAATACGTAGAAAAAACAAGAAAAATAATAACTACGAGAAATCCAGAATTATGTTTTCATTTTTTAAGTTTAGTCGTTTTAAAACCCGAAAGAAACTTACGTAAGTTGGCAGAAGTACTTATTTTACAACTCGTTCAATGTTTATTCACGTTGTCGTCAACATCGTAGTCGAACATCGACATGATTACCATTATTTTGGTCCAGAAGGTGCATATTCAATATACAACATGCGCATAATGCAACGTTTCCGGAGGAATATTTCACACATGCTGCATTACTTTGTTCTTTAAAATCGCTAGGTTGGAGACACTTCTTCGATAAACATTGGCTTTGAGATGATCCCATAGCAAAAAGCCTCACGATATAAGATCAGGTGATTTTGATGGCCATGCTATAGGAAAACAGAGAGTAATCACTCTTTTATCAATGAAATGTCGGCGTTACAGCTGCTGAAATGGTTGTGCAGTATGAAGCGGAGCCTCGTCTCATACAAAAATGATTTCATCTAAGAATCCTCTTTCCTGTAATTGAGGAATTACGAAGGTACGTAGCACGTAACGATAGCTTTAGCTGTAGCAGAACAGATTTTTGTACGTGTCGACTGTAACTCCTCAAAATGTACTGTTCAAGGAATCACACTATACACATTTTGACAAATGTAGGGAAATTTGCTGAATAATGTTTGGGACTTCTAAAGCCCATATTGGGCAGTTTGGAGTATTGGCTACCACATGCAGGTGAAAATAGTCTTTATCCCCTAAAGAATGTTCCACAGAAAGGTGCTATCTCCAGTTTTTCCATCCTCTTTATTTTAAAACAAGCAAGTGAAAGAAAATCACCTAAGGTCGATATTTAAATTTAGCGGGTTTCAATTAACATTAACTCGCAACTCTCTAATTCGCCACTAACTTATTCACCACTTTAATTTACAATTCTCTAATTTACGATTTTCTAATCCGCAACTCTCTAATTCTCAAGTAACTCGGTAGGTTTTCAATGTTAACAACAGCCACCATTATTGCATTTACGGAAGACCTTTATCTTACACTTTTTATTACGTACAGAAGGAAAAGAAACGAACCCAGCCAACAAACCAATCAGAAGCAATAGCGGGTTCAATATCTATTGAAACCAACTAATAAAAATTTTAGAGCAAATCATTTAAATTACTTTCAGTTCTTGAAATGAGTGAACTTAAAATATTAAAACATAGTTTTAGGTTTGTCTTAGTTATTTAGTTTTCGTGTTTTAACACATTATTTCCTATTTTAGAGCGTTCCATTTTCCCCTACTGAAAATTTTTAGAATTAAATTTTTTCCACGGAATCCTTCTTCTTGTCCCTTGAGTAGTATGAGCAAAAAATTTGGCGTTAATCTGTTTCTTACTTAGGGCTACAGGGAGCCCTAAATAGGGAATTTAATTATTACCACCTGGGATACATAATTACACTTGCATTCAAAATTAAAAGCAGACCTTCAAACTAAAACTATAATACTATACTCAAACTATAACTATAACAATATACTCAAACTATAAATATAATACTATACTCAAACTATAACTATAATACTATACTCAAACTATAACTATAATACTATACTCAAACTATAACTATAACAATATACTCAAACTATAAATATAATACTATACTCAAACTATAACTATATTATTTAAAACAAATTACACACAAACGCAGTTTAATTTGAGCAGGAGAGACATTTTACAATTGTTTCGGTGGAAAATCAAGCGTCCACCATCGTCAGAAAATTCGTCCAAACTGATTTGTTGCCACTAAATCAAAAACGAAAAAGGTAACATAACAAAAAGCCTGATTTGTGTCGCCATCTATTGTGCAGAATGCTAAGTAAAAGGAAAAGGAACAATTATTGTTGGAAGAAGAAATTATGTTGATTGAAAGAGAGGTTTGTAACAAGAGGGGGGAAAAATTGTTCTCAACCGGCTCGTTGACTATTGTACAGGAATTACTGAAGATATGAAAGGCCTCGAAAAAATTAAGATCTGAGGGTGAACGGACTTTTTCAATTATTTTTGCATCGACAAAACAGAAACGATGGTTGTGTTTCCATGAGTGTTTTGCAATGGCAAATTTTTTTTTTTTTTTTCCACTTTTTCGTTTTTAATTTAGTGGCAACAAATCAGTTTGGACGAATTTCTGACGATGGTGGACGCTTGATTTCCACCGAAACAATTGTAAAAATGTATCTCCAGCTCAAATTAAACTTCACGTTATGTATTTTACTGATGTATCGCTCATATTTCTCTCATATAACTGTAGTACTATGCTCCAAACTATAACTATATTACTACTCACACCTTAACTGGTACTATATTCAAACTACAACTATAATACTATACTCAAACTATAACTATGGTACTATATTCAAACTACAACTATAGTACTATACTCAAACTATAATTATAGTACTATACTCAAACTATAACTATAGTACTATGCTCAAACTATAACTATAGTACTATACTCAAACTACAACTATAATACTATACTCAAACTATAACTATAATACTGTATAGCTGATACTAACTTCACATCCTACAGAAGGAATTGTAATTAAATGTTGATAAGCGAATACATCAACCGATTCGTGAATTGATTAACAATCCCGCAAGTATTATGTACAACAATTATGAGGGCTGTATATAGTTTTCCAGCTCCGTTGGCGGAATAAATATTCCATAAATGCATGTGGAACACTTCGCTATGTACTACTCTTCCTGCTCCTTTCTGTGTAATTCAAGAAAATTTTTTCATATCATGATTGTATCCATTTAAAATTTTTTAAAATAACGTACTTTTCAAGCTCCATAGGCCAAATAAATATTTCGTGACTGCCTGTGGCACACTTCGCCTTGTGTTATTATTCCTGCTCCTTTCTGTGTAATTCACGAAAGTATTTTCACATCATGATTGTAATCATTCAAAATTTTCAAAACAACGTACAATAAATCCATTTAACTTACAATATCGTCTTTTCAGCCAAGCAATGATTTATATTATAGTGAATGATAATCAAAAATTATTGATTGCTTTTTTTACCATAATTTAAATTTTGATTTTAAGATGTAGTGAGTGGGTATATATATGTACATGCATGGCTTGACGGTCGCTATTACCGACTAGATTTTCGTAGCTGGCCTGTTAGTAGGAAACCTTTTCCTATTCTCCACAATATAAAAAGCTAAGTTCTTAGGTTTCATTAATGAAATGGACGATTATACATGTATATATAATTATATATTGTAATGTAGTGGGGAATCCTGCTGAATTCTTCTAAATAAATACCTTTAGAAACACCTTAACAAATGCCTTTAATGCACAGACTGGAATCATTTTATGTATATAGCATGAGGTTAAATATATACAATATATATAAATATAATATATATTATATATAGTACATAATAAATATATATATATATTAATATAAAATTATGCTTTGAATTTCAAAAATGCAAAGCAAGTGGGCTCATCTATTTTTCCGCAATTAAACTTAATTTTTTTAAAGTTTCTTTTGTTGCAGATTTTGAAAATAATGTGAAATATTCTAAAGCTTTTTAATCGAGAGATTTGAGTGTATCTTTATTGGGAGATCTTTTTTTTTTGTGAAACAAGAAGTCTAGTTTTTTCTTAAGTACTTAGTCTCTATGTAAAAGACGGCGAGGGGAGAGAAAAAAGCAGCAGAGGAAGGAAGAACTTGGAAAGAAAAATAAATGATTGACGGTGTAAAAAGGAAGTAGCGAAATACAATCATTTTTCATTTGCCTAACTTCTAGAAATTGATTAAATTCAGACTTCTATAAAACCTGGAGACCAACTGAATTGACAGACAGATCATAAATCATAATAATTTCAAAGTTAATGAAGTAAATAATTCATTTGTAAAATTTCACGCTTCTCAAAAAATATTTTGTTTCGTTCTGAAATTATTCCCTTTTATCAAATTTCGCATCCAAGGCGTTTAACCTTAAGATTAACCTGGATTTCTTTAGTTTTTAACTTCATCAGATTCTTTTAAATGTATTCTTCTATTTCCTTATTTACATTGTGTTCTTTGCGAACGAAGGATGTCTGCTATTTTCCGTAATTCCTTAACACATAGAAATAGTAGAAGTTACGTATCAAAATTCTATCATAAAATAATTTTATTTCCATTTATATTTCAATTATTTGCATGTAACTAAAATACACTTTCCACTACTTGGTTTAAATTTTCCAAGTTTAAAGAAGTTTTATTAAGAGCAGATTTTAATTCTCACTTCAATTTCCACAAATGCAAATTGAATTTTATATGCTTTCGTAGCTTTGAATATATTTTAACACCGAATGGTTAGATCAGGCTTTATTATAGGAAGAAAAGAATAACTTTTACAATATGCGATTGTGGACAATTGATAATAATTATATACACTCTATAACAGGCCCTGCGGTGGCGCAGTGTGGTAACGCGTTCTCCTATTGCGCGGCTAATCCGGGTTCGACTCCCAGCAGTGCAAAAAGAACGCTTACTCAGAGATCTCATAAAGATCGCACTGCTCACTGTAGTCCGGGGTTTGGTTCCCTAGGCCTTAAGAGGTTCGGATTCCTCGGAAAACAGTAGGTCCCGGCGCAGCATGACCACTGTAGTCTTTGAGCCGTAAAACCAAAAAACAAACACTCTATAACAAAAAAATCCACTCACCAAGAAGGAGTTGTCCGATTGTAATGAAATTTCGTATGCAAAGACATTTTGACCGAACATGCAAATGATTAAAATTTGGTGTCCAATGAATGAATAGCGGGAACTCCAGCGCATCGGAACTGCGCATTCAGCAGGTGTATATAAGGAGCGATTCTCAATATGTGGTCAAAATTTCTGTTGCATTTTGACTGCGGATATCTTACGTCGACTGTAACAATGCCTCGCCGAAAGATTCGTGCTCATTACGAGCATATGTCAGAGTTTGAAAGAGGTCGTGCTATCGGATTGAAAGAGGCTGGTTGGACGAATCGAAGAATCGCTGGACATGTGGGTCGAAGCGATGCGGCGATTGGACGGTGCTGGCAAGAGTGGGTCAACAACGGCAGATGTCAGCGTCGGGACGGCAGCGGTCGACCTAGGGCCACAACAGAACGGGAAGACAGAGCGATTGTCAGAGCAGCTGTCACAGCACCGGATTCGTCGTTGTCAACTATACAATGTGTGTCCCGCACACATGTGTCCAACATGACCCTCTGCAGACGACTGAGAGAGCGGAATTTACGCTCGCGCCGACCGTTACGCCGCTTACCTCTCACGCCTTTACACCGTCAAGTCCGATTACAGTGGTGCCGGGCTCGATCAACTTGGAACTGCGCTGACTGGGGACGTATAGTCTTTAGTGACGAGTCCCGTTTCCAACTGTGTCCTGACGACAACCGCAGACGTGTCTGGAGACGTCCAGGGCAGCGTGGGGATCCTGCCCTTACTATCGCACGCCACACATGCCCACAACAGGGCGTTATGGTCTGGGGTGCCATCTCCTTTGATAGCCGGACCCCTTTGGTGGTCATTTCTGGCACACTTACAGCACAGCGGTACGTAGACGACATTCTACGACCGGTTGTGTTACCGTTCCTTTTGCGACACCCTGGACTTACGTTTCAACAAGACAATGCCCGGCCGCACACGGCACGTGTTGCTATGAATTGTCTTCAAGCTTGCCCAACACTTCCTTGGCAAGCTAGATCTCCTGATCTCTCTCCCATAGAGCACATTTGGGACGCTATGGGAAGGCGATTGCAACCATCCCGGAATGTTGACGATTTAGCCCGACAGTTGGAGACAATTTGGCAAGAAATTCCGCAGGACACCATCCGGGATCTTTATCAGTCTATGCCACGCCGGGTGACAGCTTGCATCCAGGCCAGAGGTGGACCAACGCCTTATTGACTTCCTCCCTTTGTAACGGTCAAACTCTGCAATAAATCATTCAATTGTTCTGAAATTTTAATCGTTTATTTTTCTATGTATGTTCTTTACGTCCACCAATTTTTATCGCAATCGGATAACTCCTTCTTGGTGCGTTGATTTATTTTGTTATAGAGTGTAATAGTATAGAAAATGAAGAACATTACCAATTTTCAATAAAAGCCTTATCTTATCCAAAAATTAAAAAGTTTCTTCCTTGTACCGGTATATGATATTGATAATATGTATGTATAGTAACTTGAACATGTGACCACTAATGCAAGCAGCTTTAGAAATTCAATGTTTGTAATATCTGTGCAGAATTATGAAATAAAATATTGTATTATATATCTCCTATATAATATAATATTGCTACTATGGTTTAGAAGAAATCGATAAATTTGTAAAAAAAATTCTTAATAATGTAAACGAAGAACAGTAAAAAATGGCACACACACCCTATACAGGGGCGGACTAGACCGCTGGTCAACCGGCTCCCGGACCGATGCGCCCTCCGATATTTCAAGGCATGTGCCCTTTGAAAAGACACCCCTGCCCCTATATATTTCATTCCACCGAAAACTTACCAGTTAGAAACAATTAAAGAACGTAATGAAACGAATCCTTGCCTTGCAACCAATCAGGGAAGCGTAGATTCTGCAAGGGGGGTATTGGGAAGGGTGGTCGCCAGAGGCGGCATTGTAATCGCAGAATCGAATCAAAGATAAAGTTTGGAAGGTTATAAGAAAGGGGGCGTGGTGAGACTGAATTTTTAGATAAAGGAAAATTTAGCTTACGTATATAGAAATAAAGTTGATGAAAGTGTTGAAGAAATAATAATGGTTTTGCGTTATGGAAGAGAAAGTGATGAGACAACGAAAGAACTTGAGCAAAAATATTGTTTTTGAGCTTCAAAAGACGGGATTAAACTGCTTTTTGAAAGAGTAATGCTCGTGAGTTTTGAAAGGAAGGACGAGGAGAAGATTACGAAATTGAAAAAGAATAATGATTTTGAGGTTTAAAGCAGGATGAAGAATTGTGAGAGAGTTCGAGTAAAATTAGTTAAAGTTTGAGAATTTTAGATGCGGAGGTGAAATTGTTTGACAACAAATTCTGTTTTAGATTTTTGAAAGTGACGGTAAGAAAAATTGAGAAAGAGTAATGGCTATGCGTACTGAAAGGGTATATTAAATGCTTGAAAATGAATAATATTTTTGCATTTTGAATAAGAAAGTGAAGATAACATGCAAATATTTAGAAAAAATAGCTTTTCCGAAGTTTGTAGGAAGTGAAAAAGGGAAGAATTGAGTGAAAAATGAGTTAAAAAATTAATGAATAATGATTCGAGTTGTCCAAAATCCGATCGACTTTATGTAATACTTTAGAGAAGTCCCATTTTCGTCTATATTTTTGTGCTTATTTTATTACTGAGGCAAGAAATGTGCAACGCCTAAAGATATTCAATCCATGTAAAGAGAGCATATGTTCTATACTTAACACCTATTTGTGCTATATAATGATTTTAAGAAAACTGTAAATTAATAATTAATTTAATAAATAATACATTAATAAACACAATAGGCATAGGTTTAAAAATTGAATTTAGCTTTAAATGTTTTTTTTTAGCCATCTTCGATGAAGCTTTCATAAGAGTGCATAAAAGTAAGCGTGGAAGTTGGTACACCATGTAAAATTATGGGTGTTGTCCATGGGTTGGTGCTTTCAACTGGCCGGTAACAGAAGAAATTTTGAGAAAGGAAAACAGCTTGAGAAGGGATGATATAAAACTAAAAATAATTAATAAAAAAAAAGGAATTAAGAAGAAAATTAAGTAAGAAAATTGAAGTTGAGCAAACGTGTGTCTATACAAGGTGAATATTGCCCGTGGAAGCCGTATCACTGACCAAGTGCTCAGCTTTTTGATAGATGGGAGAATCTTCAAAATTTTTTAAACCAGCTGGAGGAAGTTTTGTGAAGATTAATTTATCTTGATCGAAGTTGAATTTGTGGTTAAAGGACCAGCAATGAATAGCTATGGATGACTTGGGTAATTCCTGCTTTTTAACGCTCGTCTAGACTTCCTTAATCCAGAATCAGAGTGCATGACGAGTTTGGCCAATATAGGATTTCAAACACGAGCGTGAAGTTTTATATATATTCCTTATAAATCGTGATCCAAATTCAAGTCTTTTAGATTTGAAATACCAATTTTATGAATCGGCATTAATGATAAAATGTTAAGCTATATAATAAAATTGTATTACAAAGATCACAACATGACAAGCCTCTTAACACATATCCGTCCGCATGACGAAAATTCTTCATTTCACGGTCATTTGACTACTGGTGATTGACCGTGAAATGAATTCGTCATTACACTGTCAATCACCAATAGCCAAATGACGAAAATTCGTCATTTGTATATTGCACTAAATAATTGATTCTTGGTTTTTTTTAAATCCGAATAAATTAAAACGAAATTTTTACCAAACAGAGCTAATTCTATGAAAAAACTGATTTCATCTTCAATTACGTCGTATAATGGTGCAAATGAAAAAAAAAAATTTAAAAACGTATTAGTCGGAACTGTGTACAGAAGAATTTTGTTCAAAGTTTAAGCGCTTGGGTGTTCGGATATCCAAGAAATTTCAGGGATATTACTGTTAATTTTCTTAACCTATTTTTATCAAAATCAAATAATAAAGTAAATCTAAAATGGAGAACGAAAAAGAAATATGTGCAGACAATATATCTGATTGTGAGTCTAGTGATAACATGGAAAATCTTTTAAAATCTAATTTTGATAGTGATGATAGTGATATTGTTGTGACAAGAAAACGCCCACGTTTAAATCCTTTACAATATAGTGACTCTGAAAATGATAATGATTCTGAAAATGATAATGATTCTGAAAATGACTTGTGGTCTGATACTGACATAGAACCCATTTTGAACCTTTCAAAGGCGAGCCTGGTGTAAAACTACATATATACTGGAACATGTTTCGAACAGTACCATTCGTTGAAGAACTATTAATTATTGATAAAATTAAAGTTTCTAAAATAATTTGCTGTGTCTAATAAAATAATGAGACTATAAACTTTACGTTTTCAGTAATTAATTTCAACTTTTTTTTGTGGATTTAATTTTTATTTAACTTCAGAAAGAAAAAAATTAAAAATAAAGGTGTGTATATATAAATACAAATTCATTTTATTTCATTTCCCAAAATTTCACTAAGAAATATATGATTTTTTAAAAGTTAGGTTGTTTTTATATAGAGCATATCGTTTCTACAAATAGTGTCAAAAAATGCCGGCATTTGGTCAATGACGGTTCAAATAATGCCGGACGAATATGTGTTAACATTGGTAAGCCGTGGACTTCGGTTCAACACAACAGTCTGCTGACAGTCCAAGTCAAGTCTTTAAATGTAAATGTCCGGTAAATGCATGCCATTCGTGTAGTAGCAATGGATTGCAACGAATTGGGAGTACAAAGCCTTGTTTGCCTCTTTATAATGAGTAAAGGGCCCGACGGATTGTCGTACAATCAGCAAGCTCAGAATGCCCAATTATTACTTAAAAAAGAATTGGAAATTCTTTGAGGATTGGATGGTTCTTCGTTAATTAGCGTCTCTTGTAGACTGGTATCCACTGTTTTTCTTTTGAAATAGTTCATTATAGTTTAAGTATTAATTACAAGCCGATTCTGTTAGCCATTGATTGGCCCTTCCTTTTCCAAGATTTGAGCAAAAATATGTTCAAATTTCTAAAGAATCGCCGATAAATGCCGTCTGCGTTAAATCAGATTATCGAAAGAGGTATCGAACGTTCGGTTTAATACTCTTTCGGTACTGAGCTACTAATTATTAAAGGAAAATTGAGCCAGTGCCTCTCGCATTCAAAAGAACTCTTCCTCTCTCGTACACACGCAAAAGACATTATTGACCTAACATTCGCTAAATAAAAAAAAACGCGATATTTCTTTTAATATATCACGAATGGACCACAGAGGAATTGATGTTGGTTTACGGTAATGCGATGGAGTGGAGCTGAAATTGGAAAATAATGATGCGAGCTACTTATGATTTTCAATAATATTGAAAAATAGGATAAGTTTTCAAGATACTATGGCAAAACGATCAATGCTTGTCATCTGTAAGGAAAGATAAAATGTGCAGGAATGTATATGAATGAGTTAACTTGAAAGAAAACTCATTGCGACTAATAGATGCCATGGATTATTAGAATCGACGCAATCAGCAGATGATGGAGACTTTAGATATTCATCCGCCTTTTAATCTTTTTACTTACCAGTGTTTCTCATTTTCTCATGGTTATAAGCTGTCGTTGAACAAGATGCGCCTTAAATCTTATCCTAAACCTACATTACACATTCTTAGCAAATTTTCTTGTTTGCGTCAAAGTGTGAGATAGATAATTAGTGTGAGTACGTCTCACAGCAGTGGTTCCCAACCTTTTTCAAGCCGCGACCCATTTTTATAGTAGACAAATAACCCTCGACCAACCTTTATAGTAACCAAAAAGTTCTGCGAGCCTCCTCTGTTCCCCGCAGCCACATTTGCATAATAAAGGCATTTTTAACAGAGTAAAGAAAACAGATTAAATACAAAAAGATATTATATCGATTATATACATCATATGAATTACAGTAAAACCTCCGAATAACGATCACCCAGGACTCTGTAAAGGTGACCGTCCTTCAATTCGTAATTCAGAAGTGTAGTATAATAAAATTAAAAATAAAAAATGGTAATTTCAAATACATTAATCCCCATCTATTTTAATTTAGGTTAAAAACCAATGACTCGTAATTGCTTTTTTTTTTCTTGGAAAACGTTGTTTTTGAAGGAAATAGCGGCATTCGTAATCCTTCGATAGAAATCGTCAACATATTTGTTCAAAGCAAAGTTTTGGATCTCCTGAAAATTTGCCAAAACATCAGAATATGTTTTGATGTTAGAATTTTGTTCTTGTTGCTTACTGTCTTCCGCTTTCATTTCCTCATCACTTCCCACTCTCTTTCCATTATATTTTCTAACAGTTCCTGGATGGTATTAAACGTAGCACTTCTAAATCTAAGTCCAAGCAAAACGAACACTCTATCTTCCATATTTGTCATTTCTGATACTCTGAGAACTCAGTCAATCTAACCCTTCCCCATCGTCATCTCTATCTATATTTTCAGAATCATCAAGTGAGAAAAACTTCTGTAATTAAAAAAAATTTTATTTGTAGGATTTTTGATTAAATGTTTTTGATCGACAGGTGGACAGCCACTCTAACAGCACTTTGTCATCTTCTTCATCTCCGTTCCTCCAGCGCAGAGCTTCATTTTGCTAAGTTCATACCTCGAAAGAACTGTTGCAAATAACCTACACTACTTTTTAAATCTCATTTATTTTTTATCTCCAATAACCGTAAAACGTTGCTTTTCATGTACTTACACCTCTTTTAACTATACTGAATAACTTTTATATTCTTCTTTTAACTTAAGAATTTTCATGAAGAACTCGTATACGTATCCTATTATTCACTAAAATTACATCATCAGGAAAGATGCATCCGATTAATCCAAAATTTACAAGATAAGTACATAATGTGAGTACGCATAAATGATTGGTTCCTATTCCACAAGCCTTCTTTTCAATCGTGTGAATATTTTACACAGGTGCTTCAAAACGTTCAGTAAACGAATGAATGAATGATTTTGCGTATGAACGATTAAACCCATTAGTGATTTCATCAGGGCCGTGCTTAGGTGGGAACGAGATTTGCGGTCGCCAAGGACTGCTAGAAACTTGTAGTGCAAGTCCCAAGATATCAGTTTCTATCGGCCCTTTTATAGTTTCGACAGAGTATTTTGTCAATTACCTTTGTATGTGACATCATACTTGCCATAATGCTTCCAAATGGTAGTCAAAATAAATTTAGCATTTCAAAACTTTAGCATGGCATTTAGATTTACTTTTAATATTCCGTTGTTAGAAAGATGGGAGAACGGTAAGATATTGAACTAGTGCAAGAATCTGGCTATTTCTTTAAACGATTTGAAGAAATTGCACTTGTACTTTGTTACGTATGTTAATTAGAACAACGGAGGAAAACGCAAACACACTCTCTATTGAACTAAGCCGATAACAACTAGACTAAAAACTGCATTAACTGAAAAGCCAGAATCGTTGCGCGCAAGCGCGTAGGCAGAAATTAATATATTAAAACGTACATATAACTGGAAGTTTCTTATTTGATCGATTCCGGAAACACTAGCTTCTTCACCACTGATCATTGTTAAGTACTTATTTGAAAACGGAAGTTTGTTCCAGGATGCTGTACCAAACGTTGTAATCAGTCTCTGAATTTTTGCTGACAATCCCTATTACCGTAATCTCAGCAGAACGTGGAAATATTCGACGAAACAATACGCAATATAAATAAGACACAAAAAACAACGTTTTAACGTTGTTTTTGTCTCTTACTCAGCAGAACGTTCATTCTCTAAACTGAAACTTAACAAAATTTACCTATAATCTACAATGACTGGCTGCCATCTCAACGCTTTATCTCTTATCTCAATTAAAGATGATTTATTTTCTTTAGGCCTTTAATTTTTGATAAGTAATTTCGCTGCACAAAAGGCTAGGAAAATTACTTCGTAAGTTGTAATAGTATAATGAAAGTAGCCATATCCATTGAGTCATCTTTTCATCAATTTCGTTATAATTATAACAATAAATTATAATAATTCGTATTTTATTTAATTTTTATCCCCTATTTTTCATTTAACTCCATTATCTTCTCTTGACCTTTACCTTTCGCGTTTGTACTAATGAAGAACTTTACTTTGTATTACTAAACCAAGGCCCTAGCCAGATTTTAATTTCGGAGTAAAAATGTTTTAGTAAATGCGTTGCTTAAAAATATGCCACCTTTATCTTAAAGAAATATAAATGCATCATATAAAATTAAACAAGAAAATACCAATTTTGCCTTCAAATACCATTATACATTTTTGTCTACAGTTTTGCCATTAAAACTTAATTTTTTTTATAATGGTTTTAAAGTAAATGGTTCCTATATTATTTTCTTTGAAGTATTTTCGAATTGTGGTCTACAAAAAGAGATTTTGTTGTCAATTTTTAAAATTATTCAAGCACTGTAAGGCTTCCCCTCTTTTTTTACAAATTTGATAAGTAAATATATATACAGTGGCTCTTAAAATTGAATATACATAAAGCATATTTTTCTTTTCCCCGAGTTCAAAAAACGTAATATAAATTACAACCAGAATTTCATTTTGAAAGGAATGGTAAATTACATATTTAAGGGGACTTGGAGGTTTTAAACCTTGGAAAAAACAATTTATTTTTTTAAGTGTAGGTATTTCTCCGTATTTTAAATTCAACAGCTAAGTGCTAGCTCAAATAGAAGCTGATATAGGGCGAAAAAGTTAACATCGTTTTAATAATTTTAGGATTTAAAGGTACGGTTAATTTAAATGCCCTGCCGTCAATATCCAAAATCTGTATACATATGTCTTATTTTTGTGAAAACGATTGATTTTATATGACAATAATTTGATCTAAATCGCACATAAAAACGACTCTAGGAACGAAGTAAAATATCGGGTGTTTAATTTGTAAACGTAACTTCAAACGCAAATATCTCTAAACGTAAAAATTAAATATTGCGCGCATGATATCATGTTTTCTATTACTTGTATCAACATGATTTTTGTCAGTTTAATTTGTGTGGCCATTATGTACAAAATGAGTGAGAAAGAATTAGTACACAAATTAAAACAAAAAAGTTAGACCTATAAAACCGATGAAGAAAAATGGCATAAATATTCGTAAAGTATTTGAAAAGCAAGCAAACAATGCGACAAAAGGTGCCTGTAAAATGAAACGACAACACTTTACTAAAAAATTTAAAAAGAACGTGCAACAAGAAGGTCTAGTGTATGCTGTAGAGTAATTTTAATGGTTTGTAACACAGTATATTGGTTTTTAATTCATAAACTTAAACTTTGAAATGCAATATCTCAAAACTTAAAATTCATATACAGCACGCATGACACCATGTTTTCTATTACTGTTATCAACATGAATTTTCGGCTGTTTAATTATTTAATCATTATGTACAAAATGAGTGAAAAGGAATTAGTATCTATAAAAATGAAATCTAAGTCCTACCTATAAGACTGATGAAGGAAAAAGGCATAAATATTCCTATTTTAGGAATTTCGTAATTTAAAAGTTCATATTTCATAAATATATCATAATTTTTAAAAGTGGCACATCTAATCTATAAATACAATTTTTAAGTGTGTTTTAAAACTATATTTGTTGTACTGTTCAAATTTTCAATCAACATGTCATGTGTGGCGTAAACTCTTAATATTGAAAAAACAAAAAGATCATTTAAAGTTTTAATTTTTAAAAAATGAAAATATAATTTATGTCTACATGAATGATGCAGTTAGTGAGATATCTACTTAGTCTATAACACGTCAAAATTTTATAAAAATCACATGAAAAGTTATTTTAAAAAACTTCTTTCAAATCTAGTGTATTTTGCCACCGTTTTTAGTGCTGTAAAATCTCTAAGTTCCTTTAAATTTAGTTTAAGTTAAACAGTAAACAGTTAAATTTAACAGCTGTAAGAATTCCAAAACTTTTAAGGCAGATATTTTAATGTGTAACTTTAAAAATTTAAGGTCACAAAATTGAATTTGCACCTTGCATTACTTTTCTTAAAAAAATTAATATTTCGTAGCCTACAAGGCATTGAATCAATAAGAGCTTAACTTGTGTGTTTGGAAATTTTGATAAACTCCTCTTGTAGAATGATTTTTGACTGCTCTTTGCTTGTTATTTCGTGCGTTTGGAGAGCTTTTTCCAACTGTGATCACAAATTTTCCACCACATTTATATCAGGAGATTGCGATAGAGAGTGAAATTGCTCTCTACAATTGCACAGAAACCACAACTTAAACTATGTGTGCCGCTTGTTTCGGATCATTATTATTTTGTTGAAACACAAAAGTGGACCCTAAACCAAATTTTTCAACACTATCTTTTAAATTGTTCTATGTCTATATCTTTCATTTTTTCCATAATCCCATCTATAAAGACTAAATTCCCCACCCTTTTTGCAGACACGCAACCCATTCCCATACAAGCACTGAACCCCTCCATGCTTTAAAGTGGGTATCTTATTTTATGAGAACAACTCACCATTAGTTTTTCACCAGTAATGTAGTGTGTTCACCAGTAATGTAGTACTAAAACAAAAAGTGGCCTAGTTCTCTTCTAAATGAGGGGTAGATCTACGGGGGGGGTGAGAGAATCAGGGAATCCCCCTAACTAGTCAATAACCCATTAATCTGATAGGGGCAGAAATGATCATCATATATGAGTTGTTAAGCTGGCATTTCAAGACCTCCCCTCACAGAATGCCCCTCTGGATCCGACACTGCCTACAGCATATAGCTTCGGGGGATGTGAGTGTAAAATAATAATATTGTAATACAAACCACGTGTTCACGACGAACTAAACTAGGAATGACCTCTGAAGTGAGCTAATAAAATAAAGAAAACAATTGAAAAAGATAGCCAAAAGTCCACCTTTTCGCCCTTGTCGCCTTAGTTGTGTTAAATAACGTATTTTGACTATTTTCGGAACACAGTTTGTGATACGTGTTCCAAGCTATAGTTTCGTTTAAATTCCCTCGGTTATTAGTTGATTTATTCAAAGTTTTAAGGTCATTGCTCTAAAAAAAAAATTTTTTTTATAGAATTGTAGAGCTACATATTTTTTATTTACAACTTGAACAGCATTTTGTTTGTAAAATGTATGATTTCCTAAAATTTTGCCCTAGCGCCGCTAGGCTGCGCTGGGTCTCAGCTACACCCCTGACCACCACTGCCGAAAACATTAAACTTACTTTCATTGCTGAAAACTACATTATTTCATAAGTATGGAGTCTTCAAAACGTGTTTTTTGACAAACTAAATTCATTTCTTTCGATTTGTTTTGCTAATAAAAGGTTTGTTCCTAGTTATACGACCATTAAAACTTGCTTTTCTAAGATCTCTTCTAAGGACTTTTCGTTCTACGCTTTCTGATGAAACAGTTTTTCCTTCTACTTTCGAAGTGGATGCAGCAATTTTTGAGGCACTTAATCTTGGATTTTTCTTCACATCCCGAACAATTATTTTCTTCAATTTCAAACTCAAGGTCACTTATCGTCCTCTTTTACATTTATTTACAATAATTGCGCACATTTTGCATTTCTGGATTATTTTTTGCACACATACATGACTCCTATTAATTAGTTTAGCGATTTTGCGTAAAGATTTTCCTTCTTGTGCCATTTGAAGTATATGTTGTCGAGTTTCAGTATTTGTTTCACGTCGTGAACTCATTTTGTCATTTGATTACATACTGCAGAGAAAACTCTCCTACATAGCAATAACAGAACTAAGTGTTAGCAAAGATACTAATAAGCATTCAGCAACAAGTAAAAATATCAGCGGGAAACAAATTTCTATTTAGTGTCTATTCAATTTTGAGACAACAAAACTTTTGCGTTTAGCATTACAACATGTATTTCTGAAGTACTGTTGTCAATCCTGAATAATTTTTTAACTTAAAATACAGGGTTCCTAGGAAAGTCCGAATGCGGCCAATAACTTTTGAACCAAGACAGATCTTGCAACGGAAGTTAGGCATTGGTATAGTAAAATGGCTATGCGCTATCAGATGAAATGAACAGCCGGGACCTGTGGCGAATTGAGGAAGTTAAAAATTTTATTTCTAAAAACAATGAAGCTAGGTAAATATTTTCTATTAGGAAATTGTAGGGCATTCTTCAGTTAGTAGGAAAAGATATACAGCTCACATTCAATATGTACAGGCATCACTTTCAGTCAATGATTTCTGGTGTTTCAAAAGTTGAGTTGAAGTTCTTATAGGTAGGAAACCGTGGTCTCTCTACTATAAGAGCTTTAACTCAACTTTTAAAACACCAAAAAAAAAAAACATTAGCTGAAAGCGATGAATTGAAACTTCCAGGTAGACATTGTAAGTAACTGTATATCTTTTCTTACTAACTGAAGGATGCTCTACAACTTTCTAATTGAAAATATTTCCTCATCTTCATTATTTTTCGAAATAAAATTTTTAAAGAAGGGGAAAGCGTCTCTTTTTCTCCAAAATTACACAAGCTCTAGTTTGAGCTGTAATTAAAACGTGGGTGGCAAAAATTATAGTATAATAAATTCCCCCACGAAAACTCACAAAATTCTCGCCCCGGAGGCTTTCTTGTGTTGACCATATTTGGCAATTGTGTTATCCCTGCGGAGGGTAATAATACCTTAACATCTTTACATACGGAGAAAGAGAGCGTTGTTTCCTGTCCTCATTCGTCTAGCGGTCCAAGACACTCCGGGCTAAACGGAGGGACCCTGGTTCGAATCCAGGATGGGGAAAGCGTCTCTTTTTCTCCAAAATTACACAAGCTCTAGTTTGAGCTAATTAATACGTGGGTGGCAAAAATTATTGTATAAAATTTTTAACTTCCTCAATTCGCCATCAGGAGCGCTGCTGTTCATCTCGTCTGATAGTACATAGTCATTTTATTAACTAATATCTAACTTTCTTTGCAATATCTGTCTTGGTTCAAAAGTTATTGGCCGCATTCGGACTTTTCCAGGAACCTTGTATATTTGAAAGTGTAATTTATTGTTTCATTAAATTTACATTTTAACCATAAAGTGTTAAAGATTTTCTGCAATTCATTCATTTCGGGAAATAAAATCTGCTTTGTTTACACCCAATTTTGGGAGCAACACAACTGTATGTATTTTTGAGGTCCTATTGCAAATTTCGTTTAGGAAAGGGGACCGATCCCTAAAATACCGCCCCCCCTGGGTACACGTATATGTAAACAGTACTAATTTATTTTACCGTTGTGTTATGTTGAAACATTTTTGAGGGCCATTGAAATCTGTTTCGCCCTGAGTCGCTAACATCGTAAGCGCGGCCCTGGTTTAAGTCATTAAAGGATTTGGCTCTCCGCTGATACTCCCAGCCTTGTAACGGGAGCTGTGCATTCAATGTATATATATATGGGTTTGATACCTATTGTCATTCTGGATGTTGCAGATGTAATGATAAGTAGTCAACATGTATTTACTTATATAAACGGAAGCCAATTTATTCATTTGTGTGAATATATCTCTAATTAGCTGACAACCAAGATGATGATAAAGCAAAATTTAGTATCACTGAATATATTTATCTTCACAAAATATGGATCTTACTTAATGGTCACACCGTTGTTTCCATAAGTTGGAAATCAATATCATTTGATCGAAATTGATCTTAATGACGCTGGTTAACTTATTGGCTATTTTTACTGTATGTACCACATGCACACCACTTGTTTCTGAGATTACAGTGATGTCTTCAGCAAGCACTCTCCCCAACCCACTCCAACCTCCTCCACCACGCCAATTTCCTTTCTTACACTTACACACCCCTTATTAAAAATTATTTCTGTCAATAAAACTTCGCTTGAGTCTCGTTTTTATATAACAAGTATATTGTTCTTCAATAAAATGAGCAACTCTTCATTAAATAAAGCAATTTTTCATGAAAGTGACCAATTCTTCATCATAAATATAATGTTTATAAACGATAATATGAAATTATTCAATAAGTCCAATAATATAACACCAAGTTATCTGTACCACAGTCAGTGTACACAAAAAGTTCATAAGGTGAGGTTACAGAGCTACAACTCCATATGTTCATATATATATATATATATATATATATATACAAAATTGCATTGAAATGGTAGTTACGACTCCCATAACTCCTCCCCGCGTACGCCACTGATCACAATGGCATTTGTAAGGGGAGTCGGTACTGAAGTATTAAAGGTATTACTGCTGACATGGGCGATTGATCCAAACTCATAATGACCTCATACATACCACTTGGGAGCTCAAACGAAAGCAATAAAAAATGCGTTCAATTGAAAGCTGCATTCGTCCTTGCCTATCAGGGCTAAATATGAAAGCAAGCCGAAAGAAAATTAGAGCAATTATTGTTGGATGTCTTACGTGTGGCTGCGGTTATGCCGAAGAAGATACGAGAAGATTATACAATGTTTGTGAATCTTACGTTACTATAATGAAATGAGCCAATTAATTTTAGACTTTCGTTCTATAATAATTATTGAAAACAATAATTTCACTAAATTTGCTCATAATTAATTTAATATATATTAATAGGTAATGAAAATGCGAAGGCATCAGCAATTTTTGTGTGTATTTTTAACGCTTAAAGATGTAGAAGTCAGGCTGTGTCAAAATCTCAAGTTTTTTGAACAGCCGAACCTCTGCTGTCAAGAGACTAAGTCCTTGACTACAATGGAATGGTATACAACTGGGATTCGATGTTGTGTTCATCCCTCGATTAACGAATGCGTTACCGCTACCGTAGGGTAGTAGATTTACACTTGTTAGAGGAATGCGAACCCTTTAAGGCCTAGGGAACCAACCTTCAAACTACAGTGGGATTTAGTCGGGTAAGAGTTTTTGTTCCACCCTCGGAAGTCCAAGCCCAATCAATAGAACGTTAAAGAGTGCGTTACTACTAGACCACCACAGGGTCATAAAGGCACCAGCATGAATATTGATATAGTATATTCATTACTATTTCACAAAGAGTATGTAAATGTTTATAATAGAAGAATTTATTTTCTAACAACTGTTAACCAGATAATATTTTTGTAAATAGCAATTTATCAACACACCCTGATATGCTACATATACATTTGACCATAGGCGTACGCAAAAATTTCATAAGGGGGTTATAGGCTCAATGGGGGGTTACAGAGCTACAACTCACATATTCCTATGTTAAATATACAAAAAAATTCGACTCTAGTTGGGGTTACAAGCCCCACCATCACCCCCCCCTGCTTACGCCAGTGCATTTGACATACAGTAGCCTCGAGTTTCCCCGAACCTCTAATTTAAGAACTACATGTTTTTACCAACTACTGCATTGATCTCGAAAACATTGAATAGAAGAAATATTGAATGACATTTTCGACACCCACCTTTAAAACTGGTGCGTTTTACAAAGAGGAAAAAGAAATACATTGACGGTCCAAAGTCGAACCAGGGACTTTCCGTATGAATCGGAGTACCTGGTACTAGGCATCAGGCACACGAGAGCACTGCCCCATTTTTTCGTGGTTAAGGTTTGAGAAGTATTATTCTATATAGGCTACTCTGAAGGTTAAAAAGAAACACTCGTAACTTCATGCCTTGACAAATTGGCAATAGTGACAACTATGAGAAGGTAATGATCTCTTAAGACCTGTTAAATTCTATTTATAAAATTTCGATTTAAATTTTTTTTGTGGGGAGGGGAAGACTCTACGTGAGTTCATAAAATGGAGAATTCGTTACATTCACTTGTCGCAGTAAAATATTTTCCATAACCACATTGTTGAAATTATCAAGACTAATAAGTTAATGATCTGAATTGGGAGTTAATGACCGTAATTAATCTGTTAATGACTAAGGTTTGACTGCTAATCGCCAGAATTAATCGTTTATCTAAACGATCATTAGCTAAACGATTAATTCATAGTTAAAATTAATCGTTTACCTAATAAGGAGAATCGATCAGTGTAGTATCTGTATACTCAAAAGGCAACTTTTAAAGCAAAGTTGTGTTTTTCATTGAAATATTTTTTCCACGGCTTCGTGAGTGAAGGTGCTTGTATTTTATATACCAACTGTTATGTAGATTCCACTAATCCTAAGTCCCTGCCATCCAGACCCTGAGTAATCTTAATCAAGTAATTCCAATCGATTACATTTTCGCGTAATCACATCTGTAATTGTAATCGAATGTTTTGAAGTAGCTGTAATCTGCAATATAATCATAATCACACTTTTAAATTTCATTTAATCATAATCGTAATCTAATGTTTTAAAGTAGCTGTAACCTTCAATATAATCATAATCACATTTTTAAATTTCATTTAATCATAATCGTAATCTTAGTCGAAATCCTGCTATGGTAATCGTAATCTTAATCAAAATCCTACTATGGTAATCGTAATCTAATCAAAATCCTACTATGGTAATTGTAATCCTAATTCTACTAGGGTAATCATAATACTACTATGGTAATCGTAATTATAATCCTACTATGATAATAGTAATCATAATCCTACTATAGTAATCGTAATCATATAAACTGATTATAATCGTTCCCAAGTCTGCTGCCTACGCCCTTAGAGCACAAAAGGCGTCTTCTTTCTACATACCCTTTATCACAATTTAAACAAGAGCACGACTGTCTGACGGCGTTTTTCAAAAGCAGATTATCACACCATTAAAATATAGATTTATTCTAGTTTTTGCTTTGAGCTCTTAAACAGAAAATTAAGTTTCGAACGGCGTTTCAAAATCTGAAACGTAATTTTTCAAGTGCTCGACTAAGCAGTAAGCATCGGCGAAACAAAAAGAAAATCCCAGTGATGGAAAACACGTGGAAACAGTTTTGAAAAATTGTTCTATTATACTTTTTCGCCATTTTATCTTCTCCACGCTTGGCTCCACGCTAATGACAAATCGAAAAGTCTGAAGCCAATGTCAGCTTTGCTTTGCCCAGAAGCGGAAAAAATGTGTTATTTTCTCTCAGCTGAGGATTCGTTGACATTCTGATAGTATTACTACGTCCTTGTGCTCACAATACTAATGAATCGAATTAAAAAAAATCAGAAAATTTTAATATGAATGCGTGTAATTTAGTAAATATTTTCCACCCTTTTACTGAATTAATTTACCGTGCATTTTTATCAGTTTATTTTCATTCAATCACTATTTGAAAGCTTATTTCTCCTATTATTCTCTTACCCGATCTAAATTTAAACCAGTGTTATCGAACAAAGTTGCCATTGTTCTCTATCACTCTTTTGTTGCGTCAATTTTAAACTTTTGCTTCACAATTTACCGAAACTCAACCAGATTCGATGTTGATAGGGTCTCTTGATTACTCGAGGTCCTTTAAAATATTTTTTTCACGGCCTTCCGATTCTCGACTTTAGAATCATCTCTTTACCCGCTTTAGCATTTTCCGTATCAACAGGCTTTACTCATATTTTATGAGCGTTTTGATGTTTAAAAGAATATACTTTGGTTATTCACCCGATCTGATTATTCTCATTCCTTGGCAATAGAAACTCTTTCAGATCGCTATATATTAGTAACTGCATTGGCGACAAAAATTTTAACAATCCAGGATGTGGATGGCAGCGTCAATTTTTCTCCTAAAACAAAAAAAAAGCTCTAACTTGAGCTACTTATTCTTGGGCATCGATAATTATGTATAATAAATTCCCCCACGAAAACTCACAAAAAATTCACCCCGTGGCTTTGTGTGTTGACAATCACTTTGTCAGTTGTGTTATCCCTGAGAAAATTTTATATATTTAAATTTTAAAGTTTGTAGCACATAACAATCTTCAACGATTCACACCCAAGGAAAATATTTTAAAAGTTATTGTAAATAGTCGCCGCTCATTGCTATCTATCTCTAACTGGTCTAAGTCTTAGTCTTTCCTCTTAACCCTACTAAATCGATACTCTTAACGTGTTCATCGTAAACATAACCCAATGATTTCCTCTTAAACTCTTGATAATATTCCGATCACTCTTGTTGAATCGTTTAAGTATCTTGGTCTCACCTTTACTTCTGATCTTCGTTGGAATTTACACATTGCTGCAATTATAAATAAGGCTAAATCTAAACTTTACTGCCTCCGAAGACAACTTAAATATTCCACGACTCGAATCCATTTCCTGTGCTATACAAGTTTTAGCTTGCCAACCTTTTCATACGGAAATTAGATTGGGACTCTCATCAAATAAATAACATCTCCAAACCTGAATCCATCCAAAATTTAGCTACCCGATTCATCTGCAATTCTTGGTCACCACGTCAATCATTATCATTACTTAAACAATATCTTGGACATATTCCCTCAGTTACTAACCGTAAATATCATCGCCTAACACTTCTTTCTAAAATGTGTACCATGGCCTAACACTTCTTTTTAAAATGTGTATCATGGCCTAACACCTCCCTTCAGTAACCCAACTTACTTCCGCCTCTTACACTTCCGGATGTTTTGACTATTCCTTCAAATTGTTTGCTATCTATGCCGGATCAGACACATATAATTTCCCCCCAATTCTATCTTAAACTGGAATGCCCTAGACCCAAAAATAGCCGTTGCCTCATAATTGCTTCTATTGGTCCAAAACTACCACGTGTTTAATATACTATTTTGTTGCGATTATAATATTGTTTTTACTACTTTTATTCTGCCTGGTGAATCTTGTTAACGCCTTCCACCAGCTTAGTCCGAACAGGCTAAAGCTGTATTGTAAAAGAAAGAAAGAAAATCTCATAAAATTACGAAAGCGGTTTTTAGAAACAGATATTTTAAAATAGTAGACTGGGATAGACAAAAGCGAATGACCCCTTCTGTAGAGAAATATAACACATGACTTGTGTATTCCAAGTACATAAATATTGTATACAGGTTTTAATGTATGAAAGAATAAAATGGAATAAACACATGAAAAATAATTAAAATACATAGCAAGGAGGAATAAAATAAGATTTCAAAAAAGTTAAATTGTACTTACTCAAAATAAGAAAAGAGGTTAATACAAGATAGTATAAGCCTCAAGCAAGCAGACATGTAGATTAAACTGGTACATACGATTGGAAAATAAACAATTTAAACATATTTAACAAAAGACTAAGGAGATGTTTATTGGGCGAAAGAAAGGATGCGCGTAAAACATAACGCATAATGTATAAATGAATAAAGGAGGAATTCTGATGCGTTCTAGGATATGGAAATTTTTATAAAGCTAAAACATGTAACTATTTTGGACCTGTTTCTATCCTAAATTGTACACACCAGTATCTATGTTAAATTTAATGTAAAACATTCATTTGTAATTAGCTTATGTGATAGGTGAATTAAAGATGAGTTAAAAAATCTATATAATGTAGATGATGTATATGAGGTAAACAAATGCATATAATATAAATAGTGTACATGATATACATAATATATAACATTGTTATATATATGTGCAATAGGAAGGAAGTAAATTAATATTATATATACATATATATAATACAGGTTGCTGGTATCTAACTGGAAGGAGACCCACACGCTGAACGTATGTGACGATGTGTGGAACCGGCCAGGCCAGTAACCTAGTGTCCTACCCCGCCTTCAAGTGGTGCAGGCTGAGCTTTCTATTTATGTGGCAAATTAATATTTGCTGCACGGATAGAAAGGCGGAAGGGGAGGGCTAATTCACCAACCCGTCTAGCCAGCGTGGTGAAATTATGGCTAATTCCTCCATTATGTTGACACACCAGAAACCATGGCCCCTAGTCTCCAGGTGCTGGAGTGCTCCTGATCAAGGCAGCGGTCAGTGTGGCATGAAAGCAGGGGGTGCTAAGAATCACTGGAATGGCCCAGGCTGCCGTTTGTTATTGACCTTGGCAACGTATAATGGACGATCCCTTGCTTCTGAAGCAAAACTTCAGGAATTGGAAGAAGAACTTGACAAGATCAAATGGGACATTGTAGGACTCAGTGAAGTTAGAAGAAAAGGTGAAGAGTTGGTGGAACTTAAAAGTGGACATTTGTTTTATTATAGAGGAACGGAAACTGGAAGAACAAGTGGTGTTGGCTTCTTAATCAACAAAAGAATTAAAGACTGTCTTCTGGAAGTTGAAAGTACATCAGATCGAGCAGCGAGGCTTGTTGTTCAACTAACCCAGCGATACCAACTTCAAATAGTACAGGTATATGCACCAACATCAAGCCATACCGACGAAGAGGTTGAAGAATTTTATGAAGAAATCAAAGAGTTACACACCAAAGGGAAACAACATATCAAGCTCATCATGGGGGATTTCAATGCAAGAATTGGACAACAGGAACAAGGAGAGACATCGGTTGGTAAATACGGATATGGGGAAAGGAATGAACGTGGCGATCAACTCATCGAATTTGCAGAAGCTGAAAACCTTAGCATCATGAATTCATTTTTTAAGAAGAAACCGCAAAGAAAATGGACATGGAAACACCCAAATGGGGGAACTAGTGAAATTGACTATATCCTGGCAAACAAGAAATCAATTATTGAAGATTGCAGTGTACTGAACAGATTTAATACTGGAAGTGATCATCGAATGGTGAGATGTAAAGTGCACTTAAATACTAAATTAGAACGACAGAAGCTCATTAGGAAACAAGTAAGTAAGAGGGTGGATCTAATGAAACTGAAAGTAAATACCGAGGCATTCAAGTTGGAATTAAAAAATCGCTTTTCTGCACTGGAAGGACTTATTGATGAAAGTGATATCTCAGAAGCAAATGAAAACATTGTTAAGACAATAGTTGAAACTGCTGGGGAAATTGGTGGTGTAACCTGTAAAAAGCACAATAGCAAATTATCTGAGAAGACGAAACAGCTCATGAAAAGGCGAAGAGATATGAAGGTGGACAATCGAAATACCAGTTCCAGGATTGAGTACATAGAACTTTGTAAAACTCTGCGCAAAAGCATGAAAGAAGACATAAGAAAATTCAACTGTGAGCTAGTAAGGAAAGCCATTGAAAATAACAAGAGCCTTAGGGTTGTTAAAGGAAGTTTATCTGTTGGGAAGAAACACATCATTGCATTAAAAGGAGAGGATGGCACCGTAACAAGAAATAGGGAAGAAATACTTAGAAGAGTTGAAGAATTCTACAAAAATCTATACGAAAGTAACAGTGAATTAAACGAAGACATTGAAATAGTCGAAGGAACAGCTCCTAAAATCTTAAAAGAAGAAGTTTCATTTGCAATAAAAAGCATGAAGAAAGGAAGAGCCCCTGGTGATGATGGTATTACATTAGATATCCTAAAAGAAGCTGGAGAATATGTAGAAGACATACTTGCAAAATTCTTTACCAAATGTCTTAACAGCGGTAACATACCAAACCAATGGGATTCTGCAACAGTAATTCTTTTGCATAAAAAAGGTGATAAAGAGGATTTGAAAAATTACCGACCAATTAGCTTGTTACCTGCTATTTATAAAATCTTCACAAAAGTGCTAACACATCGCCTGCAGAAAAAATTAGATGCAGCTCAACCAAGAGAACAAGCTGGATTTCGAAGTGGATTCAGTACAGTGGACCATATTCAAGTATTAAGAGAATTAATTGAAAGAACACATGAATATGAACTTCCATTGTGTGTGGCATTTATTGACTATGAGAAGGCCTTTGACTCTATTAAAACATCAGCAGTCATCAACTCTTTAAGATCAACAGACATTGAGGATGTGTACATTGACATATTGAAACGTGTGTATAAAAATGCAAGTGCAAAATTTCGGTTACATAAAGATACCAAAAATACCAAATTTTGTAAAGGTGTGTGGCAGAGAGATGCCATTTTTATTTTAGTTTTACAAATAACTTTTCACAGATAAATTGTAATAATAAAGGAATAAAAACAAATGATGAATATTTAAATTATTTGCGGTCTGCTGATGACAGTGTTATTTTTTGAATGAACCCATCAGAATTCCAGGTCACGGTACAGGAGCTCTCAACTAGAAGTAGAAGATTTATACTCAAGATGAACCTACAAAAAAATAAGACCATGTTCAATAATTTTGTAGAGAAAACAAAAATACAAGTTGACAACATGGAGCTGGAAATTGCTGATTCATATATTTACTTTGATCAGTTGATTTCAATGGATGGAAACGTTATCAAAGAACTCAATGAACGTATTAAACTCGGCTGGAGTGCATTTGGAAGAAACAGTTTTATACTGAAGGGGAAATTGCCTTTGTGTCTAAAAAGAAAGGTCTTCAACCAGTGTGTATTGCCAGTCCTCTCTTATGGATCAGAGACATGGAGTCTAACAGTTGGAGCAATACGGAAGTTACAGATAAACCAAAGGAGCATAGAGAGGTGCATGCTTGGAATAACTAGGAGAGATCGAAAAAGAAACACTTGGTTGAGAGAGAAAACTAGAGTAAAGGGCACCATCGTTAAAGTAAAAAGGCTGAAAAGGGCGATGAGTTCAACATATTGCAAGAAGAACTGATCAACAGTGGACAACGGAAATTCTGAACTGGATTACAAAACACCGATGACCTAGAAAACATCCTCAAACTAGATGGGCGGATGAAATAAGAAAACAGGTTAGGGTGACATGGAAGCGAATTGCTCAGGATAGACTTGTGTGGAAAGCATTTGGAGAGACCGTCATCCAGCAGTAGATAGATACTGGTTGAATATGATGATGGTGATTATATATATATATACATACATAAATACAGGGTGATTACAAGTGATTCATTGGATTTTAACGTCTTATAGCTTCAAATATATATTGGCCACCCGTTTTTACTAATAGCCAATGAAAAGAGCATATTTTATTGTTTTGTTTATGTCATTGCAGGTTTCATTGTGATTCACCAGGTAGCAGGGTGATAAAAGTTTGCAAAATGGCGACTAATCAACAGAAAGTATTTTGTGTTTTGCAATATTAGAAGACTGAATTGGTCAGTACCGTTCAGCGTGCGTTCCAAAGACAATACAGCATGCAGCCACCAATCCACCAAAGAATTCTCCGGTGGTATCGACAGTTCAAAGTCACAGGTTGCCTGTGTAAAGAAAAAAGCTTCGGACGACCAGGTGTTGCAGTTGAAACACTGGAGAATGTCCGAGAGGCGTTCCTTTGTAGCCCAAAGAAATCTACACGTCGTGCAAGTCGCGAACAGGGCATTCCTCAGCCAACTGTGTGGAAGATTCAACGCAAGCGGTTACATCAGAAACTATATCGCATACAGCTGGTGCAACGTTTGCGGCCAAACAAACGCACAATCAGACGCGAATTTTGTGAATTTTTCCAGGAAGCAATGGAAATTGACGAATTTATCCCCGGCTCGTGTTCAGTGATGAGGCGACGTTCCACCGTTTGGTCAAGTGGATCGTCACAATGTCTGCATATGGAGCACGACAAATCCCAATGTTACAGTGGAGATTGAAAGAAATTCTCCAAAGGTGAAAGTCTTCTGTGCTGTTCCACATAGCAAAGTGTACGGGCTCTACATTTTTCATGGGAAAACTAACAAATACAATGTACTTACACATGTTGCAAGACTGGTTGTTTCCTAAACTGGATAGCCGATGTCCCAAACTTCATATTCCAACAAGACGGAGCTCCGCCTCCTTGACATAGAGAAGTGTCTCGCCATCTGAACGAGGAACTTCCAAACAAGTGGATTGGGCGCTGCGCTCAGGATGATTGGCACTCTTCAGGTGGCCCCCAAGATCTCCTGACCTTACAATTTGTGATTTTTTTTCTTTGGGTATACGTGAAAGACAATGTTTACGTACCACCTTTGCAGACAACATTGACTGAACTCCAGGATCTCATCACTGATACACTGGTAACATTGACAGGGACATGCTCGGACGTGTATGGGTCGAACTTGACTATCGCATAGATGTTTGTCGTGTAACACGTGGAGAGCGCATAGAACATTTGTAATGATGTGCAAGAAACTTGAAAATGTGTTTTTTCATACAATGTACCATTCACTATTTTTTATATAATACTTTGTGAAATACATTCATCCAAAACCCGATGAATCATTTGTAATCACCCTGTATATAGGTGGCGTAAGGTGAACTTTAAGTATAGGTGTGCTGAACAGAGTAAAAAGTAATATGCAGGAACTCAGTAGAGTAGTAATAATAATGGTTTTTTTTTATTTATTTGGCTTTTTTTATGGCGCAAGAGCATCTGGGCTATACTGCGCCAAGTTTTTTTTTTTTTTTTAATTTAACTTCTATAGGTAGTGTTTCATCTAAAGCGAAATAGAAGGGCGCAACGCCCTGCCGAACCTATTAAGTGCCATGCCCTTCAATTTTTCCGCCCTTGTGCCCAAATGTCCCTCCCAGCCCTCAGAAAATAACACATCATCCGTCCCCGATGATAATTCAAATTCCCACGTTAGAATCCAAAACGCGTGATGAAATTTGTTGATTTATAAAAATTTTATACTCCAGTATTTCATTCCGGTAATAACATTGGTAGTTTTGGCAAAACAAGATTGCTGATGAATATTTGTAAACAAAGCACTATTGCCAGGTTTACAGACCTCCAATTACGGACCTCTCCCATAAACCTTAGAGATTCCCTGTATTTTTCCAATTAATTTTTTTTAAATCAATTTGTCTACATTTAAGCTCAACTAAACATGTTTTACATCCCTATTTTATGAATCTTGCTTATAAGATAGTATAGGATATTGTTTAAATTATAGCTATATTAATTTAATTATTATTTTATATAAAGTTGGGATTTTTTAATCATGCGATCTGGCAATAGTTCTGTTAGACTACAATCACGCACACTTTCCTTTCGCATATACTCTGGGAACCAAAAAAACTCCAAAAAATTCTTATCTGCAAACTAAAACTAAAAAAATTTATTAAAGAAAGCAGCAATAGCAACTAAATCAATTAAGACGTTGTTTAAAGGAGTTAGTAGCAGTAAAACTGAGGTAACCGACGATGTTTATCATGAGCACCCGTGTATTTAGAGCGCCAAAAAATGGCTTTTTGTCAGGCTATGCGCATGCCCTATTTTTTTTCTAGCTGAAACACTATCTTTAGCTATACCCACATAACAAAAATATGAATCACAATTTTTTAAATTTTAAGAAATGGACATATGAATTCACCAAACACAATCATTGTAAATAAGCATTACAAATTTATAGTATTTATAAATTAGTTCAATTTTTCTTTCTCAATATATATATCTCTCTCTCTCTCCGCAACAAGTAAATTAAGGCCAAACAATCTTTTCTGTGTTGACGAATCCCGCTAACATAGCTTTATTTTTTGATTGCAGAAAATTAACGTTCTACTGTAAAAGTTCTATTTGGTATAGTTGAGGTAAGTTTAGCTAGCTTTTGTACCTCTTTAAATGCGTTTTTTACACTATCGTCATTCATAAAAGCGAAAAAATTCATGCACTTGCTCATCTTAAAATTCTGGTGATAAATAGAGCACTTTTAATTCATTTTGCAATCGAATGCAATCGAATATTTTTGCATAGAATTTTTTAATTTTACTAATACACCTCTGGAGGAAATTGTTTTGCAGGCCTTGTAATATATTCCTTGAAATATGTTCGATGCATTTAAATGATATTATCTAGTCAAGTATCACATTCTGAAATTAAATATTAACTTTCGATGCAGTTGACTTTATTCGTCGAATTTTTTGACTGATCATCAACCCGTAAGGACAGTCTTGTTTTTCTAGATAACGTATTGCGTCAATAAACATAAGCTATTACATCAATAAATAAGCATCAATAAGATACGAATAAAGCTACGATATTGGTAGAAATATCCGACAAACGTAATAAGGGATCCCCCACTAAAATATTTCGAGTTTTTACACAAATTAAATAATATTAATATTTCAAGGAATTAATGGTGTGTTCGCCAAAGGACCCTACCTCTCTTTCGAAAGTTAAATTTCGTCGTCACTTATTCATTTCGGAACGATCGATTTACTGGATGACGTCATCCGCATGATCCCTACTCTACCGTAGGCGTGAAAGTGATTATGCGTAATCTATTTCTGCTACCTTTGTTTCACAGTTGCCTTTCAGTCTATCGACACAGAACTGTGACGTCACTAAAATCTCGATCCCATTGTTAAAATCAATAAAAAGTGATGACTTCCATTGATGAGGAAAATACTATAAATTTTATGAGATTTATGAATGAACAGAGTTTCTAAAGCATTGGTTTTAATATAAATATAGCACGTTAAAAAGAAGGGAAGAATACCTTTTTTTTTTGCTTGTGAGAGTTTTAGGGAGCAAAGACAGGTCAAGAGAGCATTTCCTGACTTCTTCACAAATACAGTATTCAACTTGTGGGTTCCTCAAATTTCAATTCAACAACCCACTGCAGATCCAATAATATATTTAAAGGAAATATATGAACGCGACACCTCTCCCCCGCACTTTTTAAAAAGCAGTAGAACCCAGATTATTCGAAATTGCTTAAACCGAAATAATCTGCTGAACTTCAAGAATAGGAATATTTTTACCCAACCTATTTACAATTTGATGATACATTCTACATTTGATATTTTGAATGTTACGTTCAATAGCTTTGAGATTAAAGAACTTTGGCTAGTAATTAAGTTAGAAATGGGGGAGAACAGGAAGCTATGATTTATTACATGTCACTCTACCGAATGCATAACGCGTTATATGAATCGTTCTTTGCAGTCTTGTTGGTTTGATCACTAAAATATATATTTGACGAATTGATAATGAAGAGAAATCTAAATGTTTTGTTAATTCACGTTCTTATTCGAGATACTCATTGTTTTTAGCAGATGCTTTTTCATTGTTTTCGTCAAAATGTTCATATTTGCTTTCTGAACTGGTGTCCAAAATTTAGGATACACTCAATATTGTTTCAATGGGAGAAGTACATATTTTACTCTATAACTTTCGATGTGCTTTATATATACGTAAAAAAACATTTTACTGAAATTTAAAAAGCTATACATAATTAAAGATCTTAACATAATTAAAAAGTTAAATTTTTTAGGGTATCCTATTAAATATAATCCATGATCAAAAATGGTAAAAAATTGAAGGTGGTAAACAAATATTCGAATGCCTTAACCTCTAGACCATCGAGGCCAGGAACAAAGTGCTTCCTTTTTCTGTATATATAAGGATATAAGACATTATTATTATTACCCTGCTCGGGGCTGACACAATTGCCAAATAGTGGTTAACACAAAAAGCCTCCAGGGCAAGTTTTTTGTGCTTTTCGTGGGGAATTTATTATACGTAATAATTCCGACGCACGCGTTCTTTACCTCAAACTAGAGCTTTTTCATTATTAAGAAAAAAGAAAGCATCGTCCTATTTTTTATTGTGTTTGTTGTAGAATTCTAAAACAGTTAAATGCATTAATGTTCTTTGTCAATTGCGCCGATTAAAATGGTAACGTAGCAACGATAATAATTAATTATTATTTGTTTAATATCGACTGATTAAAAAAAACAACTACTTTCCGTTAATCTGTAAAGTGGTAACATTTCACAGAGTTCGCGATGTAAAGTCATCGCACTTCTTCTTCTTTCACGAGGTAACTTTATCATGATTAATTTCACGCCGTCTCAGAGAAGAACTTCAAAAATTAACGAAAGTAATTTTCTGGAACTTACCTAGCAGAATTTTAATTTAACGCTATTTAATCAAACATTCCACAGAGGTTTTTCATTCATGATCTAATGAAATTTGACTGAATAAAAGCAACCCTTATTTCCGATTATTTTCCTTTTCCAAAGTTAAACATATAAATAAAAGGACAATCTAATACAATCAAATCTGCATTTAATGAAGCCGTAAGATTCCGCCAAAAAGTTCGTCAGATGGAAAAGATATATTGAAGTTCTCAAGTACGACATGCTTTGTCCAGCACCCAATGAAGAACAAAATTCACAAAGCAGATTAAATTCCGTCCGTTAAATATGGATTCGACTGTGCATATAACGATCATAAATTTTATAATAAATATAAAATATCAAAACACAAATTTAAATCGTTTGTACTCACAGAGATGACAAAATAAATGAATAAAAATATTTATATAAATCGAACACTACGCAGATTAAATCAAACAACAATTTAAATTAACGTTGTTGTTGTTTTTTTAGCGTAGTGATACCAGCACTGATGTTATGGTATAGTTAGATGATGAAATGTTCAAAAGAAAAGAAATGCTTTTTAAGTTCGGTGGGACCTGAACCCACGACCTTCCACTTGCCGGGCGGAGGCTCTATACCATCTGAGCTACGAACGACGACATTAATTTAATCTGCGTAGTGTTCGATTGATATAAAACAAATACATATGCTGCAACGGGCATTTCGATCAATTTAATACGTCTCTGTGCAATTTGGTTTAAATAGTAGTCCATGTACTACATCATTCTGCGAAATAACTGGCTTCAGTAAATATATGTTCGTAAGAGATTAGATATTGTCGTTCGTAGCTCAGATGGTAGAGCCTCCACCCGGCAAGTGGAAGGTTGTGGGTTCAGACCCCATCGAACACAAAAAACATTATTTTCTTTTGTGCGTTTCACCATCTAACCACGCCATAACATCGGCGCTGATATCACTACGCCAAAAAACGTTGATTAAAATTGTTGTTTAATTGAATAAAAATACTTGTTTATTCTTATTATTTTTCATTTTAATCTAAATCAACGTTTCTTAACTTTTTACTCTTTCGGAATCTTCGTGTAATAAGAAATCCTCCTATATAAAAATTATTATGAATCCTTCATCATCATCATTCTTTATTAATATCTTCCTTTATTATTTATAAACTCAGAGTTAACTTAGAAAACGCAATATAGTTTTTCTGATGGCCAATTTAATTAAAAAAATTATATTATTATATAATACATAAAAATTATTGAAAAATACAAAATAATGGATTCAAATTACCTGGCGTTGACATATTGCGCAACCATATGTCGGTTACCATTCCTATAAAAAATGACCTCATATGTGCAAGAATAAAGCTGTAAAATATCCTTTGAATCCGCTTATAACAAAATTGAAGAGAACAGAGAAAATATTCGAGATATGTGAATATCGATATATCAATGCTGGTTAATGAACATTACGAAGTTCCGGAGACACGATACATCTTAGATATAGATGTGAAACTTCGATATATCTGAGCTCGATATGAACGGATCTGATTGAATATTTGCCCAGGAATTATTATGTGTTGAAATGAGTTTCTAATATAAAATCTGTGTTTGTATTTTGGAGTACATATGCTTAATTTAGTATGGATGTCTCGGGAACGCCAGCGTTCCAGGTATCCCGACTGAGAAAGGCTGATCTAAATGTCTATCTTCTTAACTTGAAACAAAATAAAATTGTATAGTATTATTAATGTTAGATTTGGGTTTGTCTGTGTTTCCTTTTCTAAACCAGAATCAAATACTCGCACGTTTGAAATATCAAATAAATATATAATAATAATAATAATAATAATAATAATAAGTATTATAGATATATAGCAATCCCAATCATAAACAATATACAAAACCACAGACATAACAAAAATCA
>QLNU02015359.1:38291493-38337564 GCA_006491805.2 Dysdera silvatica | reverse complement strand
TTTAATAATTGTGTATTATCAACAGTGTCCTGTTTTCTATGAATTTGCATATTTTGCCTTTGCATTCATATTTTCCATACAACATTGTGAAAGCACATATTTTATTATTTTATTTAGATGTTTAAATATATATATATATATATATATATATATCATCATCATCATCATCATATTCAACCATTATCTATCCACTGCTGGATGAAGGTCTCTCCAAATGCTTTCCACACAAGTCTATCCTGAGCAATTCGCTTCCACGTCACCCCAACCTGTTTTCTTATTTCATCCACCCATCTAGTTTGAGGACGTTTTCTAGGTCTTCGGTGGTCTCTTGGAATCCAGTTCCTTTTAGCGAGTTTAGCCAGCGTGGTGAAATTATGGCTAATTCCTCCATTATGTTGACACACCAGAAACCATGGCCCCTAGTCTCCAGGTGCTGGAGTGCTCCTGATCAAGGCAGCGGTCAGTGTGGCATGAAAGCAGGGGGTGCTAAGAATCACTGGAATGGCCCAGGCTGCCGTTTGTTATTGACCTTGGCTACGTTTAATGGACGATCCCTTGCTTCTGAAGCAAAACTTCAGGAATTGGAAGAGGAACTAGACAAGATCAAATGGGACATTGTAGGACTCAGTGAAATTAGAAGAAAAGGTGAAGAGTTGGTGGAACTGAAAAGCGGACATTTGTTTTACTATAGAGGAACGGAAACTGGAAGAACAAGTGGTGTTGGCTTCTTAATCAACAAAAGAATTAAAGACTACCTTCTTGAAGTCGAAAGCACGTCAGATCGAGCAGCGAGGCTCGTTGTTCAACTAACCCAGCGATACCAACTTCAGATAGTACAGGTATATGCACCAACATCAAGCCATACCGACGAGGAGGTTGAAGAATTTTATGAAGAAATCAAACAGCTACATACCAAGGGGAAACAACATATCAAGCTCATCATGGGAGATTTTAATGCAAGAATTGGACAACAGGAACAAGGAGAGACATCGGTTGGTAAATACGGATACGGGGAAAGGAATGAACGTGGCGATCAACTCATAGAATTTGCCGAAGCTGAAAATCTTAGCATCATGAATTCATTTTTTAAGAAGAAACCGCAAAGAAAATGGACATGGAAACACCCCAATGGAGGAACCAGCGAAATTGACTATATACTGGCAAACAAGAAATCAATTATTGAAGATTGCAGCGTACTGAACAGATTTAATACTGGAAGTGATCATCGAATGGTGAGATGTAAAATGCACTTAAATACTAAATTAGAAAGGCAGAAGCTCATTAGGAAACAAGTATGTAAGAGGGTGGATTTAAAGAAATTAAAAGAAAATACCGAGGCATTCAAGTTGGAATTAAAAAATCGCTTTTCTGCACTGGAAGGACTTATTGAAGAAGTTGACATCTCAGAAGCAAATGAAAACATTGTTAAGACAATAATTGAAACTGCTGGGGAAATTGGTGGTGTAACCTGTAAAAAGCAGAATAGCAAATTATCTGAGAAGACGAAACAGCTCATGAAAAGGCGAAGAGATATGAAGGTGGACAATCAAAATACCAGTTCCAGGATTGAGTACATAGAACTTTGTAAAACTCTGCGCAAAAGCATGAAAGAAGATATAAGAAAATTCAATTGTGAGTTAGTAAGGAAGGCCATTGAAAGCAACAAGAGCCTTAGGGTTGTTAAAGGGAGTTTGTCTATTGGGAAGAAACACATCATTGCATTAAAAGGAGAGGATGGCACTGTAACAAGAAATAGGGAAGAAATACTTAGAAGAGTTGAAGAATTCTACAAAAAACTATATGAAAGTAACAGTGGATTAAACGAAGACTCTGAGATAGTCGAAGGAACAGCTCCTAAAATCTTAAAAGAAGAAGTTTCATTTGCAATAAAAAGTATGAAGAAAGGAAGAGCCCCTGGTGATGATGGTATTACATTAGATATCCTAAAAGAAGCTGGAGAATATGTAGAAGACATACTTGCAAAATTCTTTACCAAATGTCTTAACAGCGGTAACATACCAAACCAATGGGATTCTGCAACAGTAATTCTTTTGCATAAAAAAGGTGATAAAGAGGATTTGAAAAATTACCGACCAATTAGCTTGTTACCTGCTATTTATAAAATCTTCACAAAAGTGCTAACACATCGCCTGCAGAAAAAATTAGATGCAGCTCAACCAAGAGAACAAGCTGGATTTCGAAGTGGATTCAGTACAGTGGACCATATTCAAGTATTAAGAGAATTAATTGAAAGAACACATGAATATGAACTTCCATTGTGTGTTGCATTTATTGACTATGAGAAGGCCTTTGACTCTATTAAAACATCAGCAGTCATCAACTCTTTAAGATCAACAGACATTGAGGATGTGTACATTGACATGGTGAAACGTGTGTATAAAAATGCAAGTGCAAAATTTCGGTTACATAAAGATACCAAAACTATCAAAATTGGTAAAGGTGTGAGGCAGGGAGATACCATTTCTCCAAAACTTTTTACTTCAGCTTTACAGATGATTTTTCAGCTGATAAATTGGAATAACAAGGGAATAAAAATAAATGGTGAATATTTAAATCATTTGCGGTTTGCTGATGACATTGTTATTTTTTCAACGAACCCATCAGAACTCCAAGACATGGTACAGGAGCTCTCAACTAGAAGTAAAGAAGTTGGACTCAAGATGAACCTACAAAAAACTAAGATCATGTTCAATAATTTTGTAGAGGAAACAAAAATACAAGTTGACAACATTGAGCTAGAAATTGCTGATTCATATATTTACCTTGGCCAGCTGATTTCAATGGATGGCAACATTATGAAAGAACTCAACAGACGTATTAAACTTGGCTGGAGTGCATTTGGAAGAAACAGTTTTATCCTGAAGGGGAAATTGCCTTTGTGTCTAAAAAGAAAGGTCTTCAACCAGTGTGTATTGCCAGTCCTCTCTTATGGATCAGAGACATGGAGTCTAACAGTTGGAGCAATACGAAAGTTACAGACAACGCAAAGGAGCATGGAGAGGTGCATGCTTGGAATAACTAGGAGAGATCGAAAAAGAAACACTTGGGTGAGAGAGCAAACTAGAGTAGAGGACATCATTGTTAAAGTAAAAGGGCTGAAATGGCGATGGGCTGGGCATATTGCAAGAAGAACTGATCAACGATGGACAACAGAAATTCTGAACTGGATTCCAAGAGACCACCGAAGACCTAGAAAACGTCCTCAAACTAGATGGGTGGATGAAATAAGAAAACAGGTTGGGGTGACGTGGAAACGAATGGCCCAGGATAGACTTGTGTGGAAAGCATTTGGAGAGACCTTCATCCAGCAGTGGATAGATAATGGTTGAATATGATGATGATGATGATATAATGCAGGCATATGCACCAATACCAAGCCATACCGACGAAGAGGTTGAGGAATTCTATGAAGAAATCAAACAGCTGCACACCAAGGGGAAACAAGACATCAAGCTCATCATGGAGGATTTTAATGCTGAATTGGACGGCTGGAACAAGGAGAGGCATCGGTTGGTAAATACGGATATGGGGAAAGGATATAGAAGGAAATAGAAGGGCACAACACCCTGCCGAAACTTCAAGTGTCCTGCCCTTCAATTTCTCCGCCCTTGTGCCCAAATGTCCCTCCCAGCCTTCGAAAAATAACGCACCATCCTTCCCAGATGATAATTTAAATTCTCACGTTAGAATCCAAAACGCGTGACGAAATTTATTGGTTTGTAAAAATTCTGTAGTCCAGCATTTCATTTCTGTAATAACACTGATGGTTTTGGCAAAATGAAATTGCTGACGAATATTTGTAAACAAAGCACTGTTACTAGGTTTGTAGATTTTCAATTACGGACCTCTCCCATAAACCTTAGAGATTCCATGTATTTTTCCAACATATTTTTTGTTAAATCAATTTGCCTACCTTTAAGCTGTAAACAAAGCATGTTTTACATCCCTATTATATGAAGCTTACTTGTCATATGGTATACGATATTGTTTAACTAAATTATAGTTATATTAATTTAATTATTATTTTGTATGAAGTTGGGATTTTTTAATCTTGCCATCTGGCAATAGTTCTATTAGACTACAATCACGCGCACTTTCCTTTCGCATATACTCTGGGAACCAAAAAAGAACTCCAAAAAATTCTTATCTGCAAACTAAAACTAAAAAAACTTATTGAAGAAAGCAGCAATAGCAACTAAATCAATTAAGACGTTGTTTAAAAGAGTTAGTAGCAGTAAAGCTGAGGTAACCGAGGATCTTTATCATGAGCACCCGTGTATTTAGAGCGCCAAAAAATGGCTTTTTGTCAGGCTATGCGCATGCCCTATTTTTTTTCTAGCTGAAACACTATCTTTAGCTATACCCACATAACAAAAATATGAATCACAATTTTTTAAATTTTAAGAAATGGACATATGAATTCACCAAACACAATCATTGTAAATAAGCATTACAAATTTATAGTATTTATAAATTAGTTCAATTTTTCTTTCTCAATATATATATCTCTCTCTCTCTCCGCAACAAGTAAATTAAGGCCAAACAATCTTTTCTGTGTTGACGAATCCCGCTAACATAGCTTTATTTTTTGATTGCAGAAAATTAACGTTCTACTGTAAAAGTTCTATTTGGTATAGTTGAGGTAAGTTTAGCTAGCTTTTGTACCTCTTTAAATGCGTTTTTTACACTATCGTCATTCATAAAAGCGAAAAAATTCATGCACTTGCTCATCTTAAAATTCTGGTGATAAATAGAGCACTTTTAATTCATTTTGCAATCGAATGCAATCGAATATTTTTGCATAGAATTTTTTAATTTTACTAATACACCTCTGGAGGAAATTGTTTTGCAGGCCTTGTAATATATTCCTTGAAATATGTTCGATGCATTTAAATGATATTATCTAGTCAAGTATCACATTCTGAAATTAAATATTAACTTTCGATGCAGTTGACTTTATTCGTCGAATTTTTTGACTGATCATCAACCCGTAAGGACAGTCTTGTTTTTCTAGATAACGTATTGCGTCAATAAACATAAGCTATTACATCAATAAATAAGCATCAATAAGATACGAATAAAGCTACGATATTGGTAGAAATATCCGACAAACGTAATAAGGGATCCCCCACTAAAATATTTCGAGTTTTTACACAAATTAAATAATATTAATATTTCAAGGAATTAATGGTGTGTTCGCCAAAGGACCCTACCTCTCTTTCGAAAGTTAAATTTCGTCGTCACTTATTCATTTCGGAACGATCGATTTACTGGATGACGTCATCCGCATGATCCCTACTCTATCGTAGGCGTGAAAGTGATTATGCGTAATCTATTTCTGCTACCTTTGTTTCACAGTTGCCTTTCAGTCTATCGACACAGAACTGTGACGTCACTAAAATCTCGATCCCATTGTTAAAATCAATAAAAAGTGATGACTTCCATTGATGAGGAAAATACTATAAATTTTATGAGATTTATGAATGAACAGAGTTTCTAAAGCATTGGTTTTAATATAAATATAGCACGTTAAAAAGAAGGGAAGAATACCTTTTTTTTTTGCTTGTGAGAGTTTTAGGGAGCAAAGACAGGTCAAGAGAGCATTTCCTGACTTCTTCACAAATACAGTATTCAACTTGTGGGTTCCTCAAATTTCAATTCAACAACCCACTGCAGATCCAATAATATATTTAAAGGAAATATATGAACGCGACACCTCTCCCCCGCACTTTTTAAAAAGCAGTAGAACCCAGATTATTCGAAATTGCTTAAACCGAAATAATCTGCTGAACTTCAAGAATAGGAATATTTTTACCCAACCTATTTACAATTTGATGATACATTCTACATTTGATATTTTGAATGTTACGTTCAATAGCTTTGAGATTAAAGAACTTTGGCTAGTAATTAAGTTAGAAATGGGGGAGAACAGGAAGCTATGATTTATTACATATCACTCTACCGAATGCATAACGCGTTATATGAATCGTTCTTTGCAGTCTTGTTGGTTTGATCTCTAAAATATATATTTGACGAATTAATAATGAAGAGAAATTTAAATGTTTTGTTAATTCACGTTCTCATTCGAGATACTCGTTGTTTTTAGCAGATGCTTTTTCATTATTTTCGTCAAAATGTTCATATTTACTTTCTGAACTGGTGTCCAAAATTTAGGATACACTCAATATTATTTCAATGAGAAAAGTATATATTTTGCTCTATAACTTTCGATGTGCTTTATATATACGTAAAAAAACATTTTACTGAAATTTAAAAAGCTATACATAATTAAAGATCTTAACATAATTAAAAAGTTAAATTTTTTAGGGTATCCTATTAAATATAATCCATGATCAAAAATGGTAAAAAATTGAAGGTGGTAAACAAATATTCGAATGCCTTAACCTCTAGACCATCGAGGCCAGGAACAAAGTGCTTCCTTTTTCTGTATATATAAGGATATAAGACATTATTATTATTACCCTGCTCGGGGCTGACACAATTGCCAAATAGTGGTTAACACAAAAAGCCTCCAGGGCAAGTTTTTTGTGCTTTTCGTGGGGAATTTATTATACGTAATAATTCCGACGCACGCGTTCTTTACCTCAAACTAGAGCTTTTTCATTATTAAGAAAAAAGAAAGCATCGTCCTATTTTTTATTGTGTTTGTTGTAGAATTCTAAAACAGTTAAATGCATTAATGTTCTTTGTCAATTACGCCGATTAAAATGGTAACATAGCAACGATAATAATTAATGATTATTTGTTTAATATCGACTGATTGAAAAAAAACAACTACGTTCCGTTAATCTGTAAAGTGGTAACATTTCACAGAGTTCGCGATGTAAAGTCATCGCACTTCTTCTTCTTTCACGAGGTAACTTTATCATGATTAATTTCACGCCGTCTCAGAGAAGAACTTCAAAAATTAACGAAAGTAATTTTCTGGAACTTACCTAGCAGAATTTTAATTTAACGCTATTTAATCAAACATTCCACAGAGGTTTTTCATTCATGATCTAATGAAATTTGACTGAATGAAAGCAACCCTTATTTCCGATTATTTTCCTTTTCCAAAGTTAAACATATAAATAAAAGGACAATCTAATACAATCAAATCTGCATTTAATGAAGCCGTAAGATTCCGCCAAAAAGTTCGTCAGATGGAAAAGATATATTGAAGTTCTCAAGTACGACATACTTTGTCCAGCACCCAATGAAGAACAAAATTCACAAAGCAGATTAAATTCCGTCCGTTAAATATGGATTCGACTGTGCATATAACGATCATAAATTTTATAATAAATATAAAATATCAAAACACAAATTTAAATCGTTTGTACTCACAGAGATGACAAAATAAATGAATAAAAATATTTATATAAATCGAACACTACGCAGATTAAATTAAACAACAATATTAATCAACGTTTATTGGCGAAGTGATACCAGCTCTGATATTATGGCGTGATTAGATGATGAAACGTTCAAAAGAAAAGAAATATTTTTGAGTTCGGTGGGACCAGAATCCACGGCCTTCCACTTGCCGGGAGGAGACTCTACCATCTGAGCTACGAACGACGACATTAATTTAATCTGCGTAGTGTTCGATTTATATAAATACGTATGCTGCAACGGGCTTTTCGATCAATTTAACACCGGTATCTTTGCAATTTGGTTTAAAAAGTAGTCCATGTACTACCCCATGTTGCGAAATAACCGGCTTCAGTAAATAGTCTTTTAAATGCATTCGTAAGAGATTAAATGTTGTCGTTCATAGCTCAGATGGTAGAGCCTACGCCCGGCAAGTTGAAGGTCGTGGGTTCAGACCCCATCGAACACAAAAAACATTATTTTCTTTTGTGCGTTTCACCATCTAACCACGCCATAACATCGAATCTGGTATCACTACGCCAAAAAACGTTGATTAAAATTGTTGTTTAATTGAATAAAAATACTTGTTTATTCTTATTATTTTTCATTTTAATCTAAATCAACGTTTCTTAACTTTTTAATCTTGCGGAATCTTCGTGTAATAAGAAATCCTCTTATATAAAAAATTATTATGAATCCTTCATCATCATCATTCTTAGAAATAAAATACAGGGTACCAGGGAGGAAATTACATAAAAAGGTTAAACACTGGTAAAATAGCAATGAAAAAGATCACTCAAGCTTTTTCATTGCTATTTTTATAAACTCTATGACAGACAGATATCTCGATTTTAAATCGCATCATCCAACATGCCACAAAGCTTCCGTTGTTAAAACATTAAGTCTTAGAGCGAATTCTCACTGCAGTAATGAAACACTTTCAAACACAGAAACAAAACACATACACACGGCACTTAAAAATAATGGATACCCTAAACGATTCATTCTCAGAAACTGTAGACCCAATAGTACATCTTTAAACAATACATCTCACACCCGCATATCTATTCCATATATTCACGGCATTTCCGAAACAATCTCTCGCATCCTTAAAGAGGCAAATATCAAAACATTCTATTCCCCTGTCACAACACTTCGCAAACAACTTACAAAAGTTAAAGACCCAGTTCCACCAGAAGATCTCACAGGCGCCATATACCAAATACCATGCAAAGACTGCAACAAACATTACATAGGACAAACAAAAAGAATGATCAAAACAAGAAAAAAAGAACACAAACAAGCACTCGCGAAAGGAGACATAGCCTCACGTCTGGCAGAACACGCTTTACAACACGGACACGAACCCGACTGGGACTCAACAAAAATACTACACCGTCACATCACAAACAAGAATAGTAGACTCTTCTTAGAATCTTGGGAAACTTACAAACTACACGGGAAAGCCATTAATACATCACAACCACTTCCAGAAACTTATAAACAACTCTTACTCTGAAATGTATGAGACATCCCCAAATTAGGTAACCCGCAGTGTGGGTTTCTCATTGGTCCCTATTGGGGTTCTTCCATGATTCTATTGGAGGCCTCCCATTGGTTCTCATTGGGTTTTCCCATTCTGCGGGACTACTCTGATGAAGGGTTTTCCAGAAATTTCAAGTATAAAAAAGAGACAGAAACATAACATCGTCATTACTCCTGATGAAGGACTGCTGCTGATGCGTCCGAAAGCTTGAGTGATCTTTTTCATTGCTATTTTACCAGTGTTTAACCTTTTTATGTATCATCATTCTTTATTAATATCTTCCTTTATTATTTATAAACTCAGAGTTAACTTAGAAAACGCAATATAGTTTTTCTGATGGCCAATTTAATTAAAAAAATTATATTATTATATAATACATAAAAATTATTGAAAAATACAAAATAATGGATTCAAATTACCTGGCGTTGACATATTGCGCAACCATATGTCGGTTACCATTCCTATAAAAAATGACCTCATATGTGCAAGAATAAAGCTGTAAAATATCCTTTGAATCCGCTTATAACAAAATTGAAGAGAACAGAGAAAATATTCGAGATATGTGAATATCGATATATCAATGCTGGTTAATGAACATTACGAAGTTCCGGAGACACGATACATCTTAGATATAGATGTGAAACTTCGATATATCTGAGCTCGATATGAACGGATCTGATTGAATATTTGCCCAGGAATTATTATGTGTTGAAATGAGTTTCTAATATAAAATCTGTGTTTGTATTTTGGAGTACATATGCTTAATTTAGTATGGATGTCTCGGGAACGCCAGCGTTCCAGGTATCCCGACTGAGAAAGGCTGATCTAAATGTCTATCTTCTTAACTTGAAACAAAATAAAATTGTATAGTATTATTAATGTTAGATTTGGGTTTGTCTGTGTTTCCTTTTCTAAACCAGAATCAAATACTCGCACGTTTGAAATATCAAATAAATATATAATGATAATAATAATAATAATAATAATAAGTATTATAGATATATAGCAATCCCAATCATAAACAATATACAAAACCACAGACATAACAAAAATTACCAAATATCAAGACCTTAAATTTGAAATTGAAGACTTGTAGAATATGGAGAGTGTTGGCGTTGTACCTTTCATTTTATCAGCCACAGATCAAATACAAAGCACACTGCATAGAAGCTTGGAAAAGCTTGAAATCAACCCCAAAACCTACATTGAGCTAAAAAATGCCACAATTTTAAACACATGGAGAACAGCTAGGAATTTCCTAGACACAACAACAGGACCGTAGTTGGAGGCTTTCTACAATGGGGGCGTATAATTCGTAAATATTTTGATGTATTTTATTAATATATTTAATAATACTAAATATATAAGTAGACTAATATATTTAAAATTAATAAATAAATTTCTTAAAATAAATTTTGCATTAAAAACTTATAAATTTTAGTATACCTCTCTATAATTTCTCTTATCCTTATCATAAAGTAGATGAAAACATAAACGTTTGCAAAAAAACATTATGTAAGCAAGATATGCAGTAGAAAACTATTTTGAATACATTTTTAACGTCAAAGAACAATTTCTATTGTCATGTACAATGTCACACAAAACAAAAAAAATTGAAATAAAACTTTACAATAATTTATTTCGAGAAAAATATTTTCCAGGGGGGGGGGATGACCACAGTTCCAGGGGTACTCAGCCCCCCATAGCCCCACCCTTGCTATGGCTCTGCACAATACCCGAATAACTTACAGAAGGAGGTTTTGAATACTTGGCACTCGTTTCAATTCTGTACCGCCAAAAGCGAGAATACATACAAAATATTAATGATAATTTAAGTTCTTTTAAAAGATGATAATCGGTTGTCCTTTTAAATGATTAAGTCCTTTTAAATGATGATCGGTTTTGTTTAATGTCTCACGAGCCTTGATGTTGTTTTACGTGTATATTTATTGAAACGTTCTATTTTCAGATTTTGTAACGTTTGATGATGATCACCAATTTAAATGTTTGAATGCATGTTTATGTATTATTAAAATTTGCAACCACTTCAACGTTCTAAATCTGATGTAAATCTGAATAATAATATAATATACAATAAATGAAATAAATCGTGTATTAAACCCTCTTTTTTGAATGCCCTATTCAAAATTAATTTTAATGGTATCCATAAATATTATCCATCTCTGAAAAATAATTCAGACTGAACAATTGAATAAATTTTATGTTGCACAATACATAAAAAATTTCTCCAATAATTTTAATAATAATTATCGAAAATGGTAGTTCTAAAAATGCAACTCATCAAAAATACGTACAAATAAGATTCATGAAAGGATAAAACGTACACAAGAATATATACAAAAAACACAGCCTGATTTGAAAAACATTTAGAACGAACTTTAAAATTTGAAAGATAACGAAACTGATGGACATTGTAATGTATCACACACTTGAATAATTCTTTAAAATATCTCTCACTATAACAATTCTTCAAATCCTTTTTGATGATAGTTCATATACGCAGTTGTATAAGTACATATATGTAATTGTATATGTGCATCTATGTAATTGTGTATGTACATTTATGTAATTGTTTATGTGCATCTCTGTAATTATGTATGTACATCTATGCAATTGTATATGTAATTGTATATGTACATCTACGCAATGGTACATGTACGTCTATGTAATTGTATAATATATGTACATCTATATAATTCTATATGCAGTGGCGTAGCTAGATATTTTGCCGCCCGGGGCGAGTGACTGTCATTGCCGTAATTGTTGTAACTGTCATTGCTTTTTAAAGGCAAATTGCCGCCCCCGAATTGTGGCACCAGGGGCGACAGCTCATTTGCCCCCATAGCTATGTTACTGTGTATATGTACATATATGTAATTGTATATGTACACACATGTAATTGCATATATACATATATGTAATTGTGTATGTACATATGCACATGTGTAATTTGTGTATGTACACATGTGTAATTTTATTTGTGTACATATATGTAATTATATATGGACATATATGCGGTGAAGCAATGTATATACATGTAATTATGTATGTACATATATATGTAATTATATATGGACATATATGCAATTGCGTATGGACATATATGCAATTGCGTATGTACACATATGTAATTGTATTTGTACATATATGTAATTATATATGGGCATATATGCAATTGCGTATGTACATACATGTAGTTATGTATGTACATATATGTAATTGTATATCATACTGCCTCTCCCTTCAGGCAACTATTAATCTTTTCTGTATATTTATGGTATAATCATTGTTTATAGCAGTACGGTTTAAATATTATCGATATAAATTAAAGAATATATATTGAAATTTCATGAAAGTTTACATATCTTTTCGTGTGTTTCATCGTAGTGTATTGCAGTATAAGTTTGATAAAATAGAAATTAATTTTGAAGCTTGAAACTTATATTTTTTTGGTTCCGCAAATATTAACAAAAAAGTGAGTTTCCTTAAGAAAAATATAGTAATTGCTCTTTTCTTCAGAAATATATTTAGACGGTAGCACAGGAGTTTCCAATGATTATTATATGTTTATATTACCATAATCATATTTCTATACATGTATCCCTATACTCTATTACTATAGTGCTATTATTTATCCCTAGAAATCAAAAGAAAACGTCTACTATTAGGAATTATATATGATAAAAATCCCCATACTAGCACAACAATAATAATAATAATAATAACCGCAGCTCACCTTCCAAAAACGTCGTTAGTGGGCACTGCGCACGTTTGAAGAAAATATATATAGACAAATGTTTGTCAGTTCCATGGCTCAAAGACAACAAGTGTCATACTTCACTATGACCAACATTTTCCCAAGAATCTCGAACCTCTCAAGACCTAAGGAACCAACCCCTGGGCTACAATGAGCAGTTTGTCGATAAATGTTCTTTTTTTCACACTGTTTGGTGTTGAACCCTGGATAATGCTGCGCTAGGCGAACGCGTTACCACTGCACCACCGCAGGTCCCAGATATACCGACAGTTCTTAGCCCGCAGGATGAGACTCTAACTATATCTGTGGCTCCAGATTAAAAAGGTAATTTATCATGACCTTGGTGCTGTGAAATACCTAAATGTATAACCGCAATAATAATAATAATATAATAAGTATATTGTTGTTCTCTTTGTTAGCGATTTTACAGGGTGTAATTCCCACAGACTTGGAGCACTACTTTTGAACATTTAGACTAGGCCACAAGTTCTGCCAAAAATTAAAAAAAAGCACACTTCTAAGGAAAGCTTGTAGATATGTCAATTATCTGAATCACTGGGAAAAGACTTGATAAGTAAATAAATTAGTCAAATTGCATGGGCGCCTATACGAGTACTTCTAGGGGGGAAGGGGGGCTGATAAAAATTACCTCCTTCTCAAAGCTGTCGAGAATTTTTGTGAATGTACAAGATACCAAAACGCTACAAAAATAATTGATACTGCTTGACAATTAGTAATGAGCTAAAAAGTACCTTATTTTAAAAGACAACTGCAAAACTATTGATAATAAGTGCATGGTAGATTCGGAAAAATTAAATTTTCAAACGGCTAGGGGGGCTCCAGCCCTTCTCTACCCCCATATGAGCGCCCGTGGTCCAATACAACATGGACTGTGAATTTACACAATTATAATAATAATGGATTGAATTCTTTATCTAGTAAACGCACGTTTCTGATGGTTTCTCTCGTTTTCGATTATCGAAGCAATGTATTCCTGCATGCGATAATCGATTGTCACAACGACAATCGCCATCTGCCAAACGCTTCGAATGGCTAATCGGAATCGGTGAATCCATTATTGGTGCATTAATGATCCAAGTGACCAATAGTCATTCGAATTGCTTCAAGCCCATATGTCTCTTGAACCAATAATGCTTTCTAAATAAACGATTCTGCAACTTTAAACAAAAAATAACTTAAAGTTTAAGAGTCTTTATCGCAAAAGAGACGAAGCCAGAATGAAATATACAGCAACAGGGAAAAAGGGAAAAAAAAGGACCAAAATAGGGATTTTGGAAGCGAATGATCATGTACTTTCAAGATACTAAAACACTCATAAACCATACATATATTCGTAGGGTCCTCACGCCGCTGGTGTGCTTTGATCAATACCCCTGGCTTCACAAGGGACTAGAACGTATTACCCTTAGGAGGGTATGTAAGAAAAGACGGCGAGCCTTATTCTGGCTAGGAGGAGCTGGTAAATTTATGTACCAGCGCTTAAGGGTGGGTATAAAACTGATACCCAAGAAATATGTCTTCGAAATCGACTCCCAGGAGGCATGAGGAATGCGGTTCCAGATACGGCAGTAATATCTGCTAGGTTAAAAACACTAAAAGGGTATTTTCTGTTGTTTTATCTCTTATAAATATGTGTATTTGCTGAAGAAGAAAGCAGCTAACTTTTTTCAAGCAAAAACATATTTTTTTTTTACATTTGTGTATGTGTTGTTGAGTAGAGAGATTAAACTTCTTGCTTTTAGGAAATTGCTGACCGATTTGAAAAGCGAAACTTGGTAATATAATTTACTATTTTATGTTCATTTCTCAGTCTTATGTTAGTTCTTTAAATTAAACAGATTTTTATGATGTGGGTTATCAGTGTCACACTGCAGATGGTAACTTACGAATTTGCATATTAGATAGGATTTGTAAATGCCCTTTTCGTGTATAATGAAGCCCTAATACAAAGCGATCTAACCATCATTTTACGAAAATATGTATAAGAATTTCTTCATTAAATATCCATTCGAAAATATGTTTTACAATTTTCCAAAAGAGGGAAAAAACATTAAAGAAAACATTAAAGAGAAATCGACATACTTATGATTAAATCGGACATATTATATTTCAGGATTCAAATCGGATTATAGTGTCTACCTCATATTAACCGAAAAAGAGAAAACTCTCTGCGCATGCGCTAGTTCACGTCTAATTTGGATACTAAAACGTAGATTATTAGATTCAATACCAATTTTTAAGAATATCCTCGTTTAGAAAAATGTATTTTTTAAACGCATTAGGTAAGAAATCTAGTTACAAAACAAAAAAGTTATCCATAAATTTTTTGTTTCATAACTAGATTTTGTGTGGGTGTTAAATTCATTGACCGTAGTATCTATAATAACGTTCTTTCATTGTGCGCGTGTGTATGTAAATCACTTTTTGTGAGGCTCTTAATTCAAACACCTCAAAGGCGTGATGCTGAAACACTTTTATTATTCACTGAAGAAAGAAAAGTGGTTTGATTAAACGAAATCAATGGACTTAGGGGATTTCAGCGAATATGTCTGAACCGATACGCAAGAAAGCGAAGAAATATATCATTATATGTGAGATCTGAGAAAATGACTCCACGTATTTCGCCTCCCACGTTTCGCTCCCTGTAGACAATGAGTATGCTACAAAAATGGAAATAATTTACAGTTTTAAATAATTGTGATTTATTCTGTTTTAATAAAATAAATGCACACTATTATTGCTTAAAAATCGAAATTGTGTGTATTACCTCTAAGCTAATCATCTTACGATTTTGAAAATCTTGGACTGTTGTTTCGATTTTAGCAGAAATTGCAGCATACACATTGTGTCTTAAATTTCCTAAATTATCGTCAGTTATCTGATTGCTTTCGAAATTGTGAAGCCATGGTGTTTCTTTAAAGAACAGCCGTTTCTGGTAGGAGTGCAGAAAGTGTTCTCCTGCATCTAGTCGGTTAGACACATGGACGGCCATCGGCCGCTTATTATATTTTCTTTGACCCAAAGAACAAAAGAAATATCTCGAAGATCTACGTTTGATTTTGTGAAAATAAAAATTAAAAAACGTTTTTCGTTTGCATAATGGCTATTTAAATATGTGCATAGATATAAAAATAAACACCGTACGTATCAAATTCTCAATTAATAACGTTAAATAGATAATGACGGTGACATAATGTCTACATTAGAGTGAACAATAAACACATAAACTTACTTGACGGATTCAAAGAATCGTTAAATATTTGCGAATAAAGTAATAGATTTTCCTGAAATCCCTTTCAGTTTCGAGTAATCAGTTTCAGAATCATCACAATAAGGACTGGGATTTCAATAAAAATTCGAGTTATTGAGAGTTGACTGTATTTACATTTTTGTCACCTACTCATTATCTATAGGAAGTGGAATGAGGGAAGCTACATTTCCATAAATCTTTATATACAAGATCGAATGTGATACATTCTAAGTCTGTCAGGATGGGGGAAAACATCGTTAAAGACAGATTTCACTCTAGTTCATTTCATGTAAATGTATTCATCTACCTCGTACAAAGTACTCTTCAAATTGAATATTACCACCGACATACAGTTGACTCGACATTAACGTTTCTCCACCAAGAAGGAGATGGAAATTGGCTTATGTATTACTGAAGGTGATGTATGCAAATATTTATGTTTTGCGGCCCAAAGTAAAGGGCGTGCTGAACTGGAACCTATTGTTTTTTGAGCAGTCGGAACCTTTTAAGGGCTGGGAAACCAACACACGGAACTGCAATGAACAGTTAGTCACTAAACGTTTATTCATCATTGGCGTTAGAATCTGGGTTAAATAAATGCGTTACCACTGCACTGGAGAAGAGATGGGCTCGATCTCTATATTTCTTAAAATTTTCGAGCTCGGGTGGGCCCGGGCTCATCAGACGGGTGCAACTAAAGCCGGGAACTAAATTTTCTATACTGAATTTCTACAAGGAATACAACTATATGATTAGTTTTTGAAGATTATGGAAATACAAGTATATGAAAATTCGAAGGAAATTAAACGTTGTGGTTTAGCACATTTTTTTAATTTAAGTCGGGCGGGCTCAAATTGGAAACCTTCGAGCTCGGGTCTCGAAAAATGAGACCTAATATCTCTACACAGCACCACTGGAGAGACAATATATGAAAAATGAACAGCAATAAGAGTCAATAGCAAACGAAAATCACAAGACAGCAGAAAGATTGAAAACAAGATGTCCATTACATCATGCTTCTTGAGCAGCAAGTATTAGTTCATCCTGTTAGATCTGTAGGGGAAGCCATGGTAAACACGCTGAGAGCAGCAGTGTTATTTATCCTCTGGAAGTTTCGGGTTTGTAGAGTTACAATACTGAAAGACATTTAAGAAAGTCTAAATTGGCAAAAGAGACATAGAATTCATCAATTTTGTGAAGACCAAGATGAAGTAGTTCTTGGCCATTTTGATGTGAGAGGTAAACAAACCGATAAGTAAGCAGGCAGACACGATATATATAGGAAGTGGTATTCAAACGAAAAAGTTATATACATAGACAAAATATACCAAATATACAAGATGAACACGATGAACATTCTGTTAGAGTGAATCTTTATTGAGAAGCATGCAATGCCAAATGTTGTTAGTAACAATGAATCACTAAAGATTCTTGAAGATATCATTCAGGAATGTCGCTATTAATTGTGCAGAATTGCCAATAGCATGGAAAGGCTGGTCTAACTGGCGACACAATATTTTCAGGAAGAATTGGACGAAGACCAAAAGATGTAGATAAGATACTCAACTCCACAGGGGGAAAGTCACTCATTCAATCATTCAGGGAAATGATGCTATCCCTCAAGCGTGAATTGAATATGCGTGAGGTATTTGATTGGCGTATTCAGAGACACGCCTTTTCGACGCCATAGGCCACTGCAGTGTTAAAATAACAGTGTCTGCGTCCATAAATATTACCCTCGCAACACAGACGGTAAACTGAAGACTAGATGAGGTAAACTTACCCTCTCTCCGCTTGGTGTTGGAATTGTTCAAACTGGGCATATAGAACGCCGTTGTATTCAGTAATAAATTGCCTGTCTGCCAGGCTGCAGATGATTGGCATATCCGTCAGTAGCATCAGACTGGCATGAGAGCATATTCAGCTTTTGTTCAATGTCAATGCCCTTCCCGTCAGTCTGACATAATGATGGGTGTTATCATCTCATGTGCGAAACAGATACCTTTTGGACTAATTTATAGGAAAACTGACAACCCAAAAATATGTTAACGAAATTCTCCAGTCCTTTTAGTTGTTATTGTTTCTCTTACGGACTTGTGTTCAAGTTATCCAAAAAATATTGTCCGTTTATACACTACTCATGCTTCACACTACAATTTGCGAGGTACTGAATTACGTGTCTATAGCTAGAAAAATATCTAGATTTGTTCCATGGCAAGACTTCAATCCATTAAATCAATAATTTTTTCATATTATATAATGATGTGGCAACAATAGGTGCTAAATTACTCACCAAGAAAAGAATAGCTTCCCAGCGCCTGATTGAACACGAACCCACGACCTCTTGGTTGCCGGGCATGTGCTTTACCAACTTAACTACAGGCGTCAATCATTTCCTTCCTTATGAGTATATAGATAGCTTTCTTTGGCCAAGTTTGCTATTGGTGTGGCAGTGCTGTGATTACTTTGCAACCGAAGCGACAAGTCAAAGAAGCAAGGATGTCCGAAAGGACTAACTAGAATTAATATTATTAAATCAACAATTTTTTTTCATATTAGCTAATGATGTGGCAACAATAGATATTAAATTACTCGTAAAGAAAAGAATGATTTTCCGGCGCCTGGTGGGACCAGAACCCACGACCTCCTGATTTAATAACGTTAATTCTAGTTTGTCTTATAGGACACTCTTGCTGCTTTGGCTTGTCGCTTTGGTTACAAAGTAGTCACAGCATTGCTACACTAATAGCGGAGCTTGTCCATAGAAAGCCCTATATATATATGCTCGTAAGGGAGGAAATGATTGACGCCTGCAGCTTAGTTGGTAGAGCAATTGATCGACAATACATAGATCGCGGGTTCGGGTACCAACAGGGTAATTTAACATCTAAAAATTTAAGCTGTCATCGGAAACGATTGCAGGTCTCAAAAACCTTCCTTAATTACCGTTGACTTAGAAAAACGCATCAACAATGCTTTGTCTGTGTTTTCTTGGGACACTATTCAGAGATTTTACCATACCGTGTCAGCAGTGGTGTAAGGTATGGAGTTCAAGGGATAAAGCCCCCAATTTTGGATATCAAAACACATTATGTTCACCAAGATCGCATCATGTAATTAATCTTCTTCAAAGCCACTTGAGCCCTCCTCATGATTTTTGAATTGCTGCGCTGCTATTTATCATGTCATTTTGCTCCTTGTATTGAAAATCGTGGCATTTAATCATCTATTGAAATAGGTGAATTATCATGAGGGTTTTCAAAATCTTTTCCTTTAGTTGTATCACATTAAAAATATACATGAATTTGTATCCATCTCTGCTCAATGTTCTAATTTTCGTCTTAATGTAGATTTGTTTTTCTATGTAGAGCTGTTTCAACTTTTTTTTCTATATCTTGATGTAGACTTGTTTCTTTGTGTAGAGCAGTTTCAACCTCAGCCAGCGTGCTTAGCAACCTAGTAGAGAATATTACGTTAAATCAGTTCTACTTAACCTCATGTCTACGAACCTTCAGTGGGTTCATAAACTGCGTGTAAGGTGTTATCCATATTTCATTATTAGGCGATTATTAAGCATTTAATTCCTGAAATTTTCATAATAGTGTGGGATAATTTTTCAAAGAAATTGTTTTTAATTCATTATTTCCAAAATTAAGTTTATCATTTTGCAAATAGTTGCGACTAAATAAAATTTATAAAGGGGTGTCAGATCTACAAAATATATTGACACTGAAGCAATCAAAACGTGCTTACCCGATTTGATTCTTACGACCTCTACTCGACACACTGTATGTTTTCTAGGAGCTTTTAATTTTTATTTTTTTAGTTCGATTTAAAACATATTAATAATATAAATACATCATAAAATTACTTTTTCATTGAAGATAAGATAAAAAACAAGGCACAACAGCTCAGCAAGGTTTCAAGGGATTTGAGCTTTTAGTAAGCAAGTAGCTGATATATATAAGCACTAAAGCAAAATTATCCCATTGTGATTCTTCATAAACCAACTACGCTGAAGAAAAACTTGCAAAAAACAACAACAAAGGAATACAGAAAATGTTTAGTGGCTTGAAATCAGATGCCTAAAAAAATTACTGTAAAATTACAAATTAAATTCCGTAAAAGTAGGTTATTCATCAAACGAATGTTCATTTGTTTTGGTAACAGGATAAAAATTTCTACATTAACAAGGAGGCTGCGGACTGCAGCAAATGTTTGGGAACATTTATAATAAATAAATTAACATAATTTATAATAAATAAATTAACATAATTTATAATAAATAAATTAACGTAATTTCAATAAATAAATTAACGTAATTTATAATAATAAATTAACGTAATTTATAATAAATAAATTAACGTAATTTATAATAAATAAATTAACGTAATTTATAATAAATTAACGTACTTATAATAAATAAATTAACGTAATTTATAATAAATAAATTAACATAATTTATAATAAATAAGTTAACATAATTTATAATAAATATATTAACATAAATAATAAATCTGGAAGAATCGAGTTTTCAATGCTGACCTCCATCCCATCGCCTTTGTCCGGACGACTGTAACTTCGGTAATTTAAAAATGTATAAATACTTGAGAGCAATATGGGCGCGGTATTTTCATAAAAGCAAAAATCGTAATGAGATGGTACATTTCAAACTCATTTTCGGGTGCCTACAAATACGTTTTACAAAATTATTCGAAGTCCGAAGAGCTTAATTAAAATTTGGCCGTTACTCTAAAGGTTGACTTCAAGAGAGACTTTCTTTGATAAACTTTATATTGAGAATAATGACAATAGTCATTTATGGCTCAAGTGTATTTTAACAAAGAAGTTTATAAAGTAATGAAATAAAAGTCAGGTTTCAATATAAAAATTTTCCAGTCATCAATCACGCCTTTGACGTCACAGAGCATATATGGAAGCTTTTAAAAAAAGTACTTATTCTGATAGACTGGAAGGAGATATCATCCATTTTGAAGTTGCCTTATAATTCTTTTTTGCTTTGCTCTCCTGTCTGCTTATCTTTCTTATATCACAATTCCCATTTTCGAAATTCCACTTTCCCGAAGCTTAGATTCAAAATCTGCATAGGGTTTTGAAAGCGCCGCGATCCAAATCCAACTGCGGTTTTTTAACGCAATGCATCTGCTTTCAGTGCGCGCTCTCGCGAAATTTCTACAAGATTATTTGACAAAAGTGCATGTTATATTTATAACTTTATCGAATAGTTTTGTGGACGTCTGTAGTGAAGAGTATTTTTATTTGTTCCACTGGTTTCCTAAACGCGGCGTAACGTTTCCGCTCGAATGAGATGTGCATATTTTATTCAAAATAGGTTTCTCCTCTGGGAGGAGGGAAGTAGATTAGGTAGCACATAGCTTTCGAATTCCTATGCCGAATACGTTATTTTCTGAGTGCATTATTTTCCATTATGATTTTCTTTTAGTATTAGAAGCAGTGGATTGCGAACCTCAAAAGTTAGAATTAAGAAACAAGCGAAGTAGAACGCAATCTGTTCAGTGGACAAAACTCGAAATATACCTGAAACATTTCAACAAATGCGAAGAGAAGAACAACCGCATTGTTTAACATACCATTAGGAAGAGCTACAGAAGACATCTATAGGAGACGGAAAGAGAATTTTGAAATATATTTTTCAGTTTTGTTTCATTGAACTATGTATAAATTAAATCTATTTCTTTATTATTACACAATTATATGTCAGTGTCATATAATTATACGTTTTATTATGTGATTAATATAAAATTTTACGTTATCATGTAACTACAGAAGACCCTTTTTCAACTGATCTCCCCATAACCGACCCTTTTCTCCACTTCTTTGATACCAGTTTTGACCATAGCTCGTTTTTAAATTTTCGCCGTAATTTTTGAAACAGTGCGGCAACGTTTTACACTCGTATGCTTTTTTTTAAAAAAAGAGAATATATATCATTTTAAAAGAATCGATTTAGAAATTTTCGGTACAACACCACGAATGCTTATCATATTGTCACCATGATCAGATGAAATTTTAGATCGATTGACTGCAACCCTAGTCCCGTAATGACCGGTATGGATGAGGTCCCATTGCATCATATATAATTAGATATTTTTGTTATGCAACTATTATATTATAGGTTATTTTATGTCACTTTTGCGTATTATTTTATATAATTCATATATGTTACTATATATAACTATTATGCATTAAGATTGTGTAATTATTTTATCGTTATATATGATTTGAACTACAAAAAGGTGGTTAACATGTCAAAGATGTTTTCGGATAAACGGCTGTTAAAGTTATCACCTATTTATAGATAACTGCCTGGCATAAAATATAAATAATACAACGCCTTAATATACACTTCCCTGTTAAAAAATATCGCGACGATAATTTAAGCATGCAAGAACTGAGAAAGAAATAATTGCGTAAACGTTTCGAAAATTTGCATAATTCTGCGTGAAATATAATCTTTAAATGTAAAGCATGCATCTGGATATTTCAAAGCAATTATGGCTGAAGACATTATACGCAATCACGATAAAAACTACAGAGTCCAAAAGGAGGCAAAATTATTGTCCTACATTTAGGGCAAAACACTTGCAAAGGTGTTACAAAAATCGCTGGCATCGCATTATGAACTCTCCAGCGCATGACTGAATCTTCGGAATATGGCAATTTTCTACCAATTTCGCAGAAAATGTGAAATCAAAAAACAGTCATGAATAATCGTAACCGAAGATAATTAAAACTTTTAGCGTGAAATCCAATCACAGAAAGTCAACCTCAGAACTCGCCATGTCCGCATCCAGAGAGGAGATCTTAGTGACTGTTCCCACAGGAACTAAATTTTTAATGAGACTTGGCTGCCATCTTGAATACTGTGATTGTCGATATATGCTGTACAAATTTTTTGAACCCCAGAAATTAAATCCTTGCATAATCTTGGAACTCACAACCATTTTCAGTAATAGAAACAAGGACCTTTCCACTAGCAGAATGGGATGAGAACTCAAAAATTTTAACTAAACAGCTGTGATTACAAATAAAAATACAGCTGTGTTGTAAGAAGGAGGGATATCGATTGTTAGTAAGACTAATCGGAAAAAAGACTCCAATTGGATAAAGTACATAAAAATTTTACTGCTGAATAATGAGGAGGAGGATCATAAGTTCTGATGAGTCTAGATTCAGCTACTTTTAACGTATCAGGTTTGAAAGGAAACCACATGAAACACTATTAACTCTTCATGCATTGTAACTATTGTACAAGCCCCGGGCGGAAGATCATGACCTCTCAGATAGCAAAGATCGTTCTTGGGACGTCCCGAGGACGTTTTGGACATCCTCAGGACGTCCCTAGGACGACCTTTGCTATCTAGGCTGGGCTTGATTCTGTTTACTGGGACTGGGCTCAGCAACCAAATGAAGTAAGCTGCGTATCTAAATATAACGAATAACCAGTTTATTCCATGAATTTATTTTGTTTTCCTTGAAGGCAACATCGCATTTCAAGATGACAATACTAAAATTCACCTTGCTCAAATTTTAAAGGATTGGTTTGAGCACAAGTCAGCATTCGCATACGTGACTTGGCCCCCACAATGTCCTGACCTCAACCCCGTTGAAGGAACGTAGAATGCACTAGAAAAGAATTTAAGAGCAGCTCGAGCTCTCACTTTTTTATGGAATATTTATTTTAGTAGCTATAGCCCTTAAGAACATCTAAGTACTATTTTGAATAAAATTTTACTATTTACAAGAAAGAAATAATATAAAAGCGAGGACAGCATAGAGTAGCGCTATGACAAAAACAAATTATAAACCAATTATAACACGATAAAAAATTATAAACAATGCTACGTAAGGAGAAATCTGAGAGCAATTGCCTATACAGAAGTACAGCTACTCACTGTGCTGAACATATCACAAATTTTGTTAAAAAAAACACAATAAGCACCGTTGTTAGAAACATATGTCTTAGTACAGCTTTAAAACGTCTTTTCGAAAACTTTTAGCTCCCTTCAAATAAGCTTACATAATAAAGGAACAATTGAACCTGGTATAATAATAAACTGAATTTCCAAATTATTTGACGCTATCTAAAGTTACGCAAAATCGACTAAACCCATATAAATTTATTGAAATTATTAAAATGTTTTAAACTATGGTAGATAAAAAGAATTAGAAAGGAGAACCCGTTGGAAAACAACACAACAACAATTAAAAGAAAATAAAACAACTAAAAAACACGAAATTGAGAAAGGATAGAAAATTTTCTTTTCTTTTAAGTGTTGTTGTGTTGTTTGCTTAGTGCTTATCTTTTATTATTCCTTTTCTCTACCAACTTTTAAATTTTTTTAATAATTTAAATAAATTTATATGTGTTTAGTCACTTTTACGAGATTTTATACAGCATGAAATAATTTGAAAATTCAGTTATTATTATTCTGAGCTCAATTGTTCCTTTATTACGTAAGCTTCTTTGAGGAGAGCTGAAAGCCTTCGAAAAAACGTTTTAAAGCTGCATTAAAACATCTAGAGATCCACACTCACTGAGCTTTTTACCAAGATTTATGATAAAGCGCCTATATGTTCATTTTTATTTTCCTGTACATTTTTAAATTACTTAAATTTACGCATTACTAATATTTTAATTGAGCCATAGAACTGCCTTATAGACTAGGGCTTTACAATCGTGGAACTAGTTGAAACCGGTTTCCAATTCCGAAGTTAAGAGCTTCCGAAACCATTCATTTTATTTAATCCTTTATATGATATTAACCTACCGGTTAATATTAAATTTCACAGAATTAAAAAGTGCAATGAATTACGTTATGCTACGGTTGAATTAATAACGGCTTCATCTGAGTTTAAGTAAAATTTTGATATATATTTTGGACGCAAAATGAGAGTAACGAGATTTAGCTCTTAGAAGTTAATAAGCTTATGCGATATAAATGAAAAAGTTATTTTTAGAAAAAGGAGAAAACAACTTCACACACACGTACATGTCCAATGAAAATGAATGTGTGGAAGATCTCGTCTTGAGAGCTGGTTAAGACAAAGATCCTTTTCCGAGGAGCGAAAGAGAATAAAAAGTTTTTAAATGTCATTTCCTCTCTCTCTCGCTCTCTCTTTCTTTCAAATACATTCCCAATGAGCAATAAGCCATGAAAAATTCAAAAGTTATTCAAATTTCGTTCCAGAATTTCAAAGAACGTGGGAAGCCACTCCATAGTTTAGAAACTTCGGAGAAAGTGGCAACTATTGCATTTGTTTTCTCTCTTTTTGTGTTTTTTTTTCTCTTTCTCTCCTCTTTTGTTAAAGATAAATAACTCAAAAACCCAGAGTTAGAGTTTAAAAAGGAGAGCTTAGGTTTATTGCGGAGTCTATTAGGAGCCTTTAATCTTTCTTCAGAGATTTTTTTCTTTTTTATACTCCACATGCCTCGCGTTTTATTTATACTGAGATTTTTTGAGTGCTGCTTTTGTTGGAATCCAAAATAGTTTGAGTATATTTCTAAGCATTTATGCTGTTTATTTCATCACTTTCAAGACATCTAGAAATAAGTTTATTTTTCTCTAAAGCTGGAGTTGAATATCTGTGTTCTCTCTCTCTCTATATATATATAATCCTGTATCATTTAATAATTTTTTCATCACCATTATGAGTTTATTAATCTCTAATTATTAAGCAAATGTCAATCATCGCCACATCTAGAAATTAATTTCCGTTTAGTCAAGCTAATTGATATTAGTGAAAAAATTATAAATTAAAATAACTAAAATGGTTGATGTTTTAAAAAATATATATAAAATAGTATTTTTAATATTTCATCAACAATACCTATTTTCTCATTTTATTTGTTTATTTTTAATATACTCAATATTGTACGATCCTTCAAACCATGATTGCCGGCGACAAACCTGTGTAAAAAAATATTATGTACGCAAGATCTACTGTAAGAAGCTATTTGGGTACATTTTCAACTCCAAAGAACAATTTGCATTGCCATGCACAATTTCATACAAGACAAAAATCCAAAATAAAATTCTATAAAAATTTATTTTTAGAAAAAATATTTTCCAGCGGGGGCTGACTAGATTTCCAGGGGAGGGGGCTCGTCAGCCTTTAACCCCTGCTTGGCTACAGCTCTGGTTACTCCACCGTCTTTTCCCTACTTTGAGATTCTTTGAGTTGAACTTATGTTCGAGCCCCCAATCGTGGATAAGGTCAAAATTAATGCAAATATAATTTCCTTTAAAGACCTTTTAATTAAAAGGACCCCATTAGGCAGACATAACTGTGAGAAGAAGAATATGCATGGATGTTTTCAGTAGTTTATTGATTGAAGAATTGAGACGGTGACTAACAAATCTTATATTCGAACACAGCTTCCAAAATAGTCGACTTCCGTTCCAGATTTTCATGCGTTAAATATAGGTTCAAGATCGATCCAATAATAGTATTAATAATATTTTTTATGAAAAAAGTTCGCATTCCCCTATCATCCAAGTAATGAACTAAGTAGATACTATTAACACCCCACTCAAACGCAGCACAGACAAAGGAGTATCTTCCTAGCTCAGCAAAAGCAAATTGAATGCATGGGAAGATCAAGTGCGGCATGGCAGGCATTGTAACGAATTGTAACAAATCCATCTCGATAAAAGCTTTAGATGCTTAGTTGACAAAAGGAACTTTTCAGCCCAAAATTGAAGGGTTTATGATTGCCATACAAAACTAAATTAATCGAAAAACGAATTACATGAAATACACCTTAAAGAAAAACTCGAACAATTAATTATACAGTGTGGCCAAAAAATAACTTACCCAATTCTAGAGCGATGAGGGAAAAGATATTGCCAAGGGATTTAGATATGTGGCTAAATTAGACCATGGGGAAGAGATTTTTAGTTCAAGATTTCACCACAAGGGGAAAAGTGGCGCTTCCGAGGTTATGAACTGCTGTTTTCAGCCAGTGTGAATATTCTACATTTTATAGAAAGGTTTTATTTTTCATAAGAAGTGTGGTTTTATACAAATGAACAAGATTTTCACACCTAAGCGACACTTTTCCCCCTGGTGGCGAAATTTAGAATTAAGTTAAAACCATTTCCCCACGGTCAAATTAAGTTCACCTCCAAATCTCTTGCCGATATCTCTTTTCATCATTACTAGAACGTCAAGAATAGGGTAAATTATTTTATGGACAACCTGTAGATTCTGCCAATGCCACATAACCGCAGAAACAATTTAGCACGTGATATTAGGCGGTAAAATATTTAGGTGACCTATCGGTGAAAATTTCGCATTTTGTCGAAAAATTTTTTTTTTTAATTTTTTAAAAAATTAAATCAACTTTCCGTTACTGTTTGGTGGAAAAAATTCAAATCTTTCAATTTTTAAAGCTTCCGAAACAGGATGTAATTTTAGTAAGTGTAATTTAATTATGGTAAAGTTCAACAGTTTTTGCATACTTTTTCAAAACGTATTTGACTGTTCTCCTTTACCACGGAAAACGTTTCTTGCGACACAATTTTCATACAATTTTCATAAAAATTTTATGCCACGTCAGTATAATAGGAATAAACAAATTGGTTCAAACAACAATGTCAATCAATCAACGTTTATTGGCGTAGTGATACCAACGCCGATGGTATGGCGTGATTAGATGGTGAAACGTTCGAAAGAAAATAAATATTTCTGCCTTCGGTGGGACCTGAACCCACGACCTTTCCTTCTAATCACCCCATAACATCGGCGCTGGTATCACTACGCCAATAAACGTTGATTGATATTGTTGTTTGAATCAATCTATTTTATATACAATGTCTCTTTGGCCTTCAATTATATTTCGCACTTAATTTTATATTCTCTTTTATATTCTATAGTTTGTTCATAAATTCTGAAAGGACTCCAAATATTCTTTGGGGCTGGAAGAAAGTGAGCCCTTTAGAAATGGCATCCCAGATTCCAATAGCCTCGATTATGTTTATATGGTCATAGATATAACACTGAGGAAAATCTATGGTTACCAATTTATAGATTTTTAAACTCTATTCTGCGTATTCGAAACGGAATGTAATTTATAAATAATAATAAGTAATTATAAATATTATAATTATTATAAGTGAAATATGTAAGTGATTAATAAAATTTACCCAATGTGATAACAAAGCTTGTACCTGGCAAACGATTGCAGACCGCGATAAGAAAACCAATATTCATTTATATCGCATGACAAAGAATAGCACAGTCCCGGCAGCCATACTTTTAAGTGCATACCTTACACTTGAAATATGCACTAACTTTTCGGCCTGAAGGGTATCAGAATTGAATACTGTCAGAATATATGCTTGTAGATTGATGAGAGAGATTCTGATGTTATGCCTTTATTATTTTAAGTGATCAATGTGCCGGGAGTGTTAGTACTAGGGTACTGAGATTTTGTTGAAGATAGTGTCCTCCGAAAAGTCACAGGGCTATATACATGTATATTTGACGTTTATAGATATTAGTTGTAAGATATTATTACCCTTCACAGGGATAACACAATTGCCAAATAATGGTCAACACAGAAAAGCCTCGGGGGCGAGATTTTTGTGAGTTTTTCGTGGGGGAATTTATTATACAATAATTTTTGCCACCCATGTATAAGTAGCTCAAACTAGAGCTTTTTATTTTTGGAGAGAAAGGTCGTGGTTCGAATCCAGGATGAGGACGGCGCCTCTTTTTCTCCAAAAACGAAAAAGCTCTAGTTTGAGCTAAATATACGTGGGTGGCAAAAATTATTGTATAATAAATTCCCCCACGAAAAACTTACAAAAATCTCGCCCCGGAGGCTTTTCTGTGTTGACCATTATTTGGCAATTGTGTTATCCCTGTGAAGGGTAATAATATCTTACATCCTCATATACGGAGAAAAATGCGTTTGTTCTTGTCCTCGTTCGTCTAGTAGGTCAAGACACCGCGGGCTCAACGCGGGGACCCTGGTTCGAATCCAGGATGAGGACGGCGCCACTTTTTCTCCAAAAACAATAAAGCTCTAGTTTGAGCTAAATATACATGAGCAGCAAAAAATTATTGTATAATAGATATTAGTTAGTACGCATGAACCATGAAAATGTAGAGCCCATGGCACACGTTCGCAAGTAAAAAATTGCAGTGACTTCTGTGTCATGATCTAAACTGCCATGATGATCTTTGTTATATACTCCTGCATATGCTCGCAAGGGAATCTGCTCTAGAAGAAATTATTGCAGTGGCATATTTGAGAGTATTTTTCATCCTACTTCCTAAACTCAATGGCTTTTTCTTTATGTGGATGACAATGGCTGGTATATAGGAAAATTCAGATGTCAAATGCACGTAGGAGAATTAGTACGCGTATGTATGGATTTGCGTTCGTCTTCCTTGGGGCTGGATCTTGACCTATGTATTTTGAATACCGTAGAAGTTTATGCAAAATTGAAGAAATCTAATCACAACTAATATTGAGTATAAAGACCAAGCTTATATTAACATAGGAAATTGGCTATTCCCCGAACAGTCCCACAGTTTTGGTTTCAGATCTGGGTAAAACTTTCCAAGGTATTCATTGCGTCTTATTTTTAATACTGAATCTTCCGCAGCATCCTATGTATATATATATGCGACATATCTAAAAAACAATTTCTTGTTTCCATAGCTTGGCGCAGTATAGCCCAGATGCTCTTGCGCCATAAAAAAGCCAAACAATCAAATGTTTCCATAGCCTTGTAGATTTGTTTGTTGCCTTGTGGTGTAAAGGCAACTAATGTTTTGCTGTACCACGGAATTAACGATTTTCGAAGAATCTTTTTGCCTGGGGCTCAAACCTCGGCTGCGGATCTGTAGAAAAACGACAGACACGCAGTGGCGGATGCACGGGGGGATAAAGGAAATGCCTCCAAATCCACACAAATGGGGTGGAAATCGGTTATAGCAGGCGCCGATTATAGAAATAAACCGCATATAACGACGGAATTTTTACAAAAAGTATATCTCCCCCCACACCAAAAAAAATAATCAATTTCTGGAACCAGCTTTGCGATCACGAAGTATGTGCCAAAAACAAAGCCTTTTATTCGTATGATAGCGAAACGCATTAGCATCAGGACATCTCAGTACCATTCTCATTGAAATTATGATACATTGAATATTGATATCATGATGCACTGATTATTGAAATCATGATGCACTAATTATTGAAATCATGATGCACTAATTATTGAAATTATGATACATTAATTATTAAAATCATAAATCACAAATTGTTATTGAAAATTCCAGGCTGTTCTGCTTTATATTCAAAAAACCGTAGCAGAAATGTGGGTAATGAAAAAACAGAATTCGTCTTTAGTCTTCTCTTTTCCATTTCATTTTATCAATGTAAAAATGAGCTAACTATTTAAGACTGTGTCTTAATATTTATCAGTAATATATAAGCTAAACACATACATGAAATTATAAACAGAACTCAAAAATCTCAGCCATACGTTTAAAATATTATCAGTTATCTATTTCAATGCCCGGTTTGTTTTTCTTTCCTTACAATTTTCTATACAAGTTTTGTCTATGTTTACTTAGTTGAGTTTTCGTTTTAAGTCTGAATTTATTTAGTGAGTTTTCGTTTTAAGTCTGAATTTACTTAGTGAGTTTTTATTTTAAGTCTGAATTTAATTGAGTTTTTATTCTGGAAAATTTATAACAAGATGGTTCCTAAAGAAAGCGCTCATTTACACCTTTAGAAGTTTTATTTGTTTTAAATCAGTGGCATATATATATATATAGCATGACTTCAAATATAGGTCATCTCCATGTGTTCACTACAAACCCCTCACGAATAAAAATGTCACAATTTATATATCACCATGTTAATGATAACGATGATGATATGTGTAAGACCTGTGACTTTTATTAAACAGGGGCGGTGAGAATCTGGAGATATTTCGCCTTTAAATTGACGGTACGCGATTGGTCCAAATATAAAAACTTTGATAAAAACTATTACAATTTCCAAGCCTAGATAAAACGTAACCTTTGCATTAGATCACTGTGATTAACGATGGTTTAAAAACGAATTTAATTATTTTTGTTCACAAGGGACAATTCATGGGTTCCTTAATTACATGTATGTATCCTTGTGTATATGTGTATATGTGTGTATCCTTGCCAACACTTTCATCTACTCTTCTCCTGCTCAATCCAGCTTTTTAAAATCAAAAGTAATTTTTTTTAACTTAAAAATGAATGGTTTAATATATATATATATATATTATGATTATGAAAATTATTGAATTATATAATTTTAAGATTATGTAAATTATTCGGCTTTAATTATCCAATTATATGTATTTTTTAATGACTCAACATTAATTAATGATATAAAATATTTCAACGCAGGACAGTTCCAAGTTTTTTATAACTACAGTTTTGAAAGCAACTCATTTGCAATTTTTTTTCACACCAGAGTCTAAAAAGGGGATTGTGCACAAAGCCACCTAAACCACAATCATCTAGAAAATATCAATCTGCACCATCTTGGTTCGACAGTTCTGACACTATCAAAACGGAACGAAAACACCAAGTTTTCGACGAAACCAAGACCATGCTGTTAAAGCATCACATTAAATATGGAAAAAGGACATAGAGAAAACTTCAATTCACAAATGCCTCCTACTGTGCTTTTCTGAGAATAAAAATTAGGTTGCAGGGAAATATGTAATTCATTATGCATAAAATGATTTATTACAAATTCGTTTTTCGAAGCAAAATCCTATTTCGGGTTTTGATGAACTGAGTGATGAGGACGCTGGAGGAATTATTATTTTCGAGCGCTTATTGAGGCTCATGCTTGCTTGAGGTAGGAGCCAGGGTTGTCAAAAGCACATCAGCATCAACAGCAGAAGGAGCCTTTCAACAGCAGCAGCAGCAGTATCAGCGGTAATTCAAAGCGACAGGAAAGGAAATTAATTTTGCCACTGTCTCGTCACTATTTCCTGCGGACATTTTGCTAGAGCTTGCCTAGCACCAGATGCCATCTTTCCGAAAAAACATAATTACCAAGAAACTCCTGGTATGTCATTCCGAATTTTTCGTGTCGCTTCAGGGTAAGTGACACCATAGTGGGGGGGGAACGTTGAATGTCCAGTTTCTCCCATCGTTAGAGAACGGTCATACTGCCAATGGCAGCTGATTTTTCGAGTGGAAGAGATTTTACGTTTATTATCTTTTACGGTTTTCATTGCTGTGTCTAGTACTCTTTGAGATTTATGATGGGCGCTTCAAAACCGCGTTCTATGGCTTTGATAGTAGTTTTACGAGCTTAAGAGCTCAGGATATGGGATTGCTTCTAACTACAATGAACAAGGAACAAGATACGTGTATCCAAGTCTGTGGATGATACGTGCAAAAATAAAGCTTAGTCTATTTGCTACCATTTCGCTTTTATGGGGTTTCGAGTTTTAAGAGTCAATACATTGTTCCAATTAAAGAGTGTACGTTGGATACGAGTTGAATCAAATTTTAAGGTCAATCTATTGAGAAGCTATAATCTCCTATTATGATTATTACTCTCTATATGTATTTTTACAAACATGTAAATGTTGGTATGTTTACCGTGCTTGTACGTTTTCCTCTCAAATGATAATCTTCAAAATTATAAAATATAAGCTTTGGGCATGCTTCAAAATAATAATGTTCAAGGATTCTTCGGTATAAATTGGAAAATATTCAATTTGTCGTTCTCTTTCCTTTTCCCTCATATCTATATGTGATGTTCTAATTTATATATGTTTATATTCGTGAATTATATACAGATGCAGTTACATGTTGTAATAGAATATATGCAAATATATGCATTTGATTTTTTCCCCTTTCGAGAAAAATTAGATTACTTATACATGTATATATATCTAAAACGGTCAATCAATCAAAGCCATTGTTTCCCTGGCCTTAATTGATTTGCAATTGGCTTTTGTGTCATCGATTTGAGTTTAGCCTATCAGCTAGGTTTTAATACTTTAGCATCTTGATATGTATATATGTATTTATAATTTTCACTTATTATTAGAAGATTTGATGTGTTTAAATGTGTATATATTATCATATTCAACCATTATCTATCCACTGCTGGATGAAGGTCTCTCCAAATGCTTTCCACACAAGTCTATCCTGAGCAATTCGCTTCCACGTCACCCCAACCTGTTTTCTTATTTCATCCACCCATCTAGTTTGAGGACGTTTTCTAGGTCTTCGGTGGTCTCTTGGAATCCAGTTAATCAGTTCTTCTTGCGATATGCCCAGCCCATCGCCATTTCAGCCCTTTTACTTTAACAATGATGTCCTCTACTCTAGTTTGATCCCCAGCCCAAGTGCAAAAGACAAATATATATATAAATAAATATATAAAAATACACATTTTTAATATTGTTATTATTTTTCTTTAAAAAAAACCATCGCTATGAAGGAGTGCCTTTTGAGCTCCATCTCTATATTCTTCATATCTTTATTCTTTATATCTATATCCATCCATATTCTTTACAAGAGTATTTATTGGGGTGACAAATTTAGCGCCTTGATAAGCTCTCTCTTTCTCTCTCTCTCTCTAAAATGTTGGTTCTATAAATATATGTTTATATAAAATACGACGGTGTATATATTGTGCCTGTATATAATTGTTTTCAAAATTCGTATTTATATATGTATATAATTTCAACTATCTGTATACATATATAAGTAAAACGCACTGAAAAGAATAGAGAAAAACAGAAATCGGCTTAACATAAATGTACATCGAAGTAAAATGCTCTGATGAGCTTAGCATTTAAGGAATCGTTACTGCTAAACAATTATCCTAATTTTGTGAAATAAAAACTACTTCACTAAAATAATATTTTGAATACATTAAAATTGCTTTTAAATCCGGGTTTCAAATAAAAACCCTAAATTATCTGAAGGTGAATTAAGAATTAGAATTTAAATCACAATATAAAATAGCTACAAAAAATCATAAATTATTTTGTCATTCCCGGAATCTACATTAAAAATTTAGTTTTCTTAGAGTCTTATGATGGCGGCGGTAAAACCACTTTACGTACATTCGGGTAATAACGAACAATTTCCATGCATATTAAATTGTATGCAAAGTGGGCTTCCTTCTAATTTAATTTCTAACTTAATTATTCAAGGAAGAATAATATTTAATTTACATTTTCCATTTTATCTAACAACATTTTTCATTTACAGTGGAAATTATTTTTAAAGTTAGTTTAAAAAGTCGTTTAGAAAGATCAGCTCTAAAAATTCGCCGGCATTTTTACAAGATGTTTGGTTCTCTATATGTTATACGTCGTTTATAATGCCTTCATATAAGTTATATAACACCGTTACCTTTAATAACGGTGAATTTTCTGTGCGAACGGTTAAGTCATAAAAGTAATCGACTATAGCGAATTAAGAGCATATAAGAAACAAACAGACGCCAGTCTTTTAGATACGAATACTCACATCGCATTGTTCCTGTTCAAAAGGTTTTCTTTTGTACAATTTATACAAAATACAAATACGTTTAGAAATAATGTTTTTGATAAATAAATGCAAACATGTATAACCAGACTGTGGTTTAAAAACATTATCCGTAACAACTATCGGTTACTACCATCGAATTTGCGCGTCTCTTCGGAGGTCGATTTTAACATACAGGCGTGAATTTAAGGGCCAGAATTAGCCTACAACAGTGGTTTCCAACCCGTAATCCGTGGACTGGTGGTCTGCGAAAGAGCCCCAAATGATCAGCGAGAAGGGTCATTATTTAAAATAAAAATATTGAAAAAACTTTATAAAAATTATTATTAAATATTAAAATTAAATATAAAAATATAACGGATGGTATATTTGTAGTATTTTGCACTCCCTCTCACTCTTGAATTGAATCTGGCTACGCTCTTGTACGTAGGGACATTCCGGTGAAATGTAGGGACTTTCCATTGCTGCCACTAGGGATTTCACCTTGACAGCACTGCTTTGTTTGGCTTCACTGTTGGCAACACTGCTTTGTTTACTTCTATACATCTTTCCCCTAAAACCAAGACCCGGCTCCCTTTTTTATTAAGGTCTTGCAGTCAACTCGTGTAGGGACGGATTTAAAGGTCATTCGGGGGGCGATTAATGACTTGATTTTTGAAAATGATACCTCATTGGACCTTTACCTTGCATCTTTTCAATGTTAAATTTTCATTCAAGGGGTGGGGGGATAGCCACTTCCGCCCCCTAAAGCCGCCCCTGAATTCGTAAAAACTTTTCTAAGTGGTCCACGGGTAAAATTAAAGTGGAAAATTTGTCCACAGCTTAAATTGAGTTGATAACCACTACCCTAAAAGAACCAAACAAGTCAACTTTTCGAAATTCCTAAGTCATAATTCCATATTCTTCGATCCACATCGTACACGGCATGGTTTTGGCAAACTTGAAATAAAATGCGAAAGATGTAAGCCTGTAACGTTCAGAATTCTGCATCAATCAAAGAAGTCCGCACCTTTTTCATCAGAAATTAAATTTTAAAATCTTTAGGCTCGTTCTGTTTTTGTTTGGAACTTCTCAATTTTTACATATATATATTTATTAATATCTGCTTATTATTTACTTTAAATTTGTTAATTGTCTGCAATTTCTTTAGTCCTTTTACCTTTACATGTGACAGAGCTTCAAAATGTCACCTTTTACAATAATTTAAGCGTATACAAATTCATATTGATGCATTAAAATATATTAAGAATCTGCTAAAATATTTAAAGGATTCCCTCTCAACATTGCACTTACCCGCTCTGCTGCTACTACTACTGCTACATGCGAATAGACTAAAAAGCTAAAGAAGTTACGTAAGGAAGTTATGTGCGTCTTTGTGTATGTGTAAAATAATTGAAATTTTTATATCTCTACTTCTCATAACTAAACAGTGGATCGTTTGGGATGGGATCAGCGGCTTAAAGTGATGTTCCAAACACTGTACATTTAAACACAAGCAATAGTTTTAGGAATCGAACGAAAGGCCTCGGAATCGAGGATGTGATCGTGGAGAATTTGGAGTAGATAAAACAGTAATAATGTCTGCCAGAATAATTCCTATCTAACATAAAAAGAAAGAGATTGTAAGAGCTTTATATATTAAGAAAATAACTAGTAAAATTTGTTGTCATTGGTCCAACGTATTTGAAAAGATTCCACAACGTTTCGAGAACTGCTGTTCCCTTTATCAATCGAAGTGTCGAGAAAGTAAGAATGACATATTTTTTCAGCTATGGTAAGTCCTGTTTTGTTGTAATCTTCTTTCATAAAGAAAGAAAACGGTATCTCCGATCTTTAAAAATAGGATTTATAATGCAAATTTCAGGAATATATAAAATTAAATAAATATAGATACAATAATAAACTTAAGTAGTTAGCAATGCAATAACAAAATTAAACACGCAGATTTGACACAGTTGGGAATCGAACCGTGGATGAACACCCCCTCTAGAGGCCGACGTGTTATCACTGCACCATTGCAGGGACTATTGGGAAAGCAATATAGGAATGTTCCAATTTCCATATTACATGCATTACTGAGTTAGTTTGTGGTATCTATGACATGGTAGAGCATTATAGTGCTGAAAGGTGTCAGCATTATTAGAAAACACTAATATGTGAAATTGTGCAAATGATGAAAGGTGAAATTGGTCACCTATTGTCACCATAGTCAAATATTTCATTATCACAGTTAAGAAGATGTCAGCATGCTGTCTGACAAACAGTCACTCTAATTCCATCACCACCAGTCGCTTGCATGGTAACTTTCTGCAACAGCGTCTTTTGTATTTGTGTCCAAAAGCAATCCCTGCTTATGAGTCAGAAATAGCGATATATCGCAAATGTAGCATTTTTTGTGCGTCTCCATCCTTCATGCTTACCATGTCCACATAAATTTTGGGTCTACTAACGAATTTGGGAACTTAAAAGATGCATAATGTCATATTAAGTGAACAAAAAAGTATGATGTCTGGTATCCTGAGCACTTGTTTGTCAATTACAGCTCACAGTTGCGATACAGCGAATACCTTCTCCTCAAACTTACAATCCGTGAGTATAGTACGTGAATATTCACGTAGAATTCATCGGCTTGAACCTGTTGTTCAACCATTCACTGTGTAATACTGACATATCAATTTGGGAACACTGCATAGTTGTTGCCGTAGCAGAGACAATGTATCCAATCGTTCACTCCCACAGTGCTGCCGCGTTCAAACAATTATGTGGAAACAATCATTGAGAACCATGCTAACAACAGCAGACAACGCTAACAGTATACTATGTATTGCCTGCAAACCTTGCGTTCTCGGAAAACAACCAAAAATACATTGGAACGAGTGAAGAAATGGATTGAACACTGGGCGGAAGTACACTGGAAAAGTGTATAGAGTGGATTTTTCTACTACAGTATAAGAAATTCGTATAAATTAGTCTACTACATAAATGCACTGAACGCTGGGCGGAAGTACACTGGAAAAGTGTATAGAGTGGATTTTTCTACTACAGTATAAGAAATTCGTATAAATTAGTCTACTACATAAATGCACTATATTTAGACCAGCTTCTATCTTTTCATATTATTACAAAACAAATTATTTCATAATCATAATATTATTACGAAACAAGTTATTTCATAATATTGATATTATTACGGAATAAATTATTTCATAATATTGATATTATTACGAAACAAATTATTTCATAATATATCCTGATACTCAAAATTAAATGTCAATCTAAAAAAAAAACATAATCCATGCCGTTTCTTAGAAAACGTAACATATAACTTATAAAAAAGAATATTTTAAGTTAATTTCCTAATTTTAGAGATGTAACCAGAATATAACCATTTGTATGGAAAGTATGAAATATTCAAATGAGAGAAAGAGAAACGCAAATAGTATTCCATATGGAATATCGTATTTCATGTTGAGAATTGTATTCCATATAAAGTATCGTATTTCATGATGGCATTGTATTCCATATAGAGTGTCGTATTTCATATTAAGCATTATATTCCATGTAGTGTATTGTATTTCATGTTAAGCAGTGTATTTCATGTTAAGCAGTGTACTTCATGTTAAGCAGTGTATTTCATGTTAAGCAGTGTATTTCATGTTAAGCAGTATATTTCATGTTAAGCAGTGTATTTCATGTTAAGCAGTGTACTTCATGCAGAGTATCGTATTTAATGTTAAGCATTGTATTCCATGTAGAATATCGTACTTTATATGGAGTTCCTAAAACACGTCAATGCTATATATCAGCGGTTCTTTAACTTTCCTAGACCGCGGACCACCCCTTCAGAGATCACTCGCCCTCGAAGTTTAAAGCCCGAAATTTGCATAATTTGCATCATACATATTTATTTCTAGTATTTCATCGCTAATTTTCACCATTTAATGTAGATATTTTTCGTCCCATCATAATTTATTCTTCGCATTAAAGAAAAACTGCTCTTTTCTTAGTGTTTTTCCTAATCTTTGTGGAACACTGAGAGTATCTCGCGGACTCCCTGATACGATCCTGCGGAGCCCCAGGGGTCCGCGGCCCACAGTTGAAGAACCCCTGCTATATATGATCGCTCCTGGCCGCTCTATAGCTGTTAGAGCTATTTTTATGTTCTTACTTTTTTCTTCTTCTTATAAATTAGTATATTTTCATACTAAATTAATTCATTCATTCATTCCATGTACTTTTTATATATGAGTACGGCTTTGTATATTATCATTTAACACTAAAAGTGGATTAGTATAAATGATCTTGTAGATGTGCTTTTATCAATCTGACATTCTTCTTCTTTTTTCACACATTTACCTCACTTTTAAAGGCATTTCTTTTGGCCTGTTTTAATGGTGATTAATCTGAGACGATGATATCACAAGAACAACTAATTTTGCTCAAATTTTTACGTATTCGGCTTCAAACAGGATTCCAAGAATGTCCGAAATAAACAGATCAGAAGTTGTTCCAGAAAGAAGATTTATGAAAACATCGAGGCGGATGAAAAAAGAGAAGAAAATGGCGGGCGAAAAATGAGAAGCCGCTGAAGAATTTTTTCCGTTCTTCCATTGTCCTGGGAGGTCCTGAAGGTCTTAGGGACATCAAAAACAGCCGTCAGACGACTATCATCTGTGACAGATGCATCTGGAAGCAGAAAGCTGCGAAATCATTGCTTCGACGCAGTTCGAGGTTATTTTTTGTCGCTTGGAATATCATCATAGTTTGTTCTATCATCCAGACAAAACGCATAGCTTCCGTGAGGAATTCATCAGTGTTTCTTTTACATAATAAATAGTTTTATTTCAAATTACTTTCCCTTTGTTTCTATTTTGTGCATCAAGAACTGGTGTTCCGAATCAACTTGGAACCCCGTTGTCCTAAATTAAATTGGAACCCTGATATCCGAAATTATTTTGGAACCCTGATGTTCGGAATCAAATTTGAACCCTGATCTTCAGAATCAAATTGGAAACTTGATAATTCAAATCAACTTGGAACCCTGATATTTCATATCAACTTGGAACCCTGATATTTCATATCAACTTGGAACCCTGATATTTCAAATCAACTTGGAACTTTTGTGTTCTAAATTAAATTGGACTCGTGGTGTTCGGAATCAAATTGGAATCCTGATCTTCAGAATCAAATTGGAACCTTGATCTTCAGAATCACATTGAAACCCTGATGTTTCAAACCAACTTGGAACCCTGCTATTTCAAAATCAAATTGAAATCCTGATGTAACAAATTGAAGGATAATCTGAAAAAAAACACCCATTAATTCATAGTCCATGGGAGAAAATGAAATGAAATTTAATTAGTATGAAAATATGTCAATTAAACAGAAGAAAATAAGTTCTGAATTTATTTACCAATGAGCTGTTTCAGAGCATTTGGATAAGATTTATTAACAGTGATGTTGATATTTCTTTTGTGTCTGTTCTATGGAAGCATAGCTTTTGTCTAGAATGCGGAAAATCCACATTTTTCTTACCGATGGTGTCATAAGCGCATGTGGAAAATTTATAAAAGGGAACTACAGAGTTCTAACTCCATAAATTCACATACATATATACAAAATTTTATCCCAATGGGATGTTACAACCCCCATCAACCCCTGCATAAGCCAGCGAATGATGCAAACACAATAAGATTTTCCTGGGTTTTTCCTTATCTCCATTCCGGGATTTTTGGGATTTGAGTCAAATTTCGTAAAGGCTTGTATGCACCGGAAATTATAAATTCTGGTTTAATGTAATTTTAGTGATCCTTGCACCATAAAGCACAAACAACAATTACCATTTTTATATTACATCTTTGTATTGGGTATATATGCGACTTGTTTTTTCTTTTGTTTGTTTGTTTGTTGGGATTTTGTATGGCGCAAGGGCATCTGGGCTGTACCGCGCCTTTTTGTTTTTTTGTACTGCGCAAGGGAAAATTTTCATTCTGCATTAACAAGGTGACAATATGGATAAGGCAATCCGTATAAAATTTCAAATCATGCATTTTTAAAATGCTTATTTTGCATGCATTTATTAATTTGAAGGTTTTAATTTTTATACTCCTAAACTACCCAGTTTGTCGGTACTTGCAGCTCATCGTGATATGCAACTTCTAATGCATTAATGCATGAATTAACTGTTCAGAAATTTGTACAGGTCGGTTGTTTTAAAAGCTGTTATTATAACCATTAACAAGTGAAATACGCGAGTGTACATAGATACAAATCAATTACAATGAATGTATTTCGTTAATGGTTACATAAAAAATTCTAAAAGCATAAAATAATTTAATTTTTCCTAGATTTGAAAAGGGAGAGAATGAGACACAACATTTATAAGTGAAAATAAAAAGGATTTTGTGTGAAAATTCCTTTCCTAGTTGTAATGAGAAAATAAAATTGTTTGAATCTCTCTTTTAAAAAATAATTTTTAGTAAATCTATATTTATCCATAATGAAGTTAACTAAATTATTTATTCACCGGAATATTTTGTCAGTATTTTAATGACTATTAATCCATTTCACTTGAGTACATAGAATTTAAATTATTAAAACTTAAACTGTAATTTAATTTTTAGTATAACTTTATCATTGAAGTACGCTCCCCGATGCAAATTGAATTTATATTTGAAAGATAAATTAAAAGTATAAACTAAGTTTTCTGTTTCAAAATACTCTGAAATACTTTTTGTAACATATTTTGGTTTATTAAACTGAATCAAAATTTTATAAAGTGTATTCATGTTAACATCCCACTTTCCGATAATATACAGGTTTTTAAGAAGGTTTAATTTCTTTTTATCAAGAAATATTCCCGATTTAAAACGTTATGTGGGCTTCATATACGTAAATGAAGCATCTGAATCCTATTGAATTAAGTGAATATTAATGCGACAATATGTAAAACAGACAATAAACAAATCTAGTCTTTTTCGTCTAAAACGCCATCTGTGGAAAAGAATAAATAGGTTTGACATCAGTCAAAGTACAAACAGATTTAATATCAGGCAAAGAATAAGCGAATTTGATATCAGTCAAAGAGCAAATAGATTTAACATCAGGCAAAGTATAAATGGACTTAACATCAGAATAAGAATAAACACATTTGACATCAGACGAAGAGTAAACATATTTGATGTCAGACAAAGTGTGAACATATTCGATATCAAAAAGTGAACAGTTGACTATATGGGCCATAACGAAATGTTTAAATTATTCAAGAACATCATTTCTTAGTAAACAGAAAAAACGATGTTTTTTCTAAATCAATTTAACAACTTGCAAATAAGTATGTTGAATCATCTCTGTTTAATATTCAATTCAAAGGACCTATTTCTTCAGGGATATCATCAACAATGCGATACTTTGATCTACAGGTGCTGCATCGCCATGCATCAGCCGCTATGGTTTTCTTGTACATCAAATCCTGAATATCTATCACCAGTGCTTTATACGAGATCTACCTCGTATTTTCTTTCCCTCTAGCATAAATACCAACACCTTTGGCCACCTGTTATTCCCAATTTTCTTTACACACACAATAATAAATTTCAAAAACCCGATTTTTTTCTCTATGTTGTCGTGAGGTTCTCCATTATACCCAAAATATCTTCAATTCTTAACTTTGTCCAACCATATTTCTTATACGAAGGGACACAACGTTTGACGAATAATAATAATAATAAGCTCAGAGCGAAGAATGTAATAATTGACCTTGATTCTTATAGTATCCAATAATCTACTTTAACTGCTTTTTTAATTCTGTAAAGTTTTCTTGAAGGGGTCCGAGTTTAACTGACATATATATTTGTTGCTGTTATCCAGTTTGTCGTGTTTGGCCCTTGGAGACTTCACATGCCAACTTCCTCCATGCGTTTGTGTCTAAAACTCTCTCATTCAATTGCGCAATATTCAATTTTATGTCGGCGTTGATGGTGTCAATTCAACACGTTCTTTGCCGACCTGTCCTGAATCCAGAGACCGTTCCCTGCATCACAGGTTTCTCTGACGAGTTCGTACGCATGACATGACCAAAAAATGTCAGTCATAACTGGGTAACCTTGCCCTCCAGTACTGTCACGGGGTTGATACCTTTCAGGACCTCCCTGATATATATATGTTATATAATCTACAATTATCCAACATAGAGAGGCAGATACGAAGTTTCGTGATTTCGTTTCGTCCCAGAATGAAATTCGCAAGTATTGTAATTTGAAGTAAATTGCAGAATACTCTCATTTTCAAGCTTCTGCTTATACTTTTCTTTTCAAAATTTGCGAAAATGATGTAAATCACAAAGTTAAATTTCCTTTAAAACCAGTTAGTAGAATAAATCAGAAAAACGGTCTTGAGAAATGCGGACAAAGTTTCCGAAGTACGGAGCAAAAAGTCCTTTAGACCATTACCATCTTAATACAATTTTTTCCTTTAACTCGATGCAAAGTTACTATCAACGAAATTGGTATATGTCAATTTCAGGTTTTCTTTAAAATTCTGAAATTTTCGAATAAGAAAAATAACCTTGCATATGAAAGTACTTAATCAGGCTTAAAGGTAATGGTTTTGGAAGAGAAATAATGGAATCGTTGAAGTTAAAATGATCGAATTCCAGACACGAATGTCGTAAATTTTCTTCATTAAAACATGGTAATGGCAATATATATTGCCCAATTCCTTTCTATCAATAATACAGTAGGTGCCATTTTGCCCACATAATGAAATACCAATGGTTAAGCCTTGCTCTTTTGCATGGTATTTTATTTTACTTTGCTAAAAGTATTTCTTGTGAATAAAAGACGTGTTCGTCGGAAGATCAAAATAGATGAGAAAACAAAAGAAAATCTTGAATTTCCCGAATTAAACGAAACGAGTTCTTTATGCAGACATTTTCTGCCTAGACTATTGGCATATTTTTGATGATTACCCGATGTCAAAAATTATAAAATTTGCATAACTATGGAATCAGTATACATTAGAACGATTAACAACGAAGAAAACTCTCCAATATATAGTATAGAAAACGTATTTTAATAATCCTGGATTGCTTTAGAAGTGCTCTAATAGTTTAATCTTTTGGAATGCATATAAACAGGCATTCAGTGGCAAGGAAGGATTCACAAAGGACGTTCGCACGATTTTGTCACATCTTAATCCCCACTCTCTTGTCTGGGCTAGTCGGATTTCACTCAAACCCCTGTGGTCGACGTCTGACAGAAGACTACCCCCCTCCTCCCACATACAGCGAATGCCATGAAGGTTCCTTCATCTTAGGAATCAAGCCATACTCCCCGGCCTTAAGTCCTTGTGGCTCTGACTTGCTTCCTAAGATGAAGGAACCATTTCGTGGTATTCGCTTCAGAACTGTTCCAGAGATTCTTCAGACAGTAGACCGGTCCATTCGAACTATCAACACTACAGGCATTGCCAAAGTTATCCTACAATTTCCACATCGCTGGCAACGGGTTGTACACAATGCTGGTGACCACATTGAGGGACAGTAAAACTTAGTAATATGTATCTATTTTGTATCAATTGTAAATAAATAGTTGCCACTATTAAAGTTCCAACCCTCGTATATACATCTTAGCCAAAGTCGGTGCACAGTAAACGCCTGCAGGTAGCTGTCCGCTGCGATTTGACATATAGATCAACCTGCTCTTCCGAGTCCGGTCATAATCGTGATCCGACTGGGGATTGACTCTATTTCATGAGGGGGAATACCGATATTGGAACCGAGGATATGTTGATATAGGCATATTGGAACCGAGGAAAATACCTTATAGAACGATTAACGTTTTAAGCAGTATCGTTGTAAAAGGATTTTATTGTGTTATTTGATTTAATGTTGCCTGATTTATTTAATTATAAAGTTTTACTGTAGTGCGTGTTTCTGTTTAACATGCCATATTGCTGAAAATAAGGTTACATCTAAATAAAAATACACTACATTACAGTGAATATGCAGCACCAAGAAGGAGTGGGCAAAAAGGGATGAAATTTGGCAAACAGAGACAAACAGCAACGAACAATAACTGATGTTTATTATCGACATGATACACATACACTAACCGACAACACCGTCTGATCTTTAGTTTATAAGAGGTGGCGATACAGGCAGCAACATATCTAGGTGCAACTCAATGACTCATAAAAAGATCGCACTGCTCACTGTAGTCCGGGGTTTGGTTCCCCAGGCCTTAAGAGGTTCGGATTCCTCGGAAAACTGTAGGTCCCGGCGCAGCATGACCACTGTAGTCTTTGAGCCGTAAAACCAAAAAACAAACAAACAAGCAACCCAATGAGCATGCGGATGGTGTCCTAAGTAATGGCTGCCCATTCATTGTGAATTATTTGCCAATCTTCTGAACGCGGTGGTGGCAGCACACATTAGAAGCACATGAGAAATTAGGGGAGACTGGTTTTCAGAGAAGCACCCTGGTACCTTGCAAGACATGTTGGCTGATGTGTGCCGTGTGTAAACGGGTGTTACTCTGTAATAAGTGGAATTGGGCACCCCCTGAAAGAAGAATAGTGTCACCGGCCACAGCACATCCTCCTCGTATCGTTTGGCCATCATAATGCCTCAATACCGACCAGAGATGCCCTGATATCGCAGGCGATGGCGCTCCAAACCTTAATGCCATTTTGTCGCTCGATGCGTTATTCCACAGATGCGGTCTGACTAGACCTCTCACCATATCGGCGCCATACTCGCGACGCCATTGCTAAAACAGAAGCGTGATTCGTCTGTGAACACGATCGTGTGCCAGTCCGTCGTCCACGTGGCACTATTCCAACACCATTGCAAACGGAGGCGTCTGTATCGTTAGGTCAATGGAAGCTTTCTTAACGGACGCCATGAGTGCAGGCCTTCGGGGACCAATCGGCGGATAATGGTCCTGGTCGATATTGGAGCATCAAGGGTGACCTGCACATGCTGCAAAAGGTTGACGTAAGTGGCTTCCGGAGCCATCAACACTTGCCGGCGGATGCGTCGATTCACGCGCGCTGACGTCGCTCTGGTCGCTTCAGCACCTCTCAGACATGCCACATCCCCTTGTTTCAACCATCTTAGCCACAGTTGGTGCACAGTAAACGCCTGCAAGTAGCTGTCCACTGCGATTTGACGTATGGACCAACCTGCTTTTCCGAGTCCGATCACAATATTGATCGGACTCGGGATTGATTCGATTTCATGCTCATGAAATCGTCTGTCTGCTAGACTTGCCTCAGTTGGTGGCGGCCTGGCACGTTTTCTCTGAGGCAAAAAAACTACGAAATGATAACCCTAGCAGACGGATGGCACAACTATTGCCAATTCTGCAAGTTCCTTCCCTTACAATCCACTTAACGTGTTCGGGACAACTGCCCGTTTCGCATAGTTTGCACAGCTCGGTGAGCTACGTCTACCCTGCAATTTACATAATTTTCTGCCCACTCCTTCTTAGTGTTGTATTTTCA
>QLNU02015359.1:38263558-38282753 GCA_006491805.2 Dysdera silvatica | reverse complement strand
ATATAAAGGGAACACTGTGATCTTCGTTTATTAAAAGGAACTACATTTTTCAATACGTTGCTGAATCTTTTCTTATATATGTTATCAAAAACTTAACTGGTTATGACATGGCTTGTTAAGGGAAAGGGTTTTGCGAAACATCATGAACTAAATTTTATTAACATTAAATAATTCGCAAACCAAAAAATAAACTAAGTGTGGCATTATTTGATGTGTTTGCAAATTTTGAATTTATTTGCGAATTTCGAATTTATTTGCGAATGTCGAATTTTTTCGAATTTTTAATTTATTTACGAATTTTTAATTTATGGACTAATTTTGAATTTATTTACGAATTTTTATAATTTTGAGTTCGTATCATGTTTTTCAGTGTTTTCACGGTGCGAGGACAACATAGACCATGCTGAGTTAGAACCTACCGTTTTCCGAGGAATTCGAAAGTCAGAAGCTAGGGAATAAAACCCTGGACTACGTTGGACAGAAAATTGACATTGATTCTACAACACCGTTGGGAGCTAAACCCGTGATAGCGGCGCGATAGACAAATGCGTTACTACCATGTCAAACTAGAGCAGTGCATCTACATTTTCAGGAGGAATTCATGCCCAGGAGGAACATTTTCATTTTCAGGAGGAACCAAACCCCCGGAACTATAGTGAGTATTTGGACATTAAGCGGTTTTGGTTTTTTTTTTTGTCGACACCGCTAATGCCTCATTTACATTCAACCCATTTCCGTGAGCAGGGAAGTGAGCATGAAAGTGGGCAGCTCGAGTATATAAACATGTCACTTGCGCTGACCATGCTTCTGCCATTGCTGTTGTTTCCTCCAATGATGGTTGAGTGCGGAAATCAAAGGATGTAGAGCGCTGTAGCTTCAACTAATTCTACGCCCTCCATTCCCCGAGGTCAAATGCGCAGTATGTATGAAGCGGCAATGTAAATATTCACTGCCTTTGATGCTTCCACAAAAGTATTTTGGGGTGTAAATACACCAGCGTGAGGAGCAGTGGCAATGGTACCTAGCCTAAGAAACCTAGCTTAAGAAACGAGCCCGTATTGATGACACGCTCAGGAAACGTAAGCCAATGCAAGACCCATTCATGTCCTAATACTACTTATGGACGTTAGAGAGAGAGAGAGAGAGAGAGCATAATCAATACTTAATCTTCAAACAAAAGCGAGAGGAAATTCTTGTATTAAGAACTTTGCTGGACATGGTAATAATGGATGGCATGAGCAAGGCTGCAAAAGATTTCTTAAAATAAGAGTGGTCAATAACATTTTCTTTAAATGTTTAAAAAGGAAAGTAATCTTAAAATCTATGTTAAATCCCAACAACGTAGTTTTAAAACAGTTCTGTCCTATATGCTGCAGTAATTTCTTCCATTAACAATCATTAAGGCGGAGAAAAAACGCTTTTAAATGGGAAAGGGGGCTGATTGGAATGTACTAATTCTCCAAAACATTTTCCAGGGCCGCAAAATGCCGTCGTAAGATAGTCGCTATAAGAACACGTCATTGACAGAGCACGCTGAATTTTAAATTCAGTTTAAATTGATATACAGTAATTTATCTCAATAATGCCAATTAAATTAACGGTTATCCTGTACAACGACAATATTTTCCGGTCCCGGCAAATACTTCGTAGAATTTCACACATTCCGATTAACGTCGTTTTCTGTCTAACTACTGTATTTACCGGCAAACGTTTCGTAGCATTGCATGTGTTTCGATTAACTTTCTTTTCTGTATAACGAAGGTATTTTCCGGTCTCCGCAAACGCTTCGTAGAATTTCACGTATGCCGATTAACGTTTTTTTCTGTTTAACAACGATATTCACCTGTCCCGGAAAACACTTCATAGAATTACACAAATTTCGGTTAACGTCTTTTTCTGTTTAACGACGGCATTTTTCGGTCCCAGCAAATACTTCATAGACACACACACACCAATTAACGCCCTTTTCTCTTTAACGAGGGTATTTTCCGGTCCCGGGAAACGCTTCGTAGAATTGCACACATGCCGATGTATGTCTGTTTCTGTTTAAGCGGTATTTTCCTATCCCGGAAAAACGCTTCATAGAATTACACACATTCCGATTAATGTTCTTTCCTGCTTAACGGCGGTATTTTAAGTTCCCGGCAAACGCTTCATAGAATTACACACATTCCGATTAATATCCTTTTCTGTTTAACGACGGTCTTTCCCTGTCCCAGCAAATGCTTAGTAGAATTGCACACATGCCGATTAACGTCCTTTTCTGTTTAACGACGCTATTTCCCTGTCCCCGCAAACGCTTCGTAAAATTACACATCTTCCGATTAACGTCCTTTTCCCTTTAACGACGGTATTTTCCGGTCCCGGCAAACGCTTCATAAAATTACACACACTCTGATTAATGTGTTTTTTTTAGCGACTATTTCTTCGACGCTTGAAAGACGTTTATGGGAAAAATTACTTTAACCGCGAAAAGAAGGGACACACACGTTTAGAAAGGAAATATAAGCTAGCATTTTTCAAGGCTCTGTACAAAATTCCACAATTATTTTATCAATTCTCCTTAAAAAAATTATTAAATTTTCGAAATTTCTAACAAATATGAAACATTAGCGAACGTAAATACAAATTTATACTAAAATATATCTGTAGCTGGGTACAATGACGTAGAAAAGAGGGGCTCTTGGAACTCAAGCCTACCTCCACTGGATATTAATATAGGCTACATTATTTTCTATAAAGCCCCATCTCATAATCTTCTTCAAAACCACTCGAGCCCCCATGAGTTTTGAATGACTGCGCTACTGATTGGTACATTTTAAACTAAGAACCATTTTAATAAAATAAATGTCCTTTCCTGCAACACTTTATTTCAGAAAATTTATCTTTTAAGATTTTCGCAACCTTTAAGATGTTCTCAAAAAGCTAATTTAATTTGGAGAGCAATCAGTTCGTTCTCCTTAAAGTTTAGCGGAAGAAATGAGTTTCGTATTATTGCATTTCCTCAAATTTAAACTTTCAGCGAGTGGTTTCTGACATTATATTGACGAGGACGATGAAAAGAAGTTATATTTTATTGGTTTTAGATGTAATAGTCGCCCTACAATACCGTTAAAAGGTCCCCTTAAAATTCCCTTAAAACTGCCTTTAAAACCGAGTGTTATTGTATGGTAATACGGTGTATTGTATATTAATATGCAAGCGAATAACTGGTCCAGAGAATAAAATCTCAGCCTTTTAATTCGTGGGTTTGATTTCGATTTCATAATTAAGCCCACGAGGGGAGTACCAAAGATATGACAACAATTTTTCCTTCCAAACCTGATGGTTAGTACAATAAAAATATTCGAAATTTTATGGCGAAGAGAGGAAATGCGCGCATTGGCCGAAAATACCACGTTAGCCAAAATTAATCGTAATTAATTACAGTTAGATTTAATCAATTTTAATTTTAAAAAATACTCAAAATGGCTTTATTTAGCTATATAAAACCGTAACCATCATGCAACGTGAAATCCAGACCAAAAGGTGTCGAGCCCTTGCAGATCTGGCTATACAAGATGATTCAAAATATATGTTACGGCTGTTTTTTCGACCGTTGGCCGTAGAAGTATACTTCCTAGTAGAGAAATACTTTTCGACATCTACTTAGTCAAATAAAAAAATAATGTCCGTAAGTAATATATTTGAGCAGATATTAAACCTTAAAACTTCGCTTTTTTTTGGCGAAAAAACTCTCTTTTAGCAATAAATAATCCTATTTTTTTAGGAGTATTAGTCGTATGTACGTTACGGGTAATGCCCGAAATCCGCATAATCCTAGAATTATCCACGCGTTTTGGATAAAACCAGAAAATATAAGTAACTTCGGGCTTTATCTAGATAATTCTGGGATTAGCCAATGTCGAACTCTACCCATACTACTGTACAATATGTATGTACTGCATATTGTACAGTATACTATTGTATAGTAATTTAATACTATATACATTTCACTTTTTATAAAGACCTCCTACCAAGAAACATCTCATTACAAAATAGTTTTTCTACGTCCTGTTAGTCAAATAAAAAAATGCTTTTAACGTAATTGAAATATTTGCGGAGTTATTATACTTTAAAATAACAGTACTATTCTCCAAAAAAGAGTTACTTATTTCTAAGAAAGGATTATTTATCGCTAAAAGAGAGTTTTTTCGCCAAAAAGGAGCCAGGTTTTAAGGTTTAATAACTCCTCAAATAATTTATGTACGAACATGAGTTTTTCTTATTTGACTAACTAGATGTCAACAAGTATTTCCCTAATTGGAAGTATGCTTCCATGACCAACGGTTGAAAAGATAACCACCATGACATATATTTTGAATCACTCTGTATAGCCTAATCTGCAAGGGTTCGACACCTTTAGGTCTGGATTTCACATTGCATGATGGTTACGGTTTCATATAACTAAATAAAGCCAATTTGGTTATTTTTTAAAATTAAAATTGATTAAATCTAACTATAATTAATTACGTTTAATTTTGGCCAACACGGCATTTTCGGCCAATGCGCTCATTTCCTATCTTAGAAGTCCATGCCATCAAATTTCAAATATTTTTATTGTACTAACCATCGTCGTTGGTGATGTCGATCGTCTGTATGGTGCTTCAATGCGGAACGACTGCCAGTATTTCGCCTTTAACTGACAGTAGGCCTATATTTGTTTGCTCGTGAGTTCTAAGGTGAAAGGACAACAGCGTAATGTTGCATCGGGTAATACAGTTTTCCGAGGTATACGAATCTCTGGTGACTTAGGGAGTCTACCCCGAACTAAACTCAGCAGTGAGAAGATAACCGTCTTTTTTTTTTGGCACTGTCGGGATTCGGGCCAGAAGTTAGCACTGCACTACCTCAAGGCCTCTGATAGTATATGACTGCTAGATACCAATATAATTAAACTAACAATTGTTAGCCTAGGAAAAGAGATTTTAATAGCCAATTAAACGTTATACCTAATAATATCTTGGCCTTACTCTGGAAACTATAACGATGGAAATGGAAGCTGTTTGTGTTATAATTATATCTGAAACTGGAGAGCAAATCACTGTGCAATACACTCCATAAATAATACATTGATAAACGTAATGGGTACAGTTCTAAAAAATTTAATTAAGTTTGAAACTTTTTCTATGGTTTTCAGCTTTCATCGGGGTAAGCTATCATCATAGCAGTAGGCGTGGATGCTGCTACCAGCTAGTTGTACCAGCTTTCAAGCTTACCGTTCGGACCGCTTCCCCGATGATGGTTAAAAGCCATCGAAAACTTTTAAACCTTAATTAAAGTTTTACAACTGGGCCTATTGTGTTTATCAATATATTATAATTATACTTTTAATCCACAGAAGGCTAATTCGTAGAGACCTCCCCCCCCAAGTCTTCAGGCTCTGACAAAATATTTATGGGGTGGGCCCCCCCAAAACTGATGAACGACAAATAAGAAAAACGGAATGTAATTCGTAGTGAAAGGCACAATATATAACATTTCAGTTACGTTATTTACGTTTTCCATGTTTTATCTGGCTTGACTGCTCATGAGGGTCTTCCTTCTTAAGCCCCCCCCAATATATTCTTCAATTTGGCTCCCCTGGTCATCCGTAACTTTACTTCTATGCTTTCTCAATTATCCTTATTTTCAAAAAACTCCAATTATATTTCCTTGCCATTAATCAGGTCAATTCTTATTAAGAAAAAAGACGAAAACTACGCAATTTTAATTGCTTCTTTCTTCGTTAAGCCCCCAATAAATACTCGCTTTCGTAAGAACGTTTTAATTGCGTTTTTACCACCCAATATTTCATCTGGAATTACGAAATTGGTATCAACCGCTGCGTTATCAAAATTAAAAACGAAACTGTATTGTGCATTCTTCGCAGGATTAATAATTAGTTCACTGTTTTTTTAAGTGTGGCAAGCGATATTTGTGCAATAAAGTAAATGAAATGTTTTATATCTTACAAATACATCATAGAACAGCAATACTGAAAAAAAATTTGATATTATTTTTTTTTAATTAAAATGGACGGCGAGTGTGGTTCTTTTCAAGAATTTACAAAATACAGTACTCAAAAGTGCCACGGATGATTTTTCTTGAAAAGCTAAAACAGTAAAATAATAAAACTGAAAATCGACTCGCTGTACAATATGCTTAAAAAATAATATACTAATAAGTACAATTAGCACAGGTGTAGCAATATAATTTAGCTTAAAACGTCTTTCGGTAGCTTTCAGCCATTCTCCAGAAAAACGTTCATAATAGCGACACCATAACTTGACCCTGTTTTAGCAGCTTATGCTCTTACTGATATGAACGCTTCTATAGAGGATGGTTGAAAGCCATCGAAAACTGTTTACACTAAATTAAATTAATGAACACCACCAATTGTGTGTTTGTTGATGTATTCTTTATAAAGTAGAATAATAATCAGTTGATAAGTCTATTTCCAATCATTTACTGTAACTAAAATAGTTTTTCTCATATTTATAATCGTTCCGTCAGCTTTTTCATTCTAATTCTGATAAACTAACTCAAGTGTTATATATGTAAGTGCTATATTATATATAAATGTAAGGGTTATAGTGTTACTATTTCTTATTTTCTTAACATATAATGTTGCCATTTCTTTCACAAGTATAATAATAAATAAATAAATATTATTTTCCTACCGACTAATCATCCTTTTACCATTATCGATCTTGTGTACTTAGAATGATTTCACATTGGCAATTTCATTATGCGAAAAGTCCTTCTTAAAAAAAATATCCATTTTTAAAACAACGTAAGGATCAATAACCAAGATGAATAATTTAAACGAAATAGTCTTAATGATTATTACTGTTATTGATTTGGAAATGAAAAACTTTCTTCGACATTTTCATAATCCAACAGAACGACTAATGGCAGACCTTTGTGTTCTTTGTTTCATTTTTGTTTTACAAAAATTGTTCTTGTTCCAATTTAGAATTGTTTTTATAGCTCAGATGGAACTTAATTATAGCAAGTAGCGTGTTTTTTAATTCAATGTTGGATCAAGCAAAAATCTATGTTAAATCACCGGGCACGTACTATTACTATGCTGTTATTGTATTTTAACGATTTATATTATTTATTTTGACGTGTTATTTAAATCCGATGTAGTTTTTGAGATAATGTATTATCATATTCTACTTTAATTAGACTAAGATTAGGCGTGCACGCGATTTTAAAACGCCTGTTCAAAGGCTTAGTCCAAAATTTCGTGCCAGAGCCTTTCGTGAAACCGGGGACAAAAGCTCTAAACTTACATGCTTATACGTATTAAAATATTAATTTTAACTCTTTATGTAAAATAATTTTTATGCGCTGTATACGACGATGACTTCAGCTGAGCTAGTTATATTTCAACTATAGTTAAATATTTAATCTTCGAGTAAAGGGTATTTGAAATTATGCTACGTCAAACTGCAGTTATACTTCTTTAAAATATTTAATATACCAAACATTATATTACAATGCATATGTTTATATATGAAAACTGATTGCAATTTTATTTTCGACACGAATGTTATATTTGTAGATTTGTTATTCTCATATAGATTATTTTAATTCTCTCTTTAGTATGTAGAGTTTGGGGCCATGATATTTATGGTGATTGAAACTATTGACATAAACCGTTCAAGCATACCATTGCAAGCCTTCAGAAAAGAACTCGCAATGTTAATTAGAGGGCGACTTCAGCTCTACATTTAAGTATTATTTTGAATAGATTTGGCTCTACATTTAGTTATTATATAGAACCGATTCAAATCTATATTTTTCCATTATTTAGAATAGCTTAAGTTCTACATTTATTTATTATTTAGAAAGGCTTAAATTTTACATGTATTTATTATTTAAAATGGATTTGGCTCTACATTTAATTATTATTTAGAACCGATTCAGATCTATATTTAGTCATTATTTAGAATGGCTTAAGCTCTATACTTAATTATTATTTAGAATGACTTATGGCTATTTTTGTTACCTGGAAGTAGAATGATTTAATGTTACTGACATTTTAAAAATAACTTACTTAAAATCGCTTAAAAATTTTCATAAACAAATAATTTAAATTACTTACGAAAAAATAATTTGAAGCTCCTAATAGCAAATAATTTGTATATAATAGAAATAATTATTCGAAGTTTTTTACAAACGACTGAAGTCTAATTCGTCGGATAGAGTTGCGGTGGATATAACTCCAAATTTGATGTATTAACTACTTTTAAACTGGCTAATATTCTTTAAATTAAGACATAATTTATTTTAAATCTTAAAAAAATAAAGCTTTTTAATTTTACATAGCTTTGTAAGTAGACATGGTTTGCAATTTTATTTCTTTATTTTACTATTGTGATGTATACCCTACGTAAATAGGCTACACTAATTCACAAGCATCATTCCGCTATATGAAAGGGTTCTTTTGCAAAAAAAATTATTTGGTGCGCTTTATACTTAAAATATATTGTTAATAAAATGTGGTGTTATAACTTTGGGAAGGACGAAGATGATAGCAACAAGATGATTGCAAGTAATACTTGAAGATTTAGGGTATATTAAAAAGGAATATTTTTGATCTGAATAATTCAATATGATTTTGATAGCATCCCCAACGGCATTCCAATTTTGGTTCATGGAATCCTTTCCTAGTAAATATGTTAGGTTTACAACAGGACAATTTTACAAAAGCCACCCAAAAATTCTTCGCCTGATAATATCATACATCACTACGTTTAGCATAAATCACTGCGCCATGGTGAAAATTTCTTTTGCCTCTCAGCGCAAAAATTACATTTTCCAAGTTTTGACATCCTTTTAGAAAGTGCAGCAATATGTCAAGGAAAAAACGTTTTACTCAACGAACTGTTTTAATATTAGGGAGGATTTTCAGAGCAACCAAAAACTTGCGCTCTGCATGGAGATACGTTAAGGAAGCGGTATGCAAAAATAACTCCCCATCCGCTTGTCAATTTCAAATCATCATTACCACAGTAATCCAGAATGTGCCAGTATCATCTCTACGTAAAATGGCTTCTTATGAAAAGAATACGAATCAAATGTCTTACGTGAAGAGTACCAGGAAGATGACTATTTTGGATACATGCTCCAACAATCATCTTTGACACTAAACATTATGGCATTCTATGTATAAAACTGTATAACTTTTATACTATCAATATGATTTATGTATACCTTGCGTTACGTACTACTGTATATTTTGAGTTGCGTGAGTTTTCGTGCTCATTGCATGTGCATCATTCCTTTTCCATTGATGTAATTTGGAGGGAGCTTGAATGGCTTTTATTTCCTCATGGGTAATAGAAATTGCGAATAAATGCTATATGGAGAACATAAGGGTGGTAATTATAGCAGGGCCATAGCTAGGTGCTTTTTATAGGAGAGAGCTAAAAGTTACAGGGAACCTCAGAAAGGTACAGGGGGGGCTTAGAATTCTTTATTATTTTAATGTAATTTATTAATGAATTTATTAATACTAAATGCCTAAGTTGGCTAAAATAGTAACATTACTGAATACATCTCTTAATAAATTTTACATTGAAAATTTTTAGACGTATATTAAAATTATTAGTTCCTTTCTCCTTATTATAGAATATATCAAGACTCAAATTCCTATTAAAAAGGGAATATATACAAGATCTAATGTGATAATACGTTTCGAAGACATTTTTATCTTAAAAGACAGTGTTCTGTTGTCGTGTACAATTTTGTATAAAGCAAAAAATACAAAACAGAATCAAATAATAATTTATTTTGAGAAAAAAGCAAATATTTTCTAATAGGACTGATTACATTTAAAGGAAACTCATCCCCCTACTGGATACTGTTCTGGGCTATAGCTCCCACCATATCTCGTCAATACTCTTTCTGAACTTACTTCACAATGAACAGTACTTAATCATTGACTCGGGCACATAACTTAAAAAAAAATCTCATTTATCAATCAAAAGTTGATTTAAGTCATGGACCTCGATCAAACAGATTAATCCAATAAAAGCGAACCGATAAAGCGCTCGACCAACACGCCGCCATTAAATGCCAAGGTACCTTATCGTGTTTGGATCTTTTTAATGCAGTACTAAGATGGCTATCACCCATTTATTCAATTTAGTGCAATTTGGCGAATTTGGTACGCAGCCAAAACTTCAGGCAACACCTAACGATTGATACATAAGGCAAAAGGTTTTGGTTTGATGTCCCCATGCATTTTAAACAGCAATTTTGGTGCTTCTTTTCCAAATGCTCGCCATTTGTGATAGAGTGTTCTAAAAAAAATCCCCAGTTTTTTAAAGTCCGTGTAGATAATTGAAATGGGCTATTTGATCGATAACGTCGATATAGATCAATAAGAAAATTATCCACAGATGCATTTCATCATTTTCAATTATTTATTTTGCTGCATTCGGCCTCTGCATGTCTGATCCACTCATGGCGTTCTGCGATCCATCCATGTTCGTCACAAATGGCATGCATCACAAATTGTAGAAAGCAATTGGCTTCAAACAAATTATTCAATAAAAATAAAGAAGAAGTACCTATGCAATAGAACGTCGATTATAAGAACCTACAGTTATCAGAACACTCCTCAGTAGCGGAAAGGTCATTGCCGTCATTATCATAAAAGTAATATTCGTATTTCAATGTTATTTTAATCTTCGCATTTCGATGTTATTTTAATATTCGTATTTCAATGTTATTTTAATCTTCGCACTTCAATGTTATTTTAATATTCGTATTTCAATGTCATTTTAATATTTGTATTTCAATGTTATTTTAATGTTTATGTACTTAAATGTCATTTCAATGTATTTATATACTTAAATGTCATTTCAATGTATTTATATACTTAAATGTCATTTCAATGTATTTATATACTTAAATGTCATTTCAATGTATTTATATACTTAAATGTCATTTTAATATTCTTATTTCAATGCTGTTTTAATTTTTGTCTATTTCAATGATATTTTAAGATCCATATTTCAATGCTATTTTAAATACTGGTATTTTAAAACATATTGTAATGGATTCAATTAATAATGTGTAATTTTGTTAAGAAATGTGTAAAGTGTGCTTCTTTAAATTTTATTTTGTATAATACTTCTAAGAATACTCAACTATATAAATCTCAGCCTTTCGGAACAAGATTTTGTTTCAATTATTTCCAAAAATCGCATTCTGTTAGACATATTGTCTGTTAATTTTGAGAATTTCTCCCGCAGATAAGTCTGCGTCTATCTGTTGTCTTGGTAACGAGACTAGCCCATTTTAATAGAGGTTTCTTTAAAAAATGCATTCAAATTTTAGTATCTCCAAACTGTAATTAGGATAAGGCTCATTTCAACAGACATGCGCAAACTTAGCGGCCGACGGAGTTCTAGCGACAAACAGACTACACCTGCACACATATACAGTAAAACCTCCGAATAACGGTCACCCGCGGGACTCTGCAAAGGTGACGGTCCTTCGGAGGTGGCTGTTATTTAGAAGTTCAGTACAAAAGAACAAAATAAATAAAATTAACAATAAAAAATTATAACCATTTCAAATACATTAATCCTCACCTATTTTAATTTATATTAAAAAAATCAGTGATGCGTAATTGTTTTGCTTTTTTATGGCAAATGTCCTTTTTTGCAAGGAAATAATATTTGTAGCAGAGGCGGATCCATGGTGATGGGGAACAAAAGAAATTTGCCCTCCCAAATCTATAAAAATGCGGTGAAAACTGATTATAACGGTCACCGATTTTAACGACCAGCTGCATATAATGGCGGAATTTTCAAATAACTTTGATTTCCTACTTTTTTTAATTGCTCGTTAAATCCAGAGTCAAAAAGACTTGTTCGCTAAAACCGGTTAAATTTTATTGCGCTTAATCGCTTTGACAAGCCTAATCCATATTTTCCTCGCTATATCCGAAACTTGCTAAATGCGAGCTCATTATAAGCGGTTCTACTGTATTTTACATCCCCTCACCAGATTCCTTTCTGGATTCACCTTTGTTTCCTGTCCTTTTGTATAACTCGTCATCACTTTTGTTCAGAACAAAGTTTTAGATCCCCCTCAAATTTACCAAAACATCAAAATATGTTTTGATGTTAGAATTTTGTGGCAGTTCCACTCTTTCTCTCTTCCGCTTCCAATTCCTCGTCACACATTTCCCTTCCATCATATTTTCTAACAATTCCTGAATAGTAGTAAACGTAGCATAAACTTCAAAATCTTCTTCCTTGCCAGTAACCTCGCTGGCTTTCATATTTGTCATTGATGCTAATTAATCTGAGAATGCCATCCAACCCTTTCCTATCATCGTATCTGCCAATATTTCGCGTTCATCAGGTGAGGTAAAATTCTGCAATTAAAACATATTTCAATTGCTTTAATTAGAAACAGAACTGTGAAAAATCAATTTTCAGTGGACAGGGGTTGTTTGCGCAGACGAAATATCGGGATGGATGGTCATAAATATTGTCACCGTATTCACAAAAATGAGAGGTAAAGCTACAAAATGAACATATGTTTTAATGGAGCACCTTGAAATGAAAAACTGTCAAGTAAATTTTAGTTTACATTGTTGACAATTTAGTTTGCAGTCATAGTTGAAAAATTTGAACAAAAAATTTTTTTCGTGATGCCTATCGGGTGGCCGTTGTTTGGAGGTTAGAACTAATGTTAACTCTCTGACTGCTGAATTCTTTTTCTTCTTTATAACAATCTCTTCAAAAACTGCATATTTCTTTTTATTCAATATTTCAAATCTACATGTAATTGAGAGTTAAAATATGTAGCACATTTTTGTAACCAAAGATGGTGTGAGATGAAAGATGGAAAAATTTCATACCCGCGAAAATCGCGGGATGAGAAAATTTTGTTACTTTCATGTTGCCCGTGGAAATCGAGGGATAAGCAGTCAGAGGGTTAATCCCATGGAGCGCTTTCGGTTTCATTGATATGTACTCAGTCTTCGAAGGTTACTGTGGTTTAAAGGTGTCCGTTAAAGAAGGTTTAACTGTAATATAAATGTAGAAGAATCCAACAGACATATTTTGTGTTTGTTAGCTTTTTGTTCCAAGGAAGACGAAGGTTATGCAGCGCAGGGACTAGACAGTTTTTCCGAGGATCTGGACCTACTAAGACTTAGAGAAACAACCCCTGGTGCTGCAGTAAATAGCTATTTGGTGAGCTTACCTTTTTGACCCTGTTGGGAATCGAACCCGGTGAAATGGCGTTCCAGGCAACTGCACTATGTCAAGGCCTGCAGATATATTAAGAATGACTAGATGGAATTCATCGGAGAAAGGATATTTTTTAGAAAAGTAAATTACCATTTAACTTGACGGGAAATGTCTTAAAACAGCGCATGTTATCAATATTGTTTTATGATTAATAGGTTAACAAAGGAAGTAGTTCAGAAAGTGGAAATAACCCAAAATAGTATGTAGAGGAATGTGTAATTGGATTCGGAGAGATCGAAAAAAGAAAACTTGCGTAAAGAGGTCAAATAAAAATTTAAAACATCCGCGGCAAGGCAAAATCATATTTGAAATAGACTAAATATGTTGTAAGGGAGGTTAACCAATGAGAGAAAATTAAAATTATGAACTACATCTGAACAAACTATCAAGGACCAAAAAAACACCTTCAAACAGGCGACGATCATTAAAATTCGAAAACAGAATGGAATTGCGTGTAAAAAAAATTTCCAAACCGGAAAATATTGGAAAAACCGTAGACAATCATTCGCCCAGTATTGAAGGCATGGTTGTTTTATGTGATGACGATAATTAACAAATAACCGTATATGAAATGTATCATCATCGTCATCATATTCAACCATTATCTATCCTCTGCTGGATAAAGATCTTTCCAAATGCTTTCCACACAAGTCTATCCTGAGCAATTCGCTTCCACGTCACCACAACCTGTTTTCTTATTTTATCCACCCATCTAATTTGAGGACGTTTTCTAGATATTTGGTGGTCTCTTGGAATCCAGTTCAGAATTTCAATTGTTCATCATTGATCAGTTCTTCTTACAATGTGCCAAGCCTGTCCCGTTTCAGCCCTTTTACTTTAACAATGATGTCCTCTACTCTAGTTTGCTCTCTCACCCAAGTGTTTCTTTTTCGATCTCTCCTAGTTATTCCAAGCATGCACCTCTCCATGCTCCTTTGCGTTGTCTGTAACTTTCGTATTGCTCCAACTGTTAGACTCCATGTCTCTGATCCATAAGAGAGGACTGGCAATACACACTGGTTGAAGACCTTTCTTTTTAGAAACAAAGGCAATTTTCCCTTCAGGATAAAACTGTTTCTTCCAAATGCACTCCAGCCAAGTTTAATACGTCTGTTGAGTTCTTTCATAATGTTGCCTTCCATTGAAATCAGTTGTCCAAGGTAAATATATATGAATCATCAATTTCTAGCTCAGTGTTGTCAACTTGTATACTTGCTTTCTTTACGAAATTGTTGAACATGATCTTAGCTTTTTGTAGGTTCATCTTGAGTCCAACTTCTTCACTTCTAGTTGAGAGCTCTTGTACCATGTCTTGGAGTTCTAATGGGTCCGTTGAAAAAATAACAATGTCATCAGCAAACCGCAGATGATTTAAATATTCACCATTTATTTTTATTCCCTTGTTATTCCAATTTATCAGCTGAAAAATCATCTGTAAAGCAGAAGTAAAAAGTTTTGGAGAAATGGTATCTCCCTGCCTCACCCCTTTGCCAAGTTTGATAGTTTTGGTATCTTTATGTAACCGAAATTTTGCACTTGCATTTTTATACACACGTTTCACCATGTCAATGTACACATCCTCAATGTCTGCTGATCTTAAAGAGTTGATGACTGCTGATGTTTTTATAGAGTCAAAGGCCTTCTCATAGTCAATAAATGCAACACACAATGGAAGTTCATATTCATGTGTTCTTTCAATTAATTCTCTTAATACTTGAATATGGTCCACTGTACTGAATCCACTTCGAAAAATCTAACATGAAATGTACATATATATCATACTATAGTATCGCGTATATATACGAATTATTCAAACCAATAATATGGTATATATATCATTGACAACCACTTTCAATCCACTGTAGGATGGAGGTCTCTCTGTTATCACACATACATATAGTAGAGTGAAAGAAATACAGAGGAAGCGGCCGTAAGCTCAACATGTTAACGAGACGGATTGGAAAGCTGGACATACAGTTTAATGTAAAGCTAAGATGAAAAATGGAATTCTCACAATTTTAGAGATAAATATTTGCAACTTTATGTGAGAGCAGATGATATCACTAGAAATGTTAATGCTGAGTTTGGTAACCATAAGTGACCTCTATGGGACTTTATGACCTTGGGTGTCCTCAAAAACCTGTATCAATATATTTTGTCGTAGAGCAAAACTGGTTTGTCACATATGGCTGAATTTATTTTATAGTTTCTACTATGATTCTAAAAATAATGAATATCATTTTTAAGATATGATAACCAGTTCTTGAGATATATTTTTTTTAAATCCCACTTTCCCAAATTTGCATAATTTTTGCATATATCTGTTTACTCAAAGTCATCTAGACATAACAAATATTAACATACAGATAAAATGATAATTAGTTATTTTTGTTATACGACACTCAGCGTTTCTACAAAATTTTGTGCAGATATCTTAAAACTACATGCGCTACCTCATTTTAAAGTTTGCGAAAAGTGACAAAATCGAGAAGTGACAAATTTGAGAAATGGGCCCGACAAAAATAAAATACAGTATATTTGATGTTTAACGTAAAATTTTATGAAAACAATAGGAAGTATTCAAATGAGTTCCCTTAAAAGTCTCCCCCACTGTGAGTAACAAATTATAGATGGCACCATATCATAGAGAAACCAATTAGTACAATCTTGGTATTTTGAATCGACCTGGAACTAAATAGTGGCTGAATTTCTCATATTGAAATTTAGAACTAGGGTCTGGAAATGGCTCATTTTAACAATATTTTTGACTTTTTTTTTTTTTTTTTGGAAAATTTCACTGTAGTCTGCATCTTCAAGATATGCACTACTGAAAAATGCCAAAAACTTTGAAAATTTCGAAAATTTTCACCATTTTTTACCTTAGTCTTATCTTAACGAAGAATCCGATCTTCGGTCACCACAGCCAAAGTCGTAGCGCAGAACTTTGGCTGTGGTGACCGAAGTTCGGATTCTTCGTTAAACTGTAGATCCAGCTTGACAATCCGTCTGGCCAACGTGGTGAGAGTAAGGCCGCTTCCTCTGTATTTCTTTCAAATTACTACACGTATATGTAACAACAGAGAGACTTCCATCCTGCAGTGGATTGAAAATGGTTGTCGATGATGACGATGATATACTCATATGTATATATATATACCATATTACTGGCGGGAATAAGTCTAAATTTCATAGTCTAATATATAGATACTTCTGGTGATATTTTATAATGCTCCATTCTTGTAATCTTTATTGTCGTTTATTTTAACGTTAACATTTTTCTATTCCATGTTTATATACTTCCTCTTCATGCGTTTTTTATTTTTTTATTTTTTTTACTTTTCTTTAATTTATTTATCTTCCTATCACTTTTCATAGCGTATTCCTACTTTAGCAGCTCAACAAGCTGTTTTCCTACAGTTTACTAACGTTCGCTTTTGAAAAATTTCTCGTTATGTATTTTCTTTCTTTTTCTCGCAACCATTTTTTTCTTCCTTTCTTTTCAATTTTTTTCCTTTATCGACTTTTTCTTCCTCCCTCTAACTATTTTCTTCTTTTTTCGTATATAATAATATATTACTTTTCTTCTTTAACATCCATTTTATGTAGTGCACTTTTATAGTTGAGATTATTATTATTTTCATAGATTTATGTCCTAATAATGAAATATGCGCATACATTAATATTTCGAATAAAAGGATAATATATATATCTATATTAGATTCGCATTTACTAGATGAGAAAATACTAAAATATTTTGCGATGTCCTTCTGAAATTCCCAAAGGATCTGTATAATTCATTTGAAAAGACGATTCACCAGTAAAGCCACATTCTTAAAAGCAATAAATAATTAAGAATAATATTGCCTCAGAGTCTTCTCGAACAACAGACCATTAGACGAAAATGATACTTGGCTCGTCTTCCCAGTATTATAAGTGCCCACCAAATAACGAATCTGGAAAGCCAGCAACACAGCCAAATTATTTTAATAATTCAAATCAGAAGTCGAATTAAATTGTTTTGCTTTCCTATCGTAAGTTCACTTCAGTAAAAATCAGGTAGGATTCGTAATCCAGGTTAAATGAAGGGTGTAAAATCATAATGCGATGAGATAAAAGATATATAGATTACAGAAAAGTTGCGTGCAATAATGGCTATTGTGCCAAATATTGATTTTAAATTTCATTTCTTTGGTGAAATCGTTGCCACTGAATAAACCGGTTGCAAGGTTACCAAACGGTATCTCAGAACCAATATGAATCACCTGAACTTAAATTAAAAATGCATCGCCAAATCTCACCATGCGCACAAAAACATTAGCGTATATAACAATCAATTAAACGCACTAAAAATTATCATATTTATTTCAATAAAAACAATGAAATAATCTGAAAGACTTATTTATGGAATTTATATAGCACAAAAGCCCTCAAAATGTTTTACTTCAGCACTGTTGAAATTTTTTCAGATTGGCTTAAGTGCAAAATTGGCATTTGGTTCTGCCATGTAGCAAAAATTCTGTTTATCGTTCAGAAAGTTTTTCAGATAGGCTAAGTACCAAAACCAATATACTTGAGGGCTCCCATAATGCAATGTGTTTTACAATACATTTCAAACCAACTCATAATTAGTTCCAACATCAGTTCAACAAACATTGGCAGGGAACGTATTTGATGGTATAGAGAAAAACAGTCAGACTACAAACATAGACACGACCAAGTGGCGAAAATAGTCCACCAGAAATTGGCAGCGAATGCTGGCTTTCTGACAGAGAAATACCTATACTACAAATATGAGCCAGAGACCGTGCTTGAGAACGAAACACACAAGCTTTACTGGGATAGAGCAATCATAACAGACAAGACAGTCCCACATAACCGTCCTGACATAACCCTCGTCGATAAATCGAATAAGACCACGTACCTAATCGACATAGCAGTACCCAACACCAATAACATACAGACAACCTACACAACGAAAATCACCAAGTACCAAGATCTCAGACATGAAGTACGAGATATATGGGGTATGGAAAAGATCCTCATCATCCCGTTAGTCATCTCAGCAACAGGGATAGTACCAAAAACGCTTGCGACGAATTTGGAGACACTCAACATTGACCCAAACACCTACATTGAAATACAAAAAGCCACAATCCTAAACACGTGTCACATTGTCAGGAAGTTTCTAGACATGGCACATTAAGAAGTGATGTAAAAAGAGGCTTGGGAACATGGCGCTCTGCCCGTCCCAAAGCCTGTTTCCGCCAAGAATGGGCGAGGAAAACCTTATATATATATAATACAATAATATATAATATAATATATATAATATAATATATATATATCTATAATATAAGTAACCGTATACTATAATATTCATCATATTAATATATAATAGTAACCGTAGTAACCATATTAATTGAAAGTCGACCAAAATCAAAACAACTGACAATGGATCACCATGCAAAATTATACCCAATTGCAGTATTTTACCAACTGTGGTCGGTCATGGACTGCTTTAACTCGCGAGCAGGCGCACGGGGTGTTTTACACCTCACAACTTAAATCTGTGAAAAAGAGCCGTCCACCATTGATTCTGAAACTGGCCAAACTCTTTTCAGTTGCCTTCAAAGTCACATTCTTTTGGGGTAGGGTGCAGTAGCGCATCCAGAATATTCCTAAGGGGGGCCGGATGGAAAAAATGGTCAGTGGCCATATCAATTGCTGTTGACTTTTAAGCACGGATTCAAAGAAGGGAGGGCATGGGACAATTGCTCCTCCGATCTGTGATCATATCATGGAAAATGAGATGAAAAGTACCGGACGCTTTGCTAAAAATGACAATCGAGAACAAATCGCAGCTCCCTTGAAAGATTTCGGAATTC